>WTXK01000066.1:165000-175000 GCA_025769895.1 Lactarius psammicola | reverse complement strand
ATTTGACTCAACACGGGGAAACTCACCAGGTCCAGACATAACTAGGATTGACAGATTGATAGCTCTTTCTTGATTTTATGGGTGGTGGTGCATGGCCGTTCTTAGTTGGTGGAGTGATTTGTCTGGTTAATTCCGATAACGAACGAGACCTTAACCTGCTAAATAGCCTGGCCTTGGGTGGGGTTGTTTTTATAATAGCCTGGCCTGGGATTGGGTCGTTTAAAGGGGCTGGGGGCGTACATCGCACCCGCCGGGGGGGATTGTTGTTTTCCTCCTCCTGTGGTGATTCACAGAAGGGTTTGACATTTATGTGGGTGTTGGGATTTCAGTTACCGTTAAACCCTCGTCTTGAGTAAGGGCTTCGGGGTGTTAGGTCGCGAGAAGCTTCCGAGACTTCGGGGTACTGGATGCTAGTACTAGGGCTGGTACGTCATTCGATATACGGTGTATACTGTGTTGGGAACCGCCGCTCGTCGAAAGACACTGAGAGTGAGCGTGGTGGAGCTGATGGGAAACGAAGATCCTGATGTATTTTGGTCCTAGTTCAACCCATCGGACGGTTATGTCTTTATACCTCCTGACCGTTCGATGTGTACCACAAGTTGAAGGGGCTTTTGGGTGTATGGGCGCCTATTTCTGATCTCGAAACCTTGTGGGGCCCTAGGGCTTCTAATGGGGAGTACGGAGAAGACCCTGGACGTTTAGAAACCTGACAAGAAATCTTAGGAAAGTACTGGGGTCCTTGAAATGCGTGTGTGATTACAGAGGGTATGGTAGCTCACGGGCGCCTATTTTTGTATGGGTGTCTTAAACTTGGGAAAGGGGTTCTTCCCCCTCCTTGTGACCTGATGGATGTTAGGGTTAGATTGTATGAGACCGTTCTGTAATACCCAAGGAGACTATCTGTGGCACCCTTGGTTGAATGATGTGTTAGACTCTGCATGGGAAGGACCCTTTTGATGAATATTCTGGCGGACTAACCAGCGCGGAGGGGATGGACGATTTCTGTGGAGCGGATCAGGGATCCCCCAGATGTGGCCGGCTTTGCGTCGTAAGACCATGACTGTTGGGACGCCCGGCTCTCAACCCAGGATGAAGGCCTACCCTATGAGCAGCGTACTCCTGAGCGACGACATGCGTAATCCCCCTTCAGTGGGTAGGAACGCCTCTGTAACAGCTGCCGGTCGACCAGACTGAAGAGAGCTTAGTGGGGCCCTAGAAGACTATTCGATACAGTGACTAGTTTGCTTTGTTGTAGACTAGTCAGGATACATTATAAAACATGGCTCTATCCAGGGTGGCTCCCTCCCTCCGGGAGGAAGCCCCCCTGAGACACCCCTATCGGGTGTAGTGGTTTACTTTGATGATGAAGGGGGTCTTATTAGAACCACCCTTCTAGACGGATGACTATGCTATACGGTAACCTGTGAAAGCGAAGAAGCTGCCTTCTACCCTTCTGGCAAAAGGGTGTAGGCTGGGAGGGTCTATAATGATAAACTTAAGCCTAGGGTGACCGTGTTCTAACCCAGTTCGCGGGAAGCCCAAAAATGCAATTTTTGCATTTTGGAGTCTAATTCTCAACTCTTTTACTTCTCTTCTTTCTTTTACAGACTGTCATAGGGCCCCCCCGGACCTAGTTCGCGGGACGTCCAAAAATGCAAAAACATTTTTTTGAGTGCGGCTCCAAGGTCAAGCGTTGCGAAATCTTGCAGTCGGGACTCGGTATGACCCTACGAAATCACGTGACGGTGGGAGGTTTCTTCCACTTTAGCGTTCTGTTTCGTTTGACTAACCAAACTTACCAACATTTCTACAGATCTCTTTCGACAAAGTCACTGTGAGCGACAGGTTCTCCTGCTGCTGACGACTTAGGATTATTTGTGCCTCCGGAATAGCGTAGACGCAGGTCACGTGACACCGGCGCTTAGATAAGATTAGATCACTTCAACTCTTATCAGGTACATCTGATCTTATCGCTTACAGGAAGGGGGCGCCTCCACGCGGTACCACTGGAAACGTTCAAGCAATAGGCTCTGCTTGAGCGGCTAAAGTCCCCTAACATGTGCTTTCTTATCTCCACCTGATGCTGATCATACAGCGTGCTGAGTTTCTTATCTTGGACAGATGGGGTAGAAAACAAGCGCATGTTAAATGGTTTGGACCTCTGAGGATTGACAAAAGCCCTACTTGTGTGGATGTAATTCTCATGTTATCAAGGGGCTCGTGCCCTACGTTCTCTGATTGGGCCATCTCTGACCCACCTGATGTTCCAGCTGACGTCGGAGATGGATGGATTGATTCCTATGGACCTGTGTGTGTAGAGGGTTACCTTGTTGGCACGGTATTTTCCACACACATGATTGCTTGTGTTGGGTGGTATTTCCTGAGGCTGCGTTATAAAAGCGACAAGGATTTCACTAACCAACTACACCCACAGACCCACCCTACTTCACTTCATTTGCTGTACGATGTCCTCAGAACAAGCAGCACCTTCTCCTACGCGACCACCCTTGAAACGTGCGCGGGTCGCTTCGAACCCCTTAGGGGCAGCACCTCCCGCAGACGAGCCCCGATCGGCGTCCCCAGCCTTGTCCATTGCCGACATCGAAGATTCCCCGATGGAGGGACTAGGCGGAGCTCTGCCTGACAACTCCACGTCGCTCGCAACTTGGTTTGTGAAGATCGGCACGCCAGGTGAAGACTGGATCACTGGGGACGATATTAAAATGATAGCCAGCCGCTTCGCCACGCTGCGCACTGTTCCCAAGGAAGCAGTGGCGCCTCCGATGGTGTACAAACCGGTGGTTGACCCGTTGGACATCGTTGTGCAAAGGTCGCTGCCCGCGCACTTGGACGACGAAATGGAGCTGGCAACGCTGGCCCAGCGCTCGTTCAAAGGCGCTTCAATCCCGAACAATTACCCATTCGATATGATTCGGGCTAATTTAATTTACAGAGCGAGTGAGAAGCGTAAGGGTACCCTAGCTGGATCCGTCGATATCATACATCGATCGTACTCGAGCCGCTCTTTTGTCTGGGTTGTCCCAGCAATTGTAGCGTGGCCCCCGTCGTTGGTGTGCGGTATCGAACCACAATGCTCAGCACTGTGGTCTGTGGCTGTCAACCTGGATAAGGAAGCAGAGGGGACCATCCTCGGCGCCCTTACGACGGCGTTGAGTAACAACTACAACGGATATTTCTTCCGCGCAGTAAGCATTATCTCCCCCGCCCAGCTGATCTAACTTATATGGGTGGGGATTAGATCAACAACAAGTTTGAGCCGGTGCTGGGACACTGGTATCTTCGCTTGACGAAAAGCACGTCCTCGAACGACCCGATCTCCGACACCAAGTATGTAACGACTTGGCTAAAGGAGCGTACGCGAGGCATGGTGGTGCCGGAGAGTGTGCAGTATGGAACGCTTTGTTGCGTTTGCTGGCAGAACCCGGTGTTTGGCAAGGGTAAACCTCATCACGGCGGGAACTGCCCTCTCATTGCGACCTTCAACAAAGTGCGCAAGGGAGCCAACCTCGCACCCATCAACGTCACGCGTAATCGGGTAGGAGCATCACTGCAGCGGGAGCCGGTCAAGGCAGAAACGGTAGCGAAAGAAACGGATAAGACGTTTAAGGAGATTCGGGGGGAGATTTCCGGGCTGATGAAACGCATCGTCGTGCTCGAGAAAAAAGCGGGGATTAAGCGTAATGCTGAAACCCAGTCCTCGGGCACCCCGAAGAAGGCGAAGACGGAGGAGGACGGAAAGGGGAAGAAAAAGAAGAAGGGCAACACGGATGCGCAGAACCCTAAGTCTGCTGGCGAGGGGTCGGGAGGGAAGTCGGGCAAAGCGAAGGAAAAAGCTACCTAGATCTAGCTTTAGTACGCTTGACTTCTCTTATTATCATACAACAGGGCAAAGTTCCCTGACTCATGGCTCAATGTAACAGTTGTTCGCGAATTGTTAGTGTGAAATTAAGTGCATCGCCCCCTTCCCTTTGGGTTAATGTCGAAATAAAACGAGTATAATAAAGGACTGAGCCCCTTTAAATCGGTTTTGGTGTTTATATTGGGGTTCCGCACACACAGTCGGCGAGTATCTCTCTGGAGATTAAACTCTAACACTCCCCCCATGCTTCGCGCTGGGGCTAGGTGGTCTGTTTAAGATGGAGTCCCTAATCGAAGGACCTGAAATGGAGCTAGCCTGAGATGCCGTCGTGGCTCAGGTTGCCTGGTCGAGGCTTGACGACCACGGGATATAATTCGCGTGCTATCCGCGTTGGCTTGTTGGGAGTAGAGTGGGTTAATCTGGGTCATAGAAGCTGAAACATATCATGGCCTATATCGATCAAAGCACGCGCATGGGTGATCGGGAAACGGCTTATGGTGTGTCCGTGCCCGGTCTCCCTGATTACCTTAAAACACACCGAGTCCGGGGGATGCCTCCCCCGGGGGATCTTAATCTGAAGCGGGACTGTACCCGCCTAATTCTGTACAATGTGCAGAGTCACACCACCGCTCAGATCTGGCATGAACTCAGGGCTTGCCTTGGGAACATGGCAGACTCAATTGTTAAGATCAAACGCGTATCAGGCTTGAACCGTCACCCGCACGCGGATGTGTGGGTACGCAAGAGTCTGGGGTCCGCCTTTTTGTCCACGATTCGTGCGAGGACAAAGATACGTATGGAAGATTGGGGTACCCTTGCCGCGATGGCACGCAGAGAGGAGGAAACAGCGTCACAGAGCAATCTGACTGACGAGGAGGATGAGTCGACTTCGTTTCCCCGGGATGACGGCCGCTCTGCGCGCGTGCAAGGTTGGAGGTTGGCCTTATGGCAGCCTTGGAGGGAACGCCGAATGAAACCCTCTAAGCCCGAATCTGATAGACCGTTGCGTCGTCGCCCACCACTTGCTGTTGGTACATACAATAGTAATGGCTTTTGGTCTAAGGTGGTGGAGATAGGAGAGCTCCTGGACGAAGAGAGTATGGCCGTGCTTGCCCTACAAGAGACCCTTGTTAGTGCTCGCCACTATCCCATTCATATGAACGGGTATAGATGCTTTGCCTCAAACGCAAAAGAGGACTTCCGTGGTATTGCCATGCTGGTTAATAATGAGCTGGCTGCCTACGAGGTACCCCATGGGTTACATTGGTTGATCCATGTCAAGGTTTTTCGCTATGCTGGGTTGTCGAGCCCTGTGCACTTTATAAACGCATACCTCAAATCGGGGGGCAACCACCGTCGTACGCGCACTGCGCAACTACAGGTGGTCAAGAATATTGTGGCGAAGATAATTGAACGTGACAGTGATAGTAAAGTGGTGGTTATGGGGGATTTGAATGAACCCGAAAAGCAATTGCTCCACCATCTCAACATTCATGAAGGGAGTAGGAAGAACTATCTTTTCCCTGCACATTTTGTAGGAAATCGTCGAACGCACTTCCCTGTTCGCGGGGCGGCTAGGCAATTAGACCATATTCTGCTGACCGAAGAGAGCCAGAAGCTCTTTCGGGGTGCAAGGGTACTGCGCTGTTACAACTCGAGTGACCATCGTCCGGTGGTGATGACGCCTTATGCCGATATACAGGCTGCGGAAAGGCGTGAACGTCCCACCAGGGCAGCTTTCGACAGCAAGATGATTTACTTGAAGGGGGACCTGATTGTTAATGACAATGCATGGGTCAAGCTTATGAGGCAAACTACAGCTGGGTTAGCTCATCTGAGTGATGATACCGACGCTGAGGATGTCGATGGTGAACGTGAAGCCGTAGTCTCTACTGCTGCAGACGCGTTCATCGCTACCTTTGACGAAGTGTGCCGCAAGCACGACGTGAAGAAGGTGCATAAGCCGGGATCTAAACCAGAGTTCCCCCGAAAACTTAAACTGTTGCAGCAGACCGTCCACAAGCACAGTGCCGCGTATCACCAGGCGTTGGACTGTGACACCCTACCAGACGAAGGGACTTGTATCCGGTTAGTGAAGGCTCAGAAGCGCTTTAAAACGGCGAAGAAGGCCTGGCAAGTTAGAGTGAGGCAGCAGTTTTACGCCCATGTAGCAGACGACTTTATTGCAAACGACCATAAAAACGTGTGGAGTCGGCTACGAGCTCAAGTTACTCCGTCAGTAGTTGTTGATACGGTGAACCCGGTAAAGAATCGGGAGGGAGTCTTACAACACCATACAGATAGGATATTGGAAGCGATGCGGGAGCATTATCAGGATCTACTAACCTATGATCCTGATAACCTGACCTGGAATGTCGACCATTGGGCTGAATTAGATCTTGGTGAGCCAGCGGAGGAGGCTGAGTGTCTTAACGACGATGTTACTTGGCCAGAAATCCTGCTCACTATCAGGGGAATGAATCGCAATACCGCCCCTGGTAAGGATGAGGTTCATATTAATGTCCTCAAGATCATGGTGAGGGAGGAGTGCATGGCAGCGATCGCTAAAGAAAATCCGCAATTCAGGCGGCCAGATAACGTCTATGTCGATCTTAGTGAAACAAAAGTGCGAGAGCTGCTGAGAGCCCCCCTTACGAATTTGGGCAAAGCGTTCTACATGCTGATTGAAAGCGTGTGGCTGACTACTAGTATCCCGCAGCAGTGGCGGGAGGTACATATAGTCAATCTCTTCAAAGGAGGGGATAGTGAGAATACAAATAACTATCGCGGTATAAGTTTGATTAGTTGCGCCTTGAAGGTGCTACTCTGCTTAATGGCCAACCGCCTTAGTGAATGGTGCGAATCAAGTGGCCTGATTTGTACTGAGCAAGCCGGCTTCCGCCCGCGTGAGGAGGCTGTAGCCCAAGCAACTGCATTGGCTGAAATTGTGCGAAGACGTTTCTTAGAAGGGACCTCTACCCTGGGGACCTTCGTTGATTTTAAGAAAGCGTATGACAGGGTTTATCACGCGTACCTGTCCAGATTACTCGATCACGTAGGCGTGCGTGGAAGGTTTTTACGAATGATTGCGGAATCGTATCGTACAACCCAGTATTCTGTTCGTGTGGGTGTCCACATCTCTGCTCCCTTCTCCCCTACCCGGGGTGCTAAGCAGGGGGACCCCCTATCCCCGATCCTTTTCGACATATTTATAAACAACTGCCTTGAGCAGGCAGTGGGCGAAGACCATGGCGTGGCTGTGACCGGTTACACCCTGGGGCGGGTACCAGGTTTAATGTATGCTGATGATGTTGTAGCGTTGAGCGATAGCCCTGAAGGGGCACAACGGGCCATTATGGGCATATTTGATTGGGGTAAAAAGTTTGGTATGGATATGGGCCGCGACAAATGCGGTGTAATGTGTTGGTTAGGCAGTGAAATCGAACCAGGATCAGACCGTCCTCGTAGAAGAGGGCCGCTTGACTTCGCCGATTCAGCTTACGAACGGGACCGTATAGTCCTTAGTAGAGAAGACCTGGAGAGAGCCCACAGAGGGATGGTGTATTCCACCCCTGAGGGAGTTATACCAACCGTGCCCACCTATAAGTACTTAGGAATAACCATGGATGAGAGACTTGGTGACCCAAGGAAAATTGTTGTCGGTGAAAGGTCGATGGAGTTAGAATTCGCTCACTCCCAAGCCAAGAAAGGCATGCGCCAGTTGCATGTCCTTAGGCCTTTCTTAACGGACCGTTTCTGTCCCATTCAATTAAAGGTGGCTTTAGTCCGCAACCTGATCTACCCAACCATGTTATATGGCTCTGAGTTGATTGGGTTTCAAAAGTTACATGCTGAACCTATGCAGCGCATAATCAATATCGCTGCCAAGTGGATTGTAGGTTTGGCCAAGTCAAACACCAGTACGGATGCGTTTTCACTCTGTTACGAGCTGGGTCTCCCACCCATCTTCCTTGAAATGTCCGCCTCAAGGGCGCGACTGGGAGTTAAACTCGAAATAGGTCCCAAGATGAAGACTTGGATTCAGAATCTTTGGGATGCACCCGCCAAATACAAATCTAGACACTTGACTTGGGTGTCGCAGACGCGTGTATGGCTCGAAAAGGTGCAGAAAGAAAAGCAGAAGTACAGCAGATTCGTCTACCCTATTACAGGGAGATATCACATTGAAAACCGGAGAATAGTGGAGGATGAGGATATTACCGGTGCAGAGATTCATAGTGATGTTGTTGCGCCATTACGACCATGGGCGCAACTAGGACGTTGTTTTGAGATGAGCGTACGATCGAATCCTTATCGGTCTGAGTTACTTGAGGCATTGCGATCCGAAATGTTGGGCGAACAAGCAGATGGGGCGCCGGTGGAGACGCCCCTCTTGAATGGGGACTCGGGACTATGGGCTAATTATTGGCTCCCTGGGGATGAATTCCCTGTTCTTGAAATAGGAACGGCGGTCCCAAGAGGGAGATCGCATGCGGAGGTCGTAAAACTCCTCCATGTTCGACATGTGGTCTTAGAACGGTTGATGTCTTCCCAAAGTACGAAGAGCTGGGCGGCTTATGATTCATCCTACTATGGGATGACACGGGGGTTTATTAGGGAAGCAATTAATCGAACCGATTTGGCGGAAGGTGTACGCTGGCTGGTCTTAGGACGTACAGGCGCATTCCCTCAAGTGGAGAGGGCGTGGCAGCGTATAAAGAGAAGTGGAAGAACCCCCGGCTTTGATAGAGGGTGGTGCCCACTGTGTCTTAATCCTATCACATCGGGAATGGAATTACCGCACTTGCTCGTGTCTTGCGACGCGCACCATGTGAAAACATGCAGGTTGAAATACTTGGAGCAAAATATATCTTATCTCACACGCAGAAAAGCCGGTATTTGGGAAAACGGCAATGAAGCGTTATCGAACAAATGGGGGGTAGCAGACCAGAACGGCCTTCGGGACGGAGTGGTTGGTGTCTACCTCCTTGGTGGTTTAATCAGACAGACTACTGAGTGGCAAGTCAGTAGAGATTGGTTTGATTGGTATCAGATGGGCTTTGGTCATTTTCGACTGGTCACCCCCGGGTTGACCACTCATCGAGGGCCCTCCCGAGAAAAGGGTCCTGGTGAGAGTCGGTCTGTAAAGATTGGCTAGTCATGACTCCCCCTCCTCAACGAGGGGGTCAGTGGCGAAACTGTCAAAATGCGGGGAAGCCCTTGAACACTAGATTACCCCGGATTCGCGTTTGACCTTACTATAGGTATGGGAGCTATGCAGAGTTGTGACATGAACGATTAACACGTCTCTGTACCCGAAAGGGTGTCCGTGACCAGGTGTAATGGCCTGTGAAGGTAATAATGTCTAGTGGCCCAGAGGAGAAATCCCTGGGGAGCAGGTTAGGCAAGCCTTTTGGTGCGTACCGTAATCCGCCCTAGGGTGTAGGGGAGCCATCGGAAACTACCTTTCTTGACTTGCCGAAAGGCTACGGGTAATCGCGCAGCCAAGTCCGTCCCAGGTGGTGCTGGCGGATGCAGTACAACGAGTAGATGGCAGTTGGTGGAGGTTCTACGGACCAGGAGCTACTACTTCTGGAAGCTTGCTTGCCTCTGCTTAAGGTATACTCTCTTTAGTTGTGAGAACAACGGTCCGGCGTAGTTGCTGACAGGCGGTGGGTTCGCGCAGTTCCTAACTGACCTGGATGTCGCATCGATCTGGAATTTCTGGTTCCTCTGTGAAGGAGGGGGCCCTGACCTGGCAGAGAGGTCGAACATGGCCAGCTGACTGGGAAAGGGGGTGACCAGTCCAAGGGGGCAGTCACCAGCTCTTCTCTAGAACATGAATTGGAGTAGTCTGTAGTCTTCCTGTGAAACCTCGCGTTTGAGCTGAGTCGCGAACAGGTGTGTTGGAAGCCAGTGAAATACACTGGGTGTCCTTCATGAGGTGCATTTCCTATCCCTCATAGTTGGGCATCACGACGAAGATAACCTTAACTCAACCTGACCGGAGAAAGCGATGGAGAACCGACAGCTGCCTGAAAGGGGAGCCTAGGGGAACCTGACCCTCTCAGCGGTGGGCTGACTGAACTTGGTGTGGATCTTGGAGGGGACCGGTCT
>WTXK01000066.1:0-157500 GCA_025769895.1 Lactarius psammicola | reverse complement strand
TCATTTGACTGACCAAACTTACCAACATTTCTACAGATCTCTTTCAACAAAGTCACTGTGAGTGATGGGTTCTCCCGCTGCTGACGACTTAGGATTATTTGTGCCTCCAGAATAGTGTAGACGCAGGTCACGTGACACCAGCGCTTAGATAAGATTAGATCATCTCAACTCTTATCAGGTACATCTAATCTTATCGCTTACAGGAAGGGGGCGCCTTCACACGGTACCACTGGAAACATCTGGGCAATAGGCTCTGCTTGGATGGCTAAAGTCCCCTAACATGTGTTTTCTTATCTCCACCCGATGCTGGTCATACAGCGTGCTGAGATTCTTATCTTGGACAGATGGGATGAGATATAATGCATGCTGAATGGTTTGGACCTCTGAGAGCTAACAAATGTCCTACTTGAACAAATGTAGTTTCCATATTATCAAGGGGCTCATGCCCTATGTTCTCTAATTGGGCTATCTCTGACCCACCTGATGATCCAGCTGACATCGGAGATGGATGGATTGATTCCTATGGACCTGTGTGTGTAGAGGGTTACCTTGTTGGTGTCATGAACTGTCAAGCTTAGGTTATGACTCAAGAGTTAAGGCCGGTCCAGTCCGGTATTATGTAATCAACTTCCTAATTAGGAAATCCGAGGTCGGAGTTTGAAATTATACTCCAAGGGTCACGTGATCTGTCACGTGACTAGTTCCTTCAAGAAGGTTCTACAACCTTCTATGAGCTTCTATCAGTTTCCACAGAGGAACTGTGGAAAAGGTCACCAGGTCTCAGAGAGACTAACGCCATTGGATAGTATTTATAGAGCTTTCACAGGCTTCCAGAGTATTCCCAGAGAGACTATCGCCATTGGATAGTATTTATAGAGTTTCTACGAGTTTCCAGAGTATTCCATTATGTAAATACCATGTAGCCGGGTATATAAGCTAGAGCAATACAACGGACAGTCCCTCAGACTGTCCACTTGTGAACTCCCACTTGCAAGCCCCTCAGTCTTCTGTGCAGCTCTCCATCATTGGTTTGCTCCGCCTTCTTGCCCTTTTGCTTGTGTTTAAAGCCTTCCTCTTGTTCCTCCATCTTGCTCTCTTCTTCACCCCTCTTATCTGTCGTCTTCCTAAGTGTTTCAAGTTCGTCTTGACTTACTGAGAGTAAGTCATCACAGTTGGCATGGTATTTTCCACATGCATAATTGCTTATGTTGGGTGGTATTTCCTGGGGCTGCGATATAAAAGCAACAAGGATTTCACTAACCAAACACACCCACAGATCCACCCTACTTCACTTCAATTGCTGTACGATGTCCTCAGAACAAGCAGCACTTTCTCCTACGCGACCACCCACAAAACGTGCACGGGTCGCTTCGACCCCCATAGGAGCAGTACCCCTGACAGACGAAGTCCGGTCTGCGTCCCCGGCTCTCTCAATTGCCGACATTGAGGACTCCCTGATGGTGGGAGTAGGTGAAGCTTTGCCTGTTGACTTATTGTCGCTCTCAATGTGGTTTGTGAAGATTGGCATGCCAGGCGACAATTGAATTTCGGCAAGCGACATTACAACTATGGCCCACTGTTACGATTTCTTGCCTTGCGACGTACTGCTAAGGGGACTTCTTACCATTTTCCCTGAAGTTGACACCACGCGTCCCTCTATCCATGGATTCCTGTCTTTGCAACTCTTTCCCCTGCTTCACGTGACTTGTCTCTATTCCCGCACGCCTTGTACGTCATGAACAGTTCTATCTTTGTTTTCTTTGTCATTATTCCCCTCGACGTCACCCTACACCCAGACCCCTCACACATCTGCCTTCATGGACAGCCTCGCCTTTTTATCTTTGACTTCCTTCCACACCTGACGTCCCTTGTAACCCCCTTCTTGACTGATAGGCATTGCGCCTTTACTATACATTGATTGCCGCTTTCTATGATACGTTCTGCGATGACCCATGACTGAATACTATACGCCATGCATTGGCTGCCACTTGGTCCTCTGACCACCGCGCATCACTGATAGTTGACTCATGACCCTGTCTTATCTCTGACGCCATACGATACCTGTCGCGCCCATGTGTTCCTCATGGCGCCATCTGTTTACCTACTATGTTGCCCTGTTGTTGTCTCTTTGGGGCTTGTACTAGTATATAGGTCGTAGTCGGACTGGCTTGTACCGCAGTTCTGACTTCTTGTGTAATACCACATCAGTACTCACGAACCCGTCTTCGACTTGCCCTTGCGCTTAAGTCCTTTGCTCGCCTTCATGCCTGAGCTCCGTCTTCTCCGACTAAGGTTGATAAGTCCTCGTGACTTGATCAACTCTTATTCATCACCGAACTGAGTCCTAACCGACTCGCTCTATCAGAACTCTTGACAGTTGACTTCGAAAGTACACGTCGTACTTAACGCCCCTGTGGTGGCGTTACATTAAGTCAGAACTCTTTCATCGTGGCTTCGTCCAGCCAAAGTAGAACCAAGTTTAGCCTGGAATACATCGAACTCCTTCATAGCGACGAACTCTCAGACAAAGTCAAAGGATCGGCTGTCTGGAGAGAAAGTCAAGAGTATTCAGGATACTACATCTTCGAACCAAAAGAAAACATCTACAAGCCTATCCACTACCTGGAAGATAAACGACTTTGGGCTTTCATCGAATATTCCAAAACTGAAGGACAGTGGTACACGTTTAGACCTGTACCCAACGACCTAGGAGTAGGACCATTTACGCCAAAAGGGGCAGGGCTTGACACAGACCAACCAGACTCCCCGAGCATCCCAGTACCCGTAACCAATCTACCAACATCATCGTTCCCGATGTCACAAAGCCAAGCAAGCACGACCCTCACAGCAACCGGAGGAGGAGTCCCCGCGTCCGGAGGAGGTGCGCCACCTGGAGGAGGAGTCCCCGCGCCCGGAGGAGGTGCGCCACCTGGAGGAGGAGTCCCCGCGTCCGGAGGAGGTCCACCACCTGGAGGAGGAGCCCCAGGCGGTGGCGGTGGTGGTGGCGGTGGCGGTGGCGGTGGAGGTGGAGGCGCTGCCCCTGCTCCGATCGCGCCCGCACCAGGAGGACATGGACGGTTGGGAGGAAACCCACCCCCGCAATTTGACAGCAATAGGGAGCAAAGCAAATCGTTCCTTAGAGCCTTCACATTGTACAGAGGGATGAACCCCAACGTGGACCAGTTAGCCATCCCTTATCAAAGAGCTATGACGTTCCTCTCTTATATTAGAGGACCGTTGGTAGACGATTGGGTCGACGAACAAGCACAGTGGCTGGAAGGACAGATCAACAACGGGGTGCTCCACAATGAAAATAACTTGTGGGACACGATCCATACGCGCTTCATCCAGGCCTACACCGACACTGCTGAACAAACTAAGGCGCGCAAAGCACTCCCAAGCCTCGCAATGAAGGGAGAAGACATCGATTCGTACATCGCGCAGTTCCAGAACCTCGCCGGAAAGGCAGGGTACAACCTCGACAACCCCATCACACTTGATATGTTCCAAGACGGATTGCCGAACGCGTTAGTCATTAACGCTGTACGGTTTCAACATCCTATTAACTGGGAACAGTGGAAAGACGCCGCAAGGCTGCAACAGGCTGAGTACCTTGTCCTCAAGGAGCGACTTGGGAAAGGAGGAAAGCCGCGAAAAAGGGGGACCCATTTGCGAGAACAGTGGGTACAAGCCCTCAGCAAAACACGAGACCCCAACGCCATGGATGTTGGACGAGCTCGAGCCAATGTCACCATCACGGACGCTGACAAGCTCCAGCTTCAAAAGGATGGCAAATGTTTTAGGTGCCGTGAGAAGGGGCATATCGCGCGTAACTGTCCACAAAAAAGCGCGCGCGCGGCTCTATCCGCGACCACCTCATCAACTTCCACGACTACAAGTGTACCAACTCCCGCCATCTCTTCTGTCACCATACAATCTAATCGCGTACTTTCGGTTGAAGAACAGGCGGATGCTCAGATCGCAGCGATGAAGGCACAGAGCCAGGAAGTGCGCGATCTGATGGTGGAAAAGTTATTTGGAAGGGAGGATTTTCCCGACGCTTGAACCCGGCGGCCTGGGCTAGAGCACTCAATCTTAACGTGTACCATAGCAGATACCGATCAATGAGGATTCCCGTCTTGTTCAAATCTGCTCACGCGACGGCTGAACGACAAGTCCTGATAGATTCAGGAGCGATGGACAATTTCATTTGCTCAACATTACTAAACGACTCCAAATTTCAACACGAACCACCGCAAATTCTATCCGGATATGGAATGTGGATGGAACACATAATCAAGACGGCGCCATCACACAATACGCTGATCTTGTGGTACGAACTGGAAAAGAAGAAAAAACGCTTCGTTTTCTAGTAACGAACTTAGGAAGAGATGAAGTGATCTTGGGATACCCATGGTTCACGGCATTTGAACCCAAGATCAGATGGGGGGATGCTACACTTGACGAAGAGTGGCAACCGGTCGTCATCACTAGCCTGCGCTTGTCAGACAAAGCCACGCCCATGGAAGCCTCCATTCGGGCGTTGGAGACGTATGAACTTGACGAGGAGGCCTGGGAACAGTTGATGGACAAGGAACAGGAGCCCCATATTACATGGTTACGAAAAACCACCACCGCATCAGAGTTGGCGCAACGAGAAGCGATGAAAAAACCTCAGCACACATTCGAAGACATGGTACCTGAGGAATACCGACGACATGCCAAAGTATTCTTGGAAGAGGCTTCCAATCGCTTTCCCCCTGCACGGCCATGGGACCATGCCATCGATTTATTGCCAAACGCCCCAACCACGCTAGACTGCAAAGTCTATCCATTGACGCAAGATGAAGGGGTAGCGCTTACAGCGTTCCTTTCCGAACAGTTGGAGAAAGGGTATATTCGAACGTCAAAGTCACCCTACGCATCCTCCTTCTTCTTCATAAAGAAAAAGGATGGGAAACTAAGACCGGTCCAAGATTACCGACGCCTTAACGATATCACTGTACGAAACCAGTACCCCCTCCCCCTAATCCCAGAGCTTATTGATCGAATACGGGGAGCGCGCTTATACTCAAAACTGGATATTCGATGGGGATATAACAATGTCCGAATCAAAGAAGGCGACGAATGGAAAGCGGCCTTTAAAACTAACCAAGGACTCTTTGAACCCCTTGTAATGTACTTTGGGCTCACAAATTCGCCATCAACATTCCAAGCAATGATGGACGACCTATTCCAGGATCTCATCCTAACAGGCGAAGTGATCGTCTATATGGATGACATCCTAATCGCGACGATTGACGACTTGCAGCACCATCGAGCAGTATTACATAAGGTGCTACAAATTTGCGAAGAACAAGACCTCTATGTCAAGCCAGAGAAGTGTGTGTTCGAAGTACGCCAAGTGGAGTACCTAGGACTTATAATTGGGCATGGGACCATCCAGATGGACCCGGTCAAAGTCCGAGGGATTCAAGAATGGCAATCGCCGAAGAATCTCAAAGAAGTACGAGCCTTCTTGGGGTTCTGTAACTTCTACCGAAGGTTTATCCGAGGATTTTCCGCAAAAGCAAGGCCGCTTCATGATCTAACAAAAAAGGAAGTGGCGTGGCAATGGGGACAAAAGCAACAAGACGCATTTGAGGCCATCAAAAGATGTATTGGTAATGAACCAGTACTTCTTTTCCCTGATCTGGAAAAACCATTTGAATTGGAAGTGGACGCATCTAATGTCGCAATTGGAGCGGTGCTAAACCAAATAGGATCAGACGAAAAGCTACATCCGATCGCATTCCATTCTGAATCCCTGAGTTCAGCGGAACGCAACTATGACATTTATGACCGCGAACTACTGGCAATAGTAAAGGCGCTACGAGCCTGGAGGACGTATTTGGCAGGATCCCCTCATAAAATTATCATCCACACCGACCACGCCAATCTCCAGTACTGGAAAGAGCCAAGGAAGATCAGTCGACGCGTTGCGCGCGAGTTCCTTGAGTTGTCAGAGTACAACTTCATCCTAAAGCATATTCCGGGAAATCGCAATGGTCGCGCAGATGCTTTATCACGAAGGGTGGATCACGGAACGGGGCAGGAAGACAACAACAATGTTATTGTTCTTCCCACTGAAAAATTCTTACGCGCAGCCGCAGTATCTATGCATGACATGGATGTCTGGACTCAAATCTCACAAAATATCGACGAGAAAGACGTCCTACGATGGGTAGAGCCACATAACTTAAAGAAGTTAAACGGCTTATGGTGGAAGGGAGAGGCCCTTGTCGTTGTCGGGGACAACGATCTTAAGAGGGGGGTAATCACCTTTTTCCACGACACTCCAAGCATGGGACATCCGGGAATCGCCAATACCTATGAACTTCTACGACGAGATTATTGGTGGCCCAACATGCGAAAGGATGTGGAGGAATATGTCAAAGGATGCGCAACGTGCCAGGCCAACAAAATAAATCCTCATTGACAGAAACCGCATCTATTTCCCATTACAACAGACCCTGACGCGGAGCCATTTGAAGTAGTCTCCATGGACTTCATCACAAAACTACCGCCATCCAAGGGATATGACTCCATCCTCACCATTACCGACCACGATTGCTCGAAGGCAGCAATCTTTATACCCTGTAACGAGTCGATATCGGCAGAAGGAGTAGCGCAATTATACCTCCAACACGTCTATCCTCATTACGGTATCCCACGAAAACTTATCACGGACCGAGACCCCCGGTTTACGTCAGCCTTTATGAAGGGGCTATGTGCCACACTAGGAATTCGTCAGAATATCTCATCCGCCTACCACCCGCAGACGGACGGCCAATCGGAGCGAACCAATCAATGGCTCGAGCAATATCTCCGACATTGGAGTAACGTACAACAGGACAATTGGTCTGAAGCCCTACCAGTGGCACAATTCGCTCACAATTCGTGGCCCAATGCAACCACCAAACATTCCCCGTTCTCTCTTATCATGGGTTGGGAACCACGAACGACGTGGACCCCGAAGCCCACAACATCACCATCCGCAGACCAACGACTAGAAGAGATGGTCATCAGACGACAACACGCGCAAGATTGCATCAAACACGCGCAACAACTGATGGCAAATCGAGGGAGGACCCGCTTTATCCCCTATCAAGAAGGCGCTCAAGTATGGCTAGAAGGGACGAATCTTCGGACCTTCTACCCCACCGCAAAACTAGCGCCCTAAACGATATGGTCCCTTCCGAATCAGGAAGGTCTTATCAGACGTCTCCTATGAGCTGGAGCTGCCGAAGACCTGGAAGATTCATCCCGTGTTTCACGCAAACCTTCTTACACCATATAAGGAGACGGAGCTACATGGGGAAAACTTCACGCGACCCCCACCTGACCTTATCGAGGGAGAAGAAGAGTTTGAAGTAGAACGCATCCTACAATCAAGGTTGTATGGTCGAGGGCGCAAACTTCAATTCCTAGTCCAGTGGAAAGGTTTTCCCATGAGTGACAGCTCGTGGGAGCCCCTAGAGAACGTGCGACACTCAGCTGACCTTATCGCCGACTTCTATCGGCAACATCCTACCGCCGAAGGGGCTGGACGAAAGATATAAGAACTCCTTGCCAACGACACATTATGGCCTCACCATCCATCATGTCTACCCCCATCATCTCTATTGTTCCCCATCGACGACCCTCTGAGATTATCCTCGAAAACCTCACTGTCCCTTCACAAGAAGAAGGGTTACCAACTTTTTCGCGCACACCAGCCACTCCGTACTCCATCATTAACGACAAATCTCCTATCCCCTTGCTAAAGCTGGCCACTGAAGCGCTTGGAGTAGAATCACCATCACCAACCTCTCCACAGTCGCCACCCCCACTTGAACCTACCCCTGTAGTCCCATCTCGAGCTGTCCCCCAGGAATCGTTCCCTGCGGGACTAGACCACACATTTACGCTGCCAGTCACTGTCGTCAAAGCAACCCCTGATCCTATGAGAGCCTTGCTGGATGACGAAGATGAGGAGGCGGATCTCGATTACCCTGGCATACCCTTTTTCCCAAACGACCTCACGCAACCAACCTTCTTCCCTCTTATGATTGGAGAAGAAGGACAGAAAGAGGTCGCCAAGTACATCTATTACTGGAAGCACTATCAGGAGTGTGTCGGAACTATGGGAAAGGGGCAGCCCAGCTACGTTACACAGGTCTTTCTACGAACTGTTTATTCTGACCGACTACCACAAACGGTGACGGAGAACCAAATCGACCTCTTCCATCCCCACGATCCCCGAAGCCTTATTCTCGATGAAGTTCTTAACGAACTTCATGATCCAAGACTGCATGCCGATGTCTCACGACTACGAGAGTGTCTGACGCGAAGGGACGCCATTAACACGCGACGCGCTGACCTGAGAAGGTTGGAGGCGGAGGCGACCCGTGACCAGTTTCATCTGGACATGGAATTCGCAAGCGTGCGAAAGCGGCTCCAGTACGCACGAGCAGTCCCTCTCATTTCGGACAAATACGCCGAACTCACAGCAAAACCCATTCGACCCCGACACGCCTCTGACTCCATGCCCCTCACACCAAGGGTAGGAGGGCCATGTGAGATGCCGCGACTACAAGGGGAAGGCAAGAGCAAGAAGCGGGCCAAGAAGTGTTTCATGTGCAAGTCCGCTGACCACCTTATCGCTGATTGTCCTAATCGAAGGACAATGTATGCGTGTGCTTACTGTGGTAGCGACAGCCATGGCATCCAGTCATGCCTTATCCGACGGGTGTCGGCTATGGCTCCTCGCCATGAGGAACCTTCCCACCGACCTCGCTGGTGTGGAAAGTGCCTCCGTTTTGATGCCCAACATGAAGAAATCGACTGTTCCATGTACGAACTATGCCGAAAATGTGGAGAACGAGGCCGTCATCTATTCTTACGACGGCACACCTGTCCCGTCCCACGCAGTCCTACTCCCACTAACGATGTAGACGCTGATGTCTATGACTATGTCGGCAGTGACTAGTCGAAGTTGTGGCAACTTCGATTCTAGTGGGGGGGGTAATGTTACGAACTATTTTCACTTTCACTTATCGCTTCCTCTACCACTTGACCATTTCCTTTGACTGCTTCCATTTTCTTGATGACCTTGTGACTCGTATACGGTTAGGATCCGATCAGATTCCAGTCTCGGCCCTTATCTCGCACCTACCCCATGATCGTACCATTGATAGGTTTTACGACTTTTAGAATCCGCTGACGACGTCAGAGTCCCGCGTGACTCCGCGGAAACTACTAGTACTTTCGATATGACTCATAGTACGATAAGCTCACTAGGACCCGTATCCTAGGATTGCGCCATATGTTTGGTATAACCAAACATCGTGTACTTGTATATAAGTCGTGTACTACCTAGCTTGTACGGTAGTTCTGACTTCTTGTGTAATACCACATCAGTACTCACGAACCCGTCTTCGACTTGCCCTTGCGCTTAAGTCCTTTGCTCGCCTTCGTGCCTGAGCTCCGTCTTCTCCGACTAAGGTTGATAAGTCCTCGTGACTCGATCAACTCTTATTCATCACCGAACTGAGTCCTAACCGACTCGCTCTATCAGAACCCTTGACAGTTGACTTCGAAAGTACACGTCGTACTTAACGCCCCTGTGGTGGCGTTACACCTAGGGTTTTCCCTAATATAAGTCCAGCAAATTGCTTCGAAATTGAACTCAACTGGACACCACCAATTTGGTCTTGAAGTGTCTATGTAATATCCTTCAGGTCCCACGTTTGTCCTCCACCTTGCAGCTTTGAGGTATCTGGTGGGTACGTTCCTTGCTCCCCTTCGTTCTATGAAATAGGGTTGAACGTTAACCCAACATTCTGTGGTTGTCAGAAAGGTCACCACGGTTGTGGAGCTTGGTCTTAATGTTACGCTTTCACGGCGTATGCCTGACTTAGGCGAGTTTTAGTGACAACACCAATATAATGAGTATGTAACTTAGAAAAGTATACAACTCAAGGCACTAAGACAGTACTTCGTGTCCTTAGGCCAACAGTGATTGATGAGACGATGAGGAGCAATGGACTTCCTACTGTGAGAGAAGGAATACAAGTCGGAAGTGAAATTGAAGAAGACCAAGCTGAAAAGCCTTGGTCTCAATACAACGACTTATATACATATATCAAGGCAGCTTTAAAGCTCCTCTCCAATCCATACAACGAATAGCAATACTACCTCACAGTCTATAAAGACATGTGATTCTACTGCTGACTGATATGATTAGTCCATGACACATGTACTCTTACTAACCCAGTCATAAGTATTAGTAAGGTCCCATACTTCTCGCAATCCGTATCAGTACAGCTATCCTAGGAATGAGTCATCATCTATCTTACATGTGATAAAGTGCTCCACTGCTGACTGATACGAGTAGTCCATGACTAATTACTGCTGACCATCGTAGTCATAACCGATGTGTCAGTGTCTTGGTCAGTCCGTGACATAGATGTTGCACTGCATGCCACCAACGTGGCTTCAATTTTGGTGTTTAAGGTCAAGCCATCCTCATTAGTGGGGAATGTGTCGACTTGGGCAACTGCCACACAGGCACTTTTGGGTGATGTGACACGGATGGGCATGATGTACAGGTTTCCACAAAGGGAGCCTTTGCAGGTGAGTATGCCTTGTTGGTCATGGATCTGACACCCCCCCTTAGTGAAGTGAACATCAGTGCTGCAGCGGGCAAGCTGGGAGACCGACAAGAGGTTCCCATGAAGTTCTGGGACATAGAGGATGTCTTGCAACACAGCACGGTTCCATTTCCCTTTTGCCTTCATTTCGACAGCGATGTGGCCAACACCCATGCCTAGGATGGAGCTATTGTCACCCAGAACAATCTTCACCAGGGTTGAGAGAGGTGTGAAGTGGGAAAACCACTCGCAGTTGGAGCACATGGTGCGTGATGCCCTAGAGTCAACAATCCACTGACACTGCAGATCACTATAGACAGGCAGGCCTTGGGACACTTTGAAGAGGTGGACTGTGTCAGAATCAGAGACAGGTTCCTCAGCAACAGCGATTTTTGCTGACGTGTTTGTGGGTTTTGGCTTGGGTGTGGAGTCATTACTCGCCTTTGCCTTTGCCTCCTCCTGCTCCCTTTTAAGATTTCAGCACTCACTCACATCATGTCCACAGATTTTGCAGTGTGTGCATTTCTTTTTCTTCTGCCCTTCTGACTTGTCACTGAACCTATTTCCCTTCTTGGCAGCCTTTACAAAGTATGTGGTGGCACCAACCCCTGACTCACGCACATGGTGTTGCTCATCAAGGATGACTTGTGACTTGACATATTCGCTTGTAAGGTTAGAGGTTTTGGTGGTAGAGAGGATGGTTTTTAGTGTGGAGAAGGAGGTTGGAAGGGAGGAAATGATGGCGAATGCAAGGAGCTTGTCCTCAAGTGTGAGGCCAAGGTTGGAGATGGTATTGGCAGCACGAATGAGGGCGTTGATCTGGGGCTCAAGGGGTTCAGACTTGGAGAGTGTGCTCCAAAAGACTTCATCAATAAGGTAAACTATTTTCTGTTTGCCTTTGCCCTCGTAGCGTTCTGACAGTTTGTCCCAGCATTCTTTTGCAGTCATCACAAATAGAACCGAGTTTAGAGGCTCATCTTTGAGGGTGAGAGTGATTTGTGCGCATGCTTCCCGGTTTTTGTAGACCCACTCAGTATGAGTGATGGCGTCTGTCTTGGGGTCAGGCTTGACTTCAGAGCAATCCACAAGGGCCCAAATTTCTCAGAGTTCTAAGACCATGCGCATGCGGAACCTCCAGAATGCAAAGTTGCTGCCATCATCATCTAGGAACAGGATGTCGTACATGCACGGGTGTCCCTTTGGCGTAGGGGTGTTCCCAGATGATCCACCAGAGTCCCCACTTCCTGGGGAAGCTTTTCCGGATGGGATAGAAGACATGTTTGTTGTGTAGATGGTTTATGAAGCACAGTGTATTCTGATAGGCTTAGAGAAGCTCAGGTCTCATAATCTGTTAGAGGCGTGGGAAAGTGTGACTCAGTCTTCAGGAGAAAAGACTAATGACACTAGTGTAGCTACCTGTTAGAGGCACGGGAAAGCGTGACTAAGTATCAATCAGTAAGGTAACATACAGAAAGTAAAGTAAAGTACTGACCTCAGTCTTCAGGAGAAAAGACTGAGGTGTTGCTACTGAGGCTATGAAGTATATAAGTTGAAAATTTTATACACTAAGTCTATAGAGGTATAGTAGAGCTGCTGTACTCGACTTGGTCGTTTCCGACCCCAGCCAGCTCGGAGTCACCCGATGCTTACCCAGTGTGTATGGCTGACACGGAACTCCAACAGTGTTTGGGTGATTCTTGTACAATGTCTACCTGCCTTAAAAGTGGGGAGGGGAGTCTGGTTGGAGGCATTGCCCCGGGGAATGTTGGAATAGGCTGCTGAATAGGGGCCGTGGGTACTTGTGGCGTGGGGACTGTTGAGGGCACGGAGGGTGCTGCACCTGCTGGAGGTGCTCCGGTTGCAGGAGGCACAGGAGGTGGTCCATATACTGGAGGCGCTGGTTGGGGCGCGATGATGCGCGGTGGTCCGGTGTAGATAGTGATGGTAGGACTTGCGAACTTGATGTTCCTTTTGACTGAGACAGAGTGCTTGTGGGGCCAGTACACGCGGTGTGCATGAGTACTTTCCGCGTTGTATCCGACCCAGTTTGCTTTGATGCCGTGCGCGTCCAGCTTCGAGCCGGTCCCAGAATGGACCCAGATAGCTTGTCCCCACTCGGGGATGCTCGAGAGATCGGGTTTGTTGCCATAGAGCTTTTCATAGGGTGTAGTGTTGTTGCCTAGAGCCCGAGTAGATGTGCGGTTCTTGAGCCAGACCGCAAACTGAAGAGCCTCGCCCCAGAGAGACTTGGGCAGGCCAGAGTGGTGTAGCATCGCACAGACACGCTCGAGGAGTCTGCGGTTTAAAGATTCCGCAACTCCGTTGTGCTGCGGGGTGTCGTGGGTGGTGAGGCGACGCTCGGTGCCTTCCTCCTGAAGGAACTGAGTAAACTCGTGGCCGGTGTACTCACCGCCGCGGTCCGAGCGAAGCGTCTTGATTTTGGCACCGTGTTGAGTGCGCGCCCAAGCCACGAAAGCACGGTAAGCCCCTAGAGTTTGGTCCTTGGTGCAGAGGATGTCTAGCCTAGTAAAGCGAGAATAGTTGTCCGTGAAAGTGACGTAGTAGCGTCAGCCGCCTAGACTTGCGACCGGTGAGGGGCCCCAAAGGTCGGAATGAACCTCGGCCCCGAAGAACTTGGCTGGAGGAGCGGCGCGCTCGCTCCGGATCGGCTTCCTAGTCAGTTTGGCGTACTCGCATGAGTCGCAGATAATGGGGACGCTGTCATCGATGAGCTGAATGCCAGTTATGGCGTTGTTGCGGATGAGAGCCTGGATAGCGTCGGCCAAGATGTGGCCGAGGCAACAATGGAGATGGTGTATAGTCACTTGCTCGACTATTGCACTGGCGCTTGAAGCCATGTGCACGTGTTCGACCTTGTACAGGCCGTTTGAACTGGCCGGGATACTTTCTATGGTCTTGCCGAACTTGTTAACGATCTTGCAAGTGTTATTCTTGAAAGTTACTGAGTTGCCGGTACTGGTGATGCGGCCGATGGAGACAATGGTGAGCGCCATGTCGGGCGCGTAGAGGGTGTCGGTAAGGAGGACAGGGGTAGTGGAGTCACCGTTAGGGACGTCAATCTGAAGATCCCCTGTTCCTGTCACATAGAAAACTCGTTTGTTAGCAGCTGTAATGGCACGGGGTGGGATGGAGCGGAAGTTTATGAAGTGTTTCTGGAATGGGGACATGTGTCTTGATGCTCCCAAGTCGTAGAGCTCGATCTCTACCTGGGGATGGCGTGTAAGTTGGCTCGCGCTGTATGCGATATGTGGGGCGGCGGGAGGATCGTCCTCGATCTCTTCGATCACGGCCCAGGCTTCAATGTCGGCTGTAGCCGAGTTTGCGTTGTCGGAATTGTCGTTCCTGTTGTTCCTATTGTTCCTGTTCCTGTCGTTCCTGTTCCAGTTATTCCGGTTATTATTGTTGCCGTCGTTGCGGTTCCTGTTATCGCGATTGCTGCGATTGTTGCTTGAATTGTCGTCCCTTCTGGGCGGGCGTTGGCCTTCTTTGCCGCCTCCTTCGGCCCAGCATTCGGACTTGAAGTGTCCGGTTTTGTGGCAATTATAGCACTCGACGTTTCATTTGTCGATCTTTTGGCCATTTGCCGTGAAGGCCTCTTCCAGGCCGGTCTTGGTCTTTCCTTTCTTGATGACGCGCCTGTCATATTCGTCGGTTACCAATCGGATTACCTGATCTGGTGTAACGTCGGTGCCTGCGGTGTTGGCTGCCGCGTTGATAGCATTAATTGTCGATTCATAGGATGGGGGAAGGGAGCCGAGTAAAATGGATGCGAATTCTTTGTCATCCAGAGTCTTCCCCATGGACGCAAGTTGCTCTCGCAAGTCTGATAGCTGTGTGAGATGGGTGCGAGCGTCATCGTCATCGTCCATCTTCGTGCCTTGGAGTTTCTTGCCGAGATCGACTGTTATCATCTTCGATCTAGTCTGATAGATTGCTTTGACAGCATTCCAGACTTCAAAAGCTGAAGTCTTCGTCTTGATGCGATTGAACACGTGATCCGGCACGGATGCCGCGATCAGGTTCATCACACTAGCTTCCTCTCTTGTCCAGAGGGCTGCGTTGTATCCTGTAGGGGGTGTACTGCTGGTCAGGTGATCTGCCCACTGGCGAGATCCGAATGACCAGATCATGCGATCATGGTATGTGGCCCAGTTCGATCCATCCATGGCCAATTTGACGATGTTGATTCTCAAGTCGTCGCTCATGATGAAGGCGATAAGCGAAGTTCAGGTAGATGAAAGGTACGCGCTCTGATTATCTCGGAAATTCTTGATTTAATTTGCAGCGGCAGGGCCCATAACCTGGTGAAAGGTTGGGCAGCGGGGTGATCCGGCTAAGTCGTGCCAGTCAGGTGACGGTGGTCCGAGGGGCCGGTTCGGTCGGCAAGTGCGAAAGTCACGAAGTCGGACGAGGATAGAAGTTGAGCGCGAGCGCGAACAAAGCGAGTTGAAGCTTCGCTTTGGAGAGGAAAGCTTAGAGGGTTTCTTGAGGGCACACAAGGGATGTAGAAGGGAGAACTGGATAATGATTCTGGTACACTAGAGACGCTTTTTATACAAGTACTATACATTATATTGAGAAATAGTAGTAAAGCAAAATAAAGAAAAGTAAACAATCATAGGAGTCAAAAAATACGAGTCGGGGAAAGGTCTGGAGCAGAAGCGGTGTCAAAATGGTAAGGGAAAGGGGTGCGCAAGGCCCCTATAGGTCTGAAACTAAGAGTGATGCGCCTGTGATGAAAACGAGTCTGGAGTAACAGTAAAAGCATAGAATACAATGGAATAGGATCATACAAAACAGGAGCTTTGATCTCCAAGCTCTCCTAAGTGGCCACGAGTGTGCGTGGCGACGATGCTTGAGGTCCGCCGTAGCGGTCGGGTCGGCCGGGTTGAGTGTGCTGAAATGCAACATGCCTTTTGATTATATATTCTAAAATATATATTACTCTTGTTAGGGTACAGTATCACCTGGTGTGACAACGAATATCAACACGACCCAGTAGTATCCATGTAACGATGTTGTGCTCAATTCTTGTCATATGACATCTGGGAAACCTGGAATGCTGAAATTCACCATATTATGCCGAATTATTGCAAATTATTGCAAATTAATCAAAATACACTAAATTTTCCAAAATTTGCAAGATGTTTGCAGATTTTACAGTAGTCCCTTGAGCGGCCAGTAAATTTTCCATAAGTACGCAACAATAATGCAAATTTTACAGTAGTCCCTTGAGCGGCCAGTAAATTTTCCATAAGTATGCAACAATAATGCTAAAGGAAGCAAGTATTGTGTGAGCGAGGGTGTGATACAACCACGCAGGTATCTTCGACTTAGACCGGTCCCAACAATTGCGGTAGTCACACGTGATGAAGCGAAAGGGGGTAAAACTGGGGAACCAGTGGTTATATTGAGCAAGTTTCGAGGCCCTTATTATACACCATGTGTGTGTAAGTAAAGTCCAACGATGAAGAACATGCAAGTCTGAGTGGAAAGTTGAGAGAGAAAAAAAAAAGCGGGATGTGAATCGAGTAGTCCACGGTATCCGATATTTATGGCAACAGAGGTTGGGCGGTGCCACCCTAAAACGTCTTCAATACCTGGCGCGAGGGGCGTCGTTGACGTATGCTAAAGTAGCATAGAATGGAGACTCAGTACTGGAAGTCAGAGGTATCTAGCACAAGTAAGGAAAGGTAAGGTAAACAAAGGAGCTGAGGACCGAAATTTGAAGCAGGATCGAAGAGTTGTATGAAACATGGCCGACAAGGCGATGCAGGTGGCGTTCATGAGGTGCACTAATAGTAAGGCGGGAAGTAAGGTTTTGTAATAAAAAAAAATAAAAAAAGAGCGCACCTTTGCCCAAGACAAAGAGAGTGGCTCTAGGCTGATGACCGGCTGGAGATGAAAGCGTGGACAAGGTTACTGGGTCGAGAAAGGGTTAAACGAATGAATGCCCGTGTTGCGGAAAATGGTATAGAAATGGTTTTGAAGCGGAAGCCTTGACGACGCCGTGAGCGGCGAACTGGTGTTCGTGGGCAGTCGTCGTCGTCAAAGTAGAATGTCATTCTGCGAGAGAAAGGAGCGATGCAGTGCAAGACAAGATGGTGGAGAGAGAAAAGAGTGGGATGTTTGGAACAAGGCGAAATGATTTTGATAAACGAGTTGGTGGCGGTTGATGATCGTCCAAGATGGGCAATGGAGTCACACGGCGGGTCAGCGTTTCATGCTCAAGGGCCAGGGCGCTGCTATGGTGAACAGCCGAGAATAGGTAATTTCAGCACGTTGTACTAGTCTACGGAATTATGCAAAGTATGGAAAATTTGCCGATCTGTTAGGTTGTTAACGAAGAATGTGTCACAGCAGTCCAAAACGTTGCTACTAGTCCACTCAGCCGGCACAACTGGCCCGAATTTGGGTAAGAGGTGCACGCTCCGTCGGATATTCCCCACGGGGACAATGCTACATATCCAGTTCCCCTCTAAATCCGTCTGTGGTCGTATCTTGAACATCCCATAATTTGTGTCAAGGTCAGTCAGCGGAGAATACCATTGTACATAAGCCAGGTGAAGTGGCACTGATACCATGGGGTTGAAGAGGCGGACATGATACTTTTGAGGTATTGAGAATATGGCACAAATGCGTCCAACATGATAGCCTGCTTGATGTCAGAAGAATTAGCCATGGGTGTTGTCGTTCAAATGTACCTTTAACCCCATGTTCCTTTCCAGTCCCATCATTGATCAAGGCAGTATCGAAACACCCAGGGATCGGTCGATTGTATTTGTCGTTCCGGGTGGGTTGGGCATGAATCGCATCAGACGTTGAATATTTGCCAGTAACAGGGTCGAACTGAGTGAACTTAATCATGTGCCACACAGGAAGTCGAGTAAAAGGGAGACGCAGCCCCCATAACGAACCCTCAAGTTGCTGTCGAGTTTGATCTGGATTGTTAGTGGCAGAGATGAACCGGCGGAGTGCGACCTTGAAGAGTGGTGCCCCATATGAGTCTTGGAGCCTACTGAGTGGCACCCCGTGTCGTGTTGGACGCTTTGCCATCGTTAATTCCCGGTGCGGGTTCAAGCTAGGCGGCACCCAATCTACGCGCTTCTGAATAAGAGATCCAGCCAGACGCCATTTGATGTACTAGTTGTGGCGATGGATGCGCTCCTTGTGGTCCAACTATATCGTCATCTGCTCGTACTCGTCCTTGTGATTTGTGGCTGCGTATGCGTCCTTTGCAAGATCGATGTGAAGGCGCTCAGTGTACTGAGTATTGAAGTTGTTGGTGGTGCCAAAAGTCCTGATTAACTCGACGTAATGAGCTAAAAAGTGAAATTTTGGTATGTTAAAGTGAGCGCGGATACCAAGTCTGACAAAGATGTCCTTGTTAGCATGGAATCGGCTCAGAGCATCTGTGAGAAGTCCAAGTGTCGAGTCAGTATGGATGGGATATTGTGCAAGGTACAACAGGTCTAATATTGCGCGCACAGAGTGGAGAAGCCGAACGTTTGACAGGTTGTCGGGAAGGCGAATATCGATCACAAGACCCAAGAAAAAACGACAGATCTGGTCATGTTCGTGGCCAGTAACGCGGGAAAGACTGCTAATCCCTCTCATAAAAAGGCGAATGTTGTGGTTTGGGGGGAGTCGACGGCACCGCGCATCGATTTCAGCTGCATCGCAAGCTTCAATGACCCAAGACTTCAGATGCTTGATGACGCCCTGATACAGTTGGTGGAGCACGTCTGGGGTGATAGACCGGCATATGTTGAGGTGAGGAAGTCCCAGCCAGAAGGGTTGAGGCACTGGCTTCACGCGGATCTCGGAGCAAGTCCAAAGAAAGCCAGTAGAATCGACCCAGAATGAGTTGAGCGCCTCAAGGAATTTGTCCAGCTTGCGTGGAAGGGGAACGTTGTCAGGTTTGAAGTCGCCCAGATTGTTATGAAGTGTGCCGCATGTGGGACAGTCGCCTGAGAGAGAGCAAGTTGTTAAAACCTGCTTGGGATAGTCACCAATAAAACTTGCCAAGATGGGGTGATTCTGGTGGACAAGGCCTTCGGCAGTAGACATGAACACACCGTTCTCTCCTGCTGAAGCCAGTGGGTCGAGGATACGTCGCATACAAGCATGGTAAAGGTTCGCGGTCAGTCGTTTCCGCCGGGCCTTGTTCTTCTCAAGCTCCAGCTTCGTCGTCGGGGGATAACCCAGTAGTACATAGGCACGCGAGGAGGTCTTGCGATGGATCTCCTTAGGAATGTTGCCAATAGTCATGTAGATAGGATATGCACTTTTATTTCGAAAAAGAGTCAACTGAGTCTTGTCTGTTGATATGAGGACAGGGACAATGGTTGCCCCCGGCGTATCCCTTTCAACCGCGGCCTATGTCTGAGTCAGCATTTACTCTACGGGGTTAACATGGCGTTGTCGCCTGGCCTAGAACCCACCTGCGTTGACCACCACCAAGATCCTGTGTGCATATCATGGTACATTTGCTCTGTTCTCTCATCGTCGATATAGTGCTTTTCGGGTGCAAAGATAAGGTAAGGTCCCAAATCCGGGTCCCCAAAGAGCGTGCGGATGCACTGAAGAATGTCTCTATAGAAGACTTCGCACACCTCATCGCCAACCACAATCTCTTTTCGTTGGAAAGGAGGTCGTCCAGGAAGGTGAGAGTCTATCATTTTGTTCAGTTCCCGTGTGTTTTTGAATGTAAGACCCAGTCGGTCTTGCACCTTAAAACTTGTTCAGTACTACCACAGTGCATTATCGATCGCCCGACTCACCCCATCGATGGCCATCATCTCCATGAATGCCGTCGAACTTGGTCCACGCAACTTCGCCCATTTGGCGATCTCCCACTCCAAACACGACGCAAAAGGTGCGTAAGCATTTGCTTGCGATGTTTCCCCAACCTTTGCTTCGTAATTTTGATTTTCAGTCGTGTTTGTTTTCGAATGCACAACACCTGCGTTCCCTCCTGGATATCTGGTGATTTTTGGACGTCTCTCGAGCACCGGTCCAACCTCCCCACGTTTCTGAAGTATGTCATCATCTTGTGGTTGTTCATTTTCACTTGGGCTACCTGTGGTGGGCTCTACTTCGGGACTTGGAGGCAATGTGCGGCGTCGTGGTTCAAGACCAATATCGTGCTGGGCGATGGGGGCGATGTCACTGTTGCTGCCAGTGCTATCTTCGTCTTCATCATCGCTTTCGTCTTTGTCGTCCGAGCTGGCAACGTTGTCTTCATCCTCCAAGCCGGTGCTGTTACCTTTGTCACTCCCAGCAATTTCAAGCAGATATGCGCCAGAGTCGGATCCATCAAATTCCTTTGCTGTAATGTCCTCATCATCGCCTGCGGGTTATGAGTTTTGCAGGTCTCAGTCATACTAACATGTCTCACCTGACTTGATTACAGCCCTTTTTCATTTTTTTGCTGCCTTGGTCACGTTAACACTGACAGGTTCTGTGGACCTCAATTGAGCAAGGTATGCCTTGCACCGTGGGTCGTTGCTCCTGGAACAGTGCTGGGCGATACCACTGCGCTTCAGTTGTTTTCGGCCACATCCTCTACAGTCCACCATGATGTTTGCGTTGTGGGTATTAGAGGTGAGTTGTGTTCACCTTCGTAATTTGAAATTAATGGTTAAAAAGTTGAGCTAGTAAAGTCAACCGCCACGGTTTTTTTTTTGCATAAATACTCGCTTGGATTGCTTCCGTGGTTGATTTTTTCACCCAGTAACTATCACTCTTTCGCCGTCCAAGTTGTCAATTTCCTTGTTATGCCTCAACCATCCCTTGATCAGTTGGAGGTCCCAGCCACTCAGGGATCACGCCGCAAGTATTTTTCCCCCATGTCTGATGTTTTTCTTACCAGATGGAGCTAGCGTCTCGCCCTTCAAAGACCAGGGCCTTGGAAAATGCTCCCTGGCATGGACTCAGGCCCAAGATTTATCCGAAGGTATCTAAGTCGGCAGCCTCGGGTGCACGCTCCGCAAATGTCGATATGCCCCCCAAAACAAAGAAACGCCAGTTGACCTATGGCAATCAAGGTTGGTCGCTCATATTTTATAAATTATTTGGGTTGACAAACTTGCTCTCGAAGCGGCAGACTCAGAATTGGAAGATTCTGCCGAAGACACACACAAGGAGCCACCCCACCTTTCGCGCCGTTCAAAGGTTACTAATGACTCTGAGGACGAGTCTCTTCAGGAAGACAAGTCCCAGGAGGGTCTCAGCGAGCAAGATGAAGACCTTCTTAGGCTCAACAATAGGGCGCTACGACAGGCATTCGACAACGAGGTGAGCTTCACAAAGTAATACAAACTGATTTGGCGGGGTTAATACGTTCCACCTTAGATTGTTGGTTTTGAAGACAGCACTCTGGTGCCTTCCCAATATCACCAACTGGCCCGTCGCAACCGCAAAGCCAGTGACCATGGTGATGCCACCAACAACGACAACAACATCACCAACGACGACATCAACAACGGTGACGACAGCGTCAACTACGGAGCCAGCGGCAACGCCGATGAAGATGACGATGGCATTGGCGGCATTGATGACGACAACAACAATGACGACAACAATTTCGGCACTCAAGCCGACAAGAGGATACAACGCAAGGTCCTCTTATATCCTTTTTTTTTTCATCTCAAGTAACATCTTTTGTAGGGACCACTCTCCAAGCGTGCTGCTGAGCAGCGGGCTGAGCTCGTTGTACTCAACGATGACAATGACAGTGAACTGAGCCTTAGCTACGTTTCCACTGCCAGAGAACGCAACACACCATGGCCGCGTGCACCTATCTGTCCTCCTGGTTCGAGGCAATGCAATATCTGCATCAACACACAGCCCGAGGACTTCAAGGCAATTCTGAAGGACGGCGTTTGGTGTCTTACCTGCAACTGCGCATTCCTTCAGGGGTATATGCCGGTGGATGTCCAAACTGAACACTTTATCAAGCTTCTCATCAAGTCGGCTACAAAACTCGACAAGCCCCACTATGCCATGCGGTTGCAGAAGGACACGGTCCTTCAGAAGGAGGTCTGTGATTTGGTATGTCCCTACTTCGTCCCATCAGCTCAACGACTGATACATGGTGCCCTCAGCTTAATGGGCATGTTTCACACTATCGCACCTCCATCAAGCGGGTTGCGTTTAATCTCGTCACACATGGGTATGGACTCGAGAAGGATGAGTCGACACAGGCAAGACAAGTCAGGAACCTTATCCACAACGACAGGTTCATCTTTGAGCCAAAAGACGGAGTACACTCTCGCATCTCATTGCTTACTGCACTAATTTATATCTATTATTCAGGGTGTGAACTCAAAAAAGCCATTTCAGCACCCGGTCATCATCGACACTTTGCGTGACGCCTTTTTCAAGCGTAAGCGGGGTCAAAGCTTTGCCCAAAGGAATCGCCGATTGTTCCCCACGACGGATACCGGTCCAACCGCAAGTGAACCAGAGCTTCCACCTGCGATGGTGGCTATGGCTGCTGTTGCTGTACGTCTTCTCTTTTTCATTCACACACTGTACTTATCATTCCGGTCAGATCCACGCTTCACTCGAAGAGAAAGCATTGGGTGTTGAGTTCAATGCTGACACCTATGAAGACTCATACAACGCCCACGTTGCCACCTTGGATGAGATTCAGGAGCGGAACCCACCGGCATATCACCACCTTATGTCTGATCTATATAAGCTCACCACGTGAGTACCTGTATTTTTCTTGGGTTAAGATTGCTAAGTGCCGTTCTAGGAACCAACTCAGAACGCGCATTCGTGACTCCACAAGCAACGCCATGACGCTTCTAGATCTTGATGGCATGGATGTGTAGTGTAGCGTCATGATACCAAAACAAATGTTTATAGAACTTGACCCCACTTTTTGAGTCCAACCCACATATTAGAGTCTTATAATTGAGTGAAACATGGCGAAATGTCGGACAAATTTTTTGATTAAGCCATGACCAATGTCATAGATGCGGCACTTTTATTCGAAAAAATAAGCAAAAAAACATAAGGTATCTTGTATTATTTTTCTAAAGTGCACCGTATATCCTACACTATTTATCCAAAACATACGGTATATATTTCAATAAATCACACACTTTGTCTATTTTTGAGGATATTGAGAATATTTACAGGCCAACCTTTAAATCGACTAAATTCCTACACATTAACTAAATTTAGCAGGTGTGACAAAATTTTGCAAAATTTTGCACAACCACGCTAAAGTTGGCACCACTCCTGGAAATTTCAGCATATACCATTTTGCAGATGACTCATTGTGCCTTCTTTTTCTCAGGTGAGAACAAAGTGAATGTCTTCAGGGACCCTCTTCATTCGGGGAAATGGCTGCCTTGGAGTCTTTTCTTTATATTATGGATTTCAGGGGATGACTCAAAATCAAAGCAGTAGTAGGGAGAGCGGCCCAAGCAACGGCCTGCCATATATCATATATTATGTCATAGTATTGTACGCTCTCCACGGCGCCCATGGATTGGTTTTTTTTTTTGCACAAAACGGCGGGATAAGTTGACTGTTTACTGGAATGAACAAGGGAAAATCCTTTTTTTTCGTGGGATATGGCGAACTCGCAGACGCAGAGTGTGAGTTCGAGTAAACTTACTAATTATATCAGCATCCGATTTAGGGAGATGGTGTCGACAGGACACCTTGTGTAAAGATAACGGGCGAGATGTAGAGACTTGGTAGAGAATGTGCACGCAAGGACAAAAAGACACTTAAGCTAGTAGGAGAAGAATAGAATGCTGTCTCTTCGAGAATAGGACCAGGCTATAACAAGTCCCAACCAAGTCCAAACCACCAAGACCAATCGAAGACGGCGATCCAGCGGTCAAGCCGGCCATTCCGCCTCGACGAGCTTTTATCCAGCAGGTCATATTACACCTCGGGCCATAAAAGCGCAGTGGAGCGTGACTAAATACACCGTAAGGAAGGTTAACATATAAGAAGTAAAGTAAGTTACTAACCTCGGAGTATTGGGAGAAACGACCGAGGCACGTACTCAGGGACTACGAAGTACATAAAGTATGAGTGGAATAAAACCCCTTATGAGTAAAACTTAGAGACGCGGTCGAGCAACTGAGCTCAACAGAGAATCGAATGTTGCCAGTCCAGTCAGCTCGAATATGCCCGACACTTACACGTCGTGTGTAGCTGCACCTCCAACTCGGGTTGCCTAAAAAAACCACGGATTGCTATAACGGTTCTATCTAGGCGTCAATACAAGTATTCCAACTGGATCCATGTACAGAAGTGGAAAAATCAATGCGGGTTTCATATTCCCCGGCAACCCATATATTACTTGGGCGGTGAAGATGTGCCCTGTGTATTAGAGGGATCCACACTAAAAGTTCGCCATCACTACCACATATCCATCCCTCGTCGTTGATAAAAGAATGGTCAGTGAACTCGGCGGGTCTTGTGATGGTTGCTGTATTTCCTGTCGTAGCATTTAAGATACGAATTGATCTGCGTTCTGATGAGAGGATGCGCTGGTCATCTGGGGATAATGCCACAGACTGCACAGAATCCACATTTCCAGTAAATGGGCCTGCCGCCGTCCGACCACTTGGGACAGTCCACATACGAATTGTTCGATCTTGTGACCCTGAGACGATCCGCTGGCCATCTGGTGAGAATGCCACAGACAAGACCGGATCCGTGTGTCCAGTAAACGGGCCTGCAACTGTCTCTCCCGTAGTGGCGTTCCACACACAGATTGTTCGATCGTTCGAGCCTGAGACTACATACTGGCCATCTGGAGAGAATGCCACAGACTTGACTTTATCCGTGTGTCCAGTAAACGGGCCTCCCACTGTTTCTCCCGTAGTGGCGTTCCACAAACGAATAGTTTGATCCTTCGAGCCTGAGACGATACGCTGACCATCCGGCAAGAATGCGGCAGACCAGATCAAATCCGTGTGTCCAGTAAACGGGCCCGCCGATGTCTCTCCTGTAGTGGCGTCCCACACACGAATCGTTCGATCGCGCGAGCCTGAGACGATCGACTGACCATCTGGCGAGAATCTTACAGACAAGACCGAAGACGTGTGTCCAGTAAACGGGCCTGCCACTGTCCCTCCTGTCTTGGGGTTCCACACACGAATTGTTCGATCTTCCGAGCCTGAGACGATGCGCTGTCCATCTGGCGAAAATGCGACAGACCAGATCAAATCTGTGTGTCCAGGAAGCGGGCCCGTCATTGTCTCTCCCGTAGCGGCGTTCCAAACGCGAATTGTTCGATCGCGGGAGCCCGAGACGATCCGTTGGCCATCTGGCGAGAATGCTACAGACATGACCAGATTCGTGTGTCCAGTAAACGGGTCTGCCGCTGTCTCTCCTGTCATGGCGACCCGCATACGAATTGTTTGATCCTCCAAACCTGAGACGATGCGCTGGCCATCTGGCGAGAACGCCACAGAACAGACCGAATCCGTGTGTCCAGTATATGGCCCTGCCGCTGTCTCTCTCGTAGTGGCATTCCACACACAAATTGTTCGATCGTAAGAACCTGAGACGATGCGTTGGCCATCTGACGAGAATGCCACAGACGATACCGAACGCGTGTGTCCAGTAAATGGGCTTGCCGCTGCTTCTCCTGTGGTGTTCCACACACGAATTGTTCGATCATGCGAGCCCGAGACGATGCGCTGGCTATCTGGCGAGAATCTCACAGACAAGACCGAATCAGTGTGTCCAGTGAATGGACCTGCAACTGTCTCTCCTGTCGTGGTGTCCCACACACGAATTGTTCGATCAGAAGAGCTTGAGACGATGCGCTGACCATCTGGCGAGAATGCTACAGACAAGACCCGATCCGTGTGTCCAGTAAACGGGCCCCCCACTGTCCCTCCCGTCATGGCATTCCACACACAAACTGTTCGGTCGTAAGAACCCGAGACGATGCGCTGTCCATCTGGCGAGAATGCCACAGAGAAGACCGCATCCGTGTGTCCAGTAAATGGGTCTGCCTCAGCCTCTCCTGTCGTGGCGTTCCACACACGAATCGTTTCGTCATGCGATCCTGAAACAATGCGTTGGCCATCTGGGGAGAATGTGGCAGACCAGACTGAATCCGTGTGTCCAGTAAACGGGCCTGCCACTATCTCTCCCGTCGTGGCGTTCCACACACGAATTGTTCCATCCTCCGAGCCTGAGACGATGCGCTGACCATCTGGCGAGAATGCCACAGACTCGACCGAATCCGTGTGTCCAAAAAATGAACCTGCCGCCGTCTCTCCCGTCGTGGCATTCCACATACGAATTATTCCATCGGAAGAGCCTGAGACGATGAGCTGGCCATCTGGTGAGAGTGCAACGGAATTGACATCGCCCCCAAACGTCGAGATCACTAACTCTGATGATGGCCAATGTGACAATCGCCCACGTTCGACGCGTAACTTTCGAGGAAATAAACGAGAATAATTTCCGGAGACAAGAGAATCAGTCGGCGCAAATGGGAGAGAAGAAAGATAGACATGTGGTGCGCTCTTTGCCATGGCCCCCCCGAAATACCGGACGAACACAGACGTATCATTGACGAACGCCCCGAAGTTTTCCAGCTCGGTCTGAGAAACCTGCTGCGATCGTGGCTATTAGTCATTCGCCTTCCTTATCAAATCAACAATTGAATTATACTCACACCTTGACAAGTGGCTAACCACACCTTCAGAGCTGAGCACGCAGCCGAAGCAACACCCATGTAGTTCGTCAAGCTAAGCGCCTCCAACCAAAACAGAAGTTTCTTCTCAAACAAAGTTCGAAGTTGGACAAACAGATCGCTTTCGAAACCAATATGCTCCAAATGGTCGTCCCAAAAACGGCACGAATACAACAGAGCAGGTGATATGTATTCGTCAACGCGAGAGTTAAGATCTGCGACGTCCTTGTTAGCAAGATATGATGTTTCTAGATCGCAGATGTTGAATTTGAGATCTTTGAGCAGTAGACTGAGACAGGAACGCACCAATTGACGGTGAGCATCTTGAAGGCCAACACAAAAATCACCACTTTTATCTTTATTTGTGAGAAAATCGCGGAATGATGTATGGAGTGGAATGATGGGAAGGTTTTCATCGGACGAATTGACATTACTCAACAACGAGCCAAGGCGACGGAGCAATATAACAACCGCATCACCGTCGTCGTCGTCGTCGGCGTACCGTCGCAGAGTGGTCAGCGAACGGATACTAAGGGGTTCAATTGAAGTGATCAGCTGTCCCACGACAGAGCGGAATAGAGGCCGTGTTTCTTGGTCTGTGAAGTATCCTTCAAGCACTTCTTTGTATAACCCATCCAACGGGTCTTGTCCACCGCGATTTGTACTGGGTTTTAGTAGATGGCTTATACACTTTTTCTTGCTATAACCAAACCGCCCGGGAGGATCTAGGATGAATTGACTAGCAACCGATGCCCACTGAAACAATCCCTCTGCCTTCATTGCCAGATCGTCGCCGTAATCTCTGAACTCGTCGGAAGGGAGCCTCTCTCGAAGAAATGCGAGGACATCGTCGTGCGTTCTAGCAGCCAGCTCGGAATCTTTCATGTGTTTAATCTTAACTGATTGCGCTCCAACGAACGCGGACTCGATGCCGTCCTCAGGTCTTGAGGTGATGAGCACACGAAAGTTCGATGGGAGTCTGATGAGGTTTTTAGCGAGAAATGTATGTAATCCCGTTCTGCCAGTTGCGTCGCCACTCTCATCCAGGGCATCGATTACAACAAGAATAGGACCGACGATGCGCAGGTCTTTAAGCGGTTCCAGGATAAGGGACTGAAACAGGGTATCATAGTCACGTGTGCCAACTCGAAGAGAGGAATTGTCCCTCACGAGCCTTCCAAGCGCGGTTTTAAATGAAGGATAGCGGTCAGAGAGATCGCGAGCAAGAGTCGTGAAGAGGTGATAGGGTTTGGATTGCTCCTTCCGCAAAAAGATGAAGGATGACGTAAGACGATGCATTTTGTCGAAGCGACGTGCGATCTCGTGCGCAATGCATGACTTTCCCGTGCCTGCTTGCCCAAAAAGAACGAGACAACGCTCTGAAGTGGGATCGTTCACCCAACTGATAATGAAGTCTAAGAAAGCCGTGCGTGTTCCCACAAGACAACCCTTGTTGGGTGTGAATCGCGAGCCGGTCCCATATGGAATTTCTCCGATTTTTCTGTCTAGTTCTATGAAGATTGTCAGATCAATAACCCTCAGCGTATCGGGACTACGTACCAGCGTCTAAGACTTGGCTCGACACCCACTTCAGATGGGTAACCATCCCGCCAAGCTGACTCGAAATCTTGCCCACGTTGGCCGAAATTATTCCCACGTCGTCCAGAATTTGGAGTGCAGTTATCTCTACGGTGATGGTGGCTTCATCCAAGAAAGCCTTTCGGAGTTCAAGAAGGGTGGTGCGGAAGTCCTCGATTTGTTTATCAACTTGGCTGCCAGTATTCTTCAATATTCGCTTCCCTGAAACCCCATGTTTACGTCGGCTACTGAAATGGGTAAAGATTACGTACAGAATTGCGAATCCTTTGCGTAGGATTGAATAAAGTCACAACAATTACAGACATGCTGCAACATGAGCGTAAGGATTTGTGCCTGCTTAGGCTCACGCCAGATGGCGTTGAATCTGTCTTCCTGGGTTGCGAAATCAAATGCGTCGTGCATGGCGTCAACTAATGTTCGGATATTGTTGTCACGTTGAAACTGTTCTAGGAGCGTCTAAATAAACGTAGCTTAAGTATTTCCATCCGACAATAGCGCAAATAGATCACCTTGGGGATCGCAAAAAGTAAACTATATGCTATCTTTGCATATGGGTGAATCTGAGGGCGAAATTTGGCTCAGTCAAGGATTGGTAAAACGGGCATTGGAACGCACTTCTGCAACTGAGCTCGCAGTATCCATCACCCACTTAATCCTCTCAAGAGCACCTTGCTGCCGTATATTGATTGTCGTTATAGCTTCGTCGGCGTCGCGAAGAGTATTCTCAGCAGGTGACATTCCCGCCCGTCGATTGGCTGGTGGCGGCATAGGGGTGCTCATCTCGCTGGGAAGGCGATCTGTCAAATGCGAGAGTGTTTCAGAGCCGGTGGCGATGGTGGATCGAGTGGCTTTCGTGGAGTCTTGGGTCGAAGAGGGTGTCATAGCCTCTCCAGGGGACTCGTCTACTTCGGTCAATTTCAAATTGGTGTCGCTGATGGGCAAGGCGGAATAGGAAGTCGTGCCAGTGTTCGGTGAGACAACGACCGTTAAGTAAAGCGTGACCGGCTGCATCGACCGTCCAGCTTTCCCGTTGCCATTAATGAGGACAAAGGGTACATCTACATACAAGTGATCAGTAGTTTAATGAACGGAAATTCTATTAAATGACGAACCGTTTTGTGACTCGGCAGGTATCTGTATCTCCTGCGTTCCAATAACGACATCACGACGTGTGAGCCGCTTCTCGTAAAGGTACAGTGTGAGATGTGAAGACCGTTGTGTAGAACTGAACTGAACTTTTAGCCGAAAAATAGGATGGACAAAGGAAAGTCTTACAAGACACCAAGCGTCTGGTTCCAGTGCACCGTCGGTCCATCAACTTGGACGCTTTCCGTCTTCTTGATTGTCGCGTGATTGACTACAGTGACAAAGCACCGCCTCGTTGGGCCAAACCGTTTCTTTGTATGTGGAACATTTTGCGCTCGGAGGACTGATCAAGAGATTAAATACTTATCAAGGCACGGACAAGTTAGGACAAGTTTAAGTACATACCGGTCACCTCCACACGTAGCTGGGAAATGGTTCCCTGAGATTCGGCGACTTGAGAGCTGTCCAAGGACGGTTTTTGGGAGAGCATCACTAAAAAAAAAAGATTGACGCACGCTCTTTCCGAGTTTTGCGATGCCTCAGGTCCCGGGCTGTAGTGGGTCACTATCAAGAAAATCGCAGGTAGATGGCCAACTACGCACGAATGCAAGAACATTTGCCGTTGCTCCACGTCTTGTGTAGTAGCCATACTGGATAGAGGAATGGTTTGAGAGTTGGAGTGAGCGCGTAGTCTTGGCAACACAGGCCGCAGTCCGCCTGTACCGTGCTGCCAGCTTACGTGTACGTAGCCCAAAACGACCGTAGCATGACCTACGGGCCCTCGTGCCACTCCCCATAATCCAGATTATTATGACGCTGCGCTCTCGTTTTCGCTCATTCCAGTCTCAGGTTCGCCGTTTCACCCCCAGAACAGCTTGTTAAGTACTCGCCGCCAAAAGTCTCGTCAAATGTGCCCTTTTCTCCCTTCTAAATCCGTTAGTAGCTATGACAACTGACGGCTCCGACCTCCACTCAAACCGCCATCTTCAGAAAGGCCCTCACGCCCCATTGGAACGAAACATTCGACCTGTTGCGTTACTGCGTTACTTTTTCCTTTTCCTTTTCCTAACCACTCTCACGTCTCCGCAGTACCATTCGAGAATCGTCCAATGTCTAAGTTCAAGCGCAACTACCAGGGTTTCCCCAGGTCCGTACCAATTACCGTCGTAGACACTCTCAACCATAATCAGGACGGAACCGGTATGCCCCTTATCCACTCCCCTTTTTTTCTTGCCATATTTCTTATACATCTGTATCATTTCGACGCTAGTCATCCAGAACCTTGAACTCCAGCTTGGGCCTGACGTCCAAATCGTACACGAAAACGTCATGTTTTCGCTCGCCCCAGACGGCGAAGATTCGTCCCGTACCAGTCAGCCTTCTGGATCTTGCCTTGTCCCTCAACACTATGCGCACATCTTGTTCGTCGACTTTGGCAGGTGATAGTAACAACAAATTACCATCCCGCAGCCGCAGCTCCCGGCCGCCAGTCACATCATAGTCGAGAAGGCAGTTTTGCACCTATTACCACACCACACCACACCAACTCATTCCTTCCATCGCACCTCCACAATACCCCACGGAATAGCCGGCTACTCCGCCTATGTCCCTGCCCCCGCAACCACGTGGTTGACAGCCTGTGCTGCTTGAAGAGGATCTCCCACCCGGTGGGAGCTCTGATACGATCCACGTTTGCGCCCATACTACGTCAACCACAATACACACAGCACCGCCTAGACCTGTCCATTCCCCAGTCTGTGGGTACCCATCCCCACAGCTCGCGCTCTACATCGCATGCCCGACAGCCGTCCTTGTTTTGTTGTCCATCACCTGCGCACAACAACGTGGAATGACCCTCAGCGTACTTCTGCCTCGATCTCGACGACGGCGACGGCACTTGAACCGCTGCAGTCTAGTTGGGAAATGTGCATGACGTCGACGCGGCCCATCTATTTGGTGGACTACAACATGCGTACGACCACGTGAGACGACCCGTGGCTGCCATCAACGGTAGGCGCGGACAGGCCGCAGTACAAGTGCGACTACAATATCGGTGGAAGATCGTCTACTTCCGGAGTTGGCCGGCGATCCGCCTGATCACCGACCCCCAGTACGACGTGCGCGCACCGCAGTCGGGTCTTCGAGAAACTTCGCGACAAGCGTCTCCGACGGTGGACCTCTGCAAGCAGCTCATGGTCAAGTTCGAGGACGAGGATGCGTTCGACCATGGCGGTATCTCCCGTGAGTGGTTTTTCCTCCTCTTGCACGAGATGTTCAACCCGTATTGCGACCCATTCGAGTACTCGTCGCATGACAACTACGCGCCACATCAACCCGGGCGTGAACTCGGAGCACTTTGACTACTTCGAGTTCATCGGCTGCGTTCTTGCCCTGCCGTATTCCATACTGAGAATTATTAATTTAAATGAAATGATCAGTTTCTCGATGCTTTACTTTGTGCTAGACTTCTGTAAGTCCTCATCAAGAAGGTGCATCCGAAGGACCTTGACACAGGCGACTACAAATTGTACAATGACCTTACCTGGATGTTGGGTGTGCTCATTGTCATGGTCGTGGTCGTGGTGTTGGCTGAAACCTCGTTTTGTCACAAGGAGAACGATATAAAAGGTGTACTCAACAAGACGTTCTCCGTGACGGAAGACCACTTTGGCGAGCACGTCACCAGACTCAGGCCGGGCGGCGCTGCACAGGACGATACGAAAGCGAACGAAGTGGATGTCAATCTCGTCGTGTCGCACCAGATCACAGGGCAATTTGCGGAGCAGTTCCACGCGTTCATGGAGCGGCTCGGAGACATGCTGCTAGATCTGCTGCGCGTATCCGACAATCACCAGTGGAACTACTCACCGGGGGGATGAAGGAGACCGAAAAGGACAACTATGGGGTGGTTCACCGATTACCGCGGGTTCAAGAAGGCGGACAGGGTGATCGAGCGGTTCTGGGTGTGCCCCCGCTCGTGGCCCGCAGAGCGCACGTTGCGCCTGCTCCATTTGAGATCTGCATCACCGCTCTGCCTAAACAGACTACCCACTGATTAACCGTGAAGTTGTATTTGAAGCGACACAAGATGGAAAGACCGACCCATCGGCTGCTCTGCAAGCACCACTTCCGAGTCAACCAACCATCCGAAACCTCACACCTATTCGCATACTTTGTCAAGAATGAGCGCCAGCCCTTGACAAAGAGTCAAAGACCAAACTCTTCGTAAGGTCTTGAGCGCTTGAGCCCTTGCACGGGCATGGCATCCGAAGGACGCTGGGCAGGCTATACCTTCCTTACCTGCGCAAACACGCAGTCATCACTGCTCCGAGTCCCAACATCCAGGCAACCGCCGTACTACATGAGGCTTTCATCCGCTACACCGTGCCACCAGTTCGCTGGCTTCACACTCACGCTATCCACCCCTGCAAAAGGTAAGCCCTGATGCATCATTGTTCCTAACAGAGAGGGACCAAGGTCGACCATTAATTCCTTGCAAGCCGGGTGTCGTTTCCTCGCCTCGGATAAACGGACTCCTCATCCCCGGTCGAGAAGCACTTTGTGCTTTCGCGCCCACTTTCTGTGCACCCATAGTCTATACCACCTTTTTTCCCTCTACACCACACATAGTCCTCGAATCTAGTCTGCCTAATAGTGCCTCGCACGAGAACCTTCCCCTTCCCCGATACTATAAGGACCATGTCTTCACTCGGCTCGAAATGATAGACATTACATAGGCACTACTGTACATTCTCTTATATTCTCACTTACGAAAATGAACATGCTTTTACCTTTGTGCTAGCGACTAGGTGTCGAGCCGGTCAACTAAAACCTTGCTTGCACGGGAACGGAATGTGGGAAAGTGAATTGGTTTTGAATGAGAGAGGAAGATTCAAGCCCATATGCCGCTCCTTTGAGTCGCGCATACCGGCTGCGAAGTCAGACATGAAGCCTGCATGAAGGTGTATGCGGTGAGGAAATGAAAATCTCCACTGCTTCCGGGTTGGTGTCAGTGGATACGCGATTGATTTACGTAACCAGATTCACTTTGTTCATGTTTACAACCCAACAGGAATTTCGATCCTACATATGACCTTCTGAAGCAAGGTGCTTTCCGTTTGCGCCCGCGTCGAGTTTCCTGTTTCCTGTTTCGTATGTACTCTCATCCTTCTATTTACGCCTCCCCTTGGGTCGACGTCTATTACAATGCAAGGCCCTTAATCAGGAAAAGGAGCGACCCAGAATGACCACCGGCTATCCTCTATTTATGCAGAGCTTCCACGCGAGTGCGATCTGCGTTTCCTCTCAAGCACGCCTCTCATATTCTGAAGATATACGGATCAACCTCGGTCAACTCGATCTTGCGGCCTTCGAATGCCACCGACGTTTTTGAATGATTGGCGATTATTGTAATACTGAAGATGAAGAGGAAGTGATACCAAGGGCATTGGATAAAGCTTGTGAGCCCGGTATCATGTCCGATCGGATTACACGGACGCAGCTCAGTTGGACCTTCTTCCTTGCAACTTTATATATCTCTATTTTCCTATCGACATCACCGCCCCTCTCCCCATTGGGTCCATCCCTGTCTCTGTTTTTACAACAGGAAGCACACTCAGACGAGAACACGGTCTTGCCCCGCCCACAGAGGTCGTCCTCGAGAAGAAGTCGTCCCTCTCCTCTACTTCCATCCACAACGAAAAGCGGAACCCTCCCCATGTCGACACCGAGGCACTCGTCGTCAACAGTACCCCCAATGACACCGAGTCATTCCGCCGCGCCATAGCCTCGTCCGTGTCGTGACCCTTGTCGGTCTTGCCCTCATCCTTCGGCTGAATCTCCTCCATCATCATTCACGTGACCCGCACCGATGGACTTTGCAGACCATCTTCGCCTGCGCTTTCATCCTTATCATCGCCTTCCGGCTTATCCCCAACTCTGTCGTGACCCACCCCTTCGAGGCGATGTGGGTCCCCCTCGTACCCCTTAGGACACGAACAATGGCGATCGCGCGACCTCCGTCGTGGGTCTCATCGTGTTCCAGTTTGGGTGAACCGGTTTGCCACCCAATGTCGGAATGTCATCGTCGGTCTGTTCGTCCAGCAGGCGATCGCCCTCTTCGTGCTCAAATCCGGCGCTGGTTTCCACATCTTCAAATGGCTCGCGACTCTCGCTCCCAACTTCCTTGCCCAGGGCCTCGTCGCCGCCGCCTTCTTCGACCTAGACACCGTCAATAGAAAGCGCTGGTTCTTTGTCAATGGTGGTATGTCATTTCGCAACCTGTGACGGGGCCGCTGTGTTTCTCACGTACTGCTGTAGCTCTCCACACCATCTTCTTCGTTGCGTTCGTGCGGATGCTGTGTTACCCCTGAGTCATGCAATGGTTCATCAAGAACTTTGCGTGTTTCTTCTTCAAGCCGATGAACATGTGGCGCCGAGGCCGTCGTCGCAGTTGCCTATCCCTTCCTCGGTCATGGTGAATCGGCGTGTTTGGCGAGGCCCTTCATTGACATTATGACCGAGTCGGAAATACTCGTCATGACCTCCGGTGAGCCTTTCGTTGAATGGCAAAGTCTTATCTCAATGCTGAACCCGAACCATTCAAGGATTCTCTACTCTACCATGCCGGTTCCGTCTCGGGCGCTTACATAAGCCTGGGCGTCCCAGCTCAGAACCTTATCACTGCCTCTATCATGAGTATTCCCGCGTCGATTGCCATCACCAAGGTCCGCGTTCCAATGCTAGAGGAGGCCGTGACGCGTGGAAGGGTCATCGTTGACCGTGGCGAGGACCCCAAGGATGTGCCCATGAACGCATTGCACGCGTCTGCCAAGGGTGCCGTTCTCGGTCTCGTCATCGCTGGCCAGATTCTCTGTAACGTACTTACCCTACTGTCCCTCGTCGGGACTATCAACGACCTGCTCACCTGGATCGGCTGCGGCTTTGGCATCCACCACCTCACTCTTCAACTCGTCTTGATCTACGTCTTCTACCCCGTCACATTCCTGATCGGTACGTCTGCCTTACTCCAGCCCCCAGCCCTCCCTGACGCGCGTCCCCCTCCCTCCAATTAGGCGTTCCTCGCTCTGAGATCCTGCGGGTCTCGGAGTTGCTCGCGACGAAGCTGGTCGAGAACGAATTTGCGGCGTACTTGTATTTGAAGGCGCTGACGTTGTCGAACGACGCCCTGTCGACGCGCGGGTTCACGACTGCGTCGTATGCGTCGTATGCGTCGTATCGGTTTGCGAACCTCGGCTCGCTCGGCATCCAGATTGGCGTGCTCTCCACCCTCGCACCCTCGCGCACACGCCTCATTGTTCGCATTGGTCCCAGCGCCATGATCTGCGGTTTCGTCTCGACGCTACAAGCTGCTGGCATCGTGTGTGGATCTCACCATTCCTTTCCGCTCTCGTCTCTCTGGTCCATGAAATCTGATGTGTAGTTGCTTAGCTCTCTTGTAGTGGCATGCTCGTCTGATCCTGGGACGTATTGTTGCGCAGAGTGCGTAGTGGTGGTTCTTGTACGATGTCTGTCTGCCTTTTGTCCACACTTCCTAAAATATATATATTCCTTTTTGTCGGGGTACAGTATCGCTGGTGTGAGAACGACTTGTGACACGACCCAGTATTTAATGTAATGATATTATGCGTTCCATTCCTATCAGAAGTTACAGTGCCTTCTATTTCTCTTCAGGTTCCAAGTCAAGGAAGATTTATGACAGGATGACGAGTAAAAACAAAGTGAACGTCTTCAGGGACCTGCTCTACGCTCTCCACGGCGCCTACTTGACAGCACTGTGTCGAGCATAATTAATGTTTTTTATTATTTGTACACAGGAACTGCGAGATAAATTGGCTGGTTACTACTGAAATGAACAATTCAAACAGTCCTATGATGTAGCAAAGACGCGAAGTGTGAGATCGAGTAAAGTTATTAACGAAATCAGCGACCGTCCTATGAAGTTGGCAGGGTGAAAGACGGGTGAGAGTTAAAGATGCGCGCGTGAAGACACAGAGAATTAATGCACTTAAGTTCAACAGGAGTGGAAGAGAACGGGAATCAGATCACCGGAATACTGTCATTTCGAAAAGAGGACCAGACTATAACGAGTCCCAACCACCAACACCGATTGAAGACGAAGCTACCCCGACAGCTTTATAAAATCCGGCACGTTACATTTCACTGCAGACTGCTTAAAATAACTACGGTTGGCTATAGCGGTTCTATCAAGGCATCAATACAAGTAGTCCAACTGGGTCCATGTACGGAAGTGGAAAGGTCAATGCGGGTTTCATGTTCGCCAGCAATCCATAAATTACTTGGGCGATGGAGATGTGCCCTGTGTATCAGAGGGATCCACACTAAAAGTTCGCCATTACTACCACATATCCATCCCTCGTCGTTGATAACGGACTGGTCAGTGAACTCGGCGTGTCTTGTAGTAACTGCATTTCCTGTCGTAGCATTTATCAGGCTATTTGATCCGCGTTCTGATGGGATGATGCGCTGGTCAACTGAGGATAACGACATAGACTCGACCGGATCCACGTGTCCAGTAAATGGGGCTGTCACTGTCCATCCATTTGAGATGGTCCACACACGAATTGTTCGATCATGCGACCCTGAGACAATGTGCTGACCATCTGGTGAGAATGCCACAGAATAGACCCAAGTCGTATGTCCAATGAACGGACCTGCCACTGTCTCTCCCGTCATGGCGTTCCACACACGAATTGTCCTATCACCTGCGCCTGAGACGATGCGCTGGCCATCTAGGGAGAATGCCGCAGAATAGACTCCATCTTCGTGTCCAGTAAACGGGCCCGCCATTGTCTCTCCTGTCATAGCGTTCCACACACGAATTGTGCTATCCCCCGAGGCTGATACGATGCGCTGGCCATTTGGCGAGAATCCCACAGAATTGACCGAATACGTGTGTCCAGTAAACGGGCCCACTACCGTCTCACCAGTCGTAGCGTTCCACACACGAATTGTTTGATCCTTCGATCCTGAGACAATGCGCTGTCCATCTGGCGAGAATGCCACAGAAAACACCGAACCCATGTGTCCAGTAAACGGGGCCGCCGCTGTCTCGCCCGTCGTAGCATTCCAGATACAAATTGTTCCATCGGAAGAGCCCGAGACGATGTGATGGCCATCTGGCGAGAATGCCACAGAATTGACCAAATCCGTGTGTCCAGTAATCGGGTCTACCGCTGTCTCTCCGGTAGTGGCGTTCCACACACAGATTGTTCGATCGTTCGATCCTGAGACGATGCGCTGGCCATCTGGTGAGAATACTGCAGAAAAGACCCAAGACGTGTGACCAGTAAATGGGCCTGCCGCTGTCTCTCCGGTCGTGGCGTTCCACACACGAATTGTTCGATCCTGCGAGCCTGAGACGATGTGCTGGCCATCTGGGGAGAATGCCACAGAAAGGACCGAATCAGTGTGTCCAGTGAATGAGCCTGCTGCCGTCTCTCTCGTGGTGGCGTTCCACACACAAATTGTTCGATCGTAAGAGCCTGAGACAATTCGCTGGCCATCAGGCGAGAATACCACAGATGTGACCAGACCGGTGTGGCCAGTAAACGGGCCAGCTACTGTCTCTCCTGTCACGGCGTTCCATACACGAACTGTTCGATCGGAAGAGCCTGAGACGATGCGTTGGCCATCTGGCGAGAATGCCACAGAATTGACCGGATTCGTATGTCCAGTGAATGGGCCCGCCACTGTCTCTCCTGTCGTGGCGTCCCACACACGAATTGTTCCATCGGAAGAGCCTGAAACGATGCGTTGGCCATCTGGCGAGAATGCCACAGACCAGACCAAATCCGTGTGTCCAGTGAATGGGCCCGCCACTATCTCTCCCGACGTGGCATTCCACACAAAAATTGTTCGATCGGCCGAGCCTGAGACGATGCGCTGGCCATCTGGCGAGAACGCTACAGAATTGATCGGATCCGTGTGTCCGGTAAATAGACCCGCCGTTGTCTCTCCTGTCGTGGCGTTCCACACAAGAATTGTTCGATTGTACGAGCCTGAGACGATGCGTTGACCATCTGGCGAGAATGCCACAGACCAGACCAAAGACTCGTGTCCAGTAAATGGGCCTGCCTCTGTCTCCCCCGTCGCGGCGTTCCACACACGAATTGTTCGATCGGAAGAGCCCGAGACGATCCGCTGGCCATCTGGCGAGAACGCCACAGATCTGACCGAGTCCCTGTGTCCAGTGAACGGGCCCGTCACTGTCTCTCCAGTCGTGGCGTTCCACATACGAATTATTCCATAGTTCGATCCTGAAACGATGCGCCGACCATCTGGTGAGAGTGCAACGGAATTGACATCGCCCCCATCGGTAGAGATCACCAATTCCGATGACGGCCAATAAGACAATCGCCCACGTTCAACCCGTAAGATTCGAGGGAATGAATTGGAATAATGTTCAGATACAAGAGAACCAGTCGGCGCAAATGGCAGAGCAGAAAGATAGACATGTGGTGCGCTCTTTGCCATCGCCCCCCCGAAATACCGTACGAACACGGACGTATCATTGACGAACGCCCCGAAGTTTTCTAGCTCAGTCTGAGAATCCTGCTGCGATCGTGGCAATTAGCTCTTCGCCTTCCTCACCAAATCAACAATTGAATTATACTCACACCTTGATAAGAGGCCAACCACACCTTCAGGGCTGAGCATGCTGCCGAAGCAACACCCATATAGTTCGTCAAACTAAGCGCTTCCAACCAAAACAGAAGTTTCTTCTCAAACAAAGTTCGAAGTTGGACAAATAGTTCGTTTTCGAAATCAATATGCTCTAAATGGTCGTCCCAGAAACGACACGCATATAACAGAGCAGGTGAGATATGTTCATCAACGCGGAAGTTAAGGTCTGCGACGTCCTTGTTGGCAAGATACGACGTTTCGAGATGGCAGATGTTGAATTTGAGATCTTTGAGCAGTAGACCGAGACAGGAATGCGCCAATTGATAGTGGGCATCACGGAGCCCGACATAAAATTCACCACTTTTATCTTTATTTATGAGAAAATCGCGGAATGATGTATGGAGTGGAATGATGGGAAGATTTTCATCGGATGAATTGACATTAGTCAACAACGAGCCAAGGCGACGAAGCAATATAACAACCGCATCGTCGTCGTCGTCGTCGTCGTCGTCGTCGTCGTGTCGTCGCAGACTGGTCAGCGAGCGGATACTGAGGGGTTCAATTGAAGTGATCAGCTGTCCCACGACAGAGCGGAATAGAGGCCGTGTTTCTTGGTCTGTGAAGTATCCTTCAAGTACTTCTTTGTATAGCCCATCCAACGGATCTTGTCCATCGCGACTCGTACCGGGTTTCAGTAAGTGGTTTATACACTTTTTCTTGCTATAACCAAACCGCCCGGGAGGATCCAAGATGAATTGACTGGCAACCGATGCCCACTGAAACAATCCCTCTGACTTCATTGCCAGATCGTCGCCGTAATCTCTGAACTCGTTCGAAGGAAGCTTCTTCCGAAGAAATGCGAGAATATCGTCATGAGTCTTAGCAGCTAGCTCGGAATCGTTCATGTGTTTAATCACGACCGATGTCGCTCCAACGAGCGCGGACTCGATGCCGTCCTCTGGTCTTGATGTGATGAGTACACGGAAGTTCGATGGCAGTCTAACGAGGTTTTTAGCGAGAAATGTGTGTAATCCCGTTCTACCGGTTGCATCGCCACTCTCGTCGAGGGCATCGATTACAACAAGAATAGGACCGACGATGTGAAGGTCCTTAAGCGGTTCCAGGATAAGGGATTGAAACAGTGCATCATAATCACGTGCGCCAACTCGAAGGGAGGTGTTGTCCTTCACGACCGTTCCAAGCGCGGATTTAAACGAAGGATAGCGGTCGGAGAGGTCGCGAGCAAGTGTCGTGAAGAGATGATAAGCCTCCCGTTTTGATTGCTCCTTGCGCAAAAAGATAAACGATGACGTAAGGCGATGCAATTTATCGAAGCGACGCGCGATTTCATGTGCGATCGATGACTTTCCCGTGCCTGCTTGGCCGAAAAGAACGAGACAACGCTCGGCAGTGGGATCATTCACCCAACTGACAACGAAGTCGAGGAAGGCCGTGCGTGTTCCCGTAAGACAGCCCTTGTCAGCCGTGAATCGCGAGCCTGTCCCGTACGGGATTTCTCTGATTTTTGCATCTACCTCTATGGCAGTCCTCAGATCAATAACCCCCAAGGTATCAGGACCACTTACCAGCGTCTGAGACTTGGCTCGACACCCATTTTAGCTGGGTAGCCATCCCGCCAAGCTGACTCGAAATCTTGCCCACATTGGCCGAAATTATTCCTACATCGTCCAGAATTTGGAGCGCAGTTATCTCTGTGGTGATGGTGGCTTCATCCAAGAAAGCCTTCCGGAGTTCGAGAAGGGTGGTACGGAAGTCCTCAATTTGTTTATCAACTTGACTACCAGTATTCTTTAATATTCGCTTCCCTGAAAACCCCATGTTTACGTCGGCCACTGAAATGGGTAAAAATTACGTACAGAATTGCGAATCCTTTGCGTACGACTGAATAAAGTCACAGCAATTGCAGACATGTTGCAACATCAGCGCAATGATCTGTGCCTGCTTGGGCTCACGCCCGATAGCTTTGAAACGGTCCTCCTGGTTCGCGAAATCAAACCCATCGCGCATTGCGTCGAGTAATGTTCGGATATTGTTGTCACGTTGAAACTGTTCTAGGAGCGTCTAGCGTCCGAATAAATATACCATAAGTATTTCCGTCTGACAATAGCGCAATCAGGTCACCTTGGGGATCGCAAAAAGTAGACTATATGCCATCTTCGCATACGGGTGAAGCTGACGACAAAATTTGGCTCAGATAAGGATTGGCAAGAAGGACATTGCGACGCACTTCTGCAACTGGGCTCAGAGTATCCATCACCCACTGGATTCTTCCGAGAGCACCTTCCCGTGTTTTTGAGATACTGATTGTCGTCATCGCTTCGTCGGCATCATGAAGAGTATTCTCAGCAGGTGACATTCCCGCCTGTCGATCGGCCGGTGGCGGTATAGAGGGGCCGGGGAGGCGATCAGTTGAAGGTGAGAGTGTTTCAGGGCTGGTGGCAACGGTGGATCCAGTGATGTCCGTGGAGTCCTGGGCCATAGAGGGCTTCGTATCTTCTCCGGGTGGTGGCTTGATCACTTCGGCCGATCGGAGATTGGTGGCGTTGATGGGCAAAACCGGTGGGGACGTCGTGTCCGGTGACACGATGACCGTCAAGTAGAGCGTGACCGGCTGAATCGACTGACCAGCCTGCCTGTCGCCGTTGAGGACAATATGGACGTCTACCCCCAAGATGCTCAGCTAGTCGAACATGCGAGGAGTCTAATAAGATACGAACCACTTTGAGACTCGATGGGCATCGATATTTCGTGTGATCCGATAAGGACATCACGGCGTAAGTTCCGCTTCTCATAAAGACAGAGTATAAGATGTGAAGACCGTTGTGTATAACTGAACTGAACTTTTAGCCGGAATGTAAGATTGAAAAAGGAAAGACCTACAAGGCACTAAGCGTCTGGTTCCATTGGACGGTCGGTCCATCAACCTGGATGCTTTCCGTCCTCTTGATCGTGGCGTAATTGGCTACAGTGACAAAGCACCGCCTCTTCAACCCTAGTCGTTTCTTCGTATGTGGAACATTTTCGGCTCGGAGGACTGACCAAGAAATTAAGTCGTTATCGGGGCATCAACGAGTTAGGACAAGTTTGAGTACATACCGGTCACCTCCACACGTAGCTGGGAGATGGTTTCCTGAGACTCGGAGACTTGAGAGCTGTCCAAAGACGGTTCTTGAGCGAGCATCACTACAAAAAAAGATTGACGCACGCTCTTCCTGAGTTTTGCGATGCCTCGGGTCCCGAGCTGGGTTAGTGGGTCACTATCAAGAAAATCGAGGGTCGATGGTCGACTACGCACGAATGCAAGAACACTTGTCGGTGCTCCGCGTCTTGTATAGCGGACATACTGGATAGAATAATGGCTCGAGGGCTAGAGTGAGCACGTAGTTCGAACGTCAAGGTAACACTCGCCGCAGTCCCACCACCTATATCGTACTTGCTGGCAGCTTACGTGTACACGGCCCAAAATGACCGAGCCCTACGAGCCCCTCGCGCCACTGCCGCATAAACCAGATTACTATGACGCTGCGCTCTCGTTTTCACTCATTCCAATCTAAGGTTCACCGTTTCAACCCCCAGAACAACTGGTTAAGTACTCGACGCTGACGGTCTCGTCAAACGTGCCCTTTTCTCCCCTCGCAGTCATAACTACGGACGGATCCAACCTCGTAACCTATTTGAATGAGACATTCGACCTGTTGGGTCACTATATTTTTCTCTTCCTCTCACCTCTCTCTGCAGTATCATTCGAGAATCGGCTAAGTTTTTGATCAACGCAAGTTTAAGCGCAACGACCAGGGCTTCTTCAGATCCGTACCAACTACCGTCGGAGACGCTCTTAACCATAATCAGGGCGGAACCGGTATCTCTCACCCCCCTTTTTTTTCTTGTGGTCCCTCTCACACATGTATCATTTCGACGTTAGTCATCCAGATCCTTGAACTCCCACTTTGGCCTGCTGGCCACATCGTACACGGATAGCTCATGTTCTCGCTTGCCACAGAAGGCTAACATTCCTCCCGTTGCGGTCAGCCTCCCCAACGACTGAATCTTGCCCGGTCCATCAACGACATCCCTTTCGTCGACTTGGGCAGGTGCCGCCAGCAACACATTACCTAGCCGCAGCTACCAGCTGCCAGCCACATCGACACAGTCGCGAAGGCAGTTTGGTGCCTACCACACCGCACCACCGTTACAAACATCTGGCTGCTTTTCTTCCTTACCCACATGCAATCCCGAAATCCTCTCCTCCCAGTGAGACCCATGTCCATCTGAACCCATCGCCCTTCCACATCACACCACTGAGTAGTCGGCTACCTACAATCACACGCTTAACAGCCTGTGCCGCCCGAAGACGGTCCCCCACCAGGATGAGCTCGATACGATCCGTTTTGGCGCCCATACACGCCGACTACAATACACGCAGCCCGCCCGGACCTGTCCATCCCCGAGTCTGTGGGCGCCTATCCCACAGCTCACGCTCTGTCCCCCGTTTGTGCCATCGAAGACGCGGACGTGTACTTGCCGCATGCCCAACAGCCGTCCTTGTTTCTTTTACCATCAGCCGCGCACGACAACGTGGAATAACCCTCGGCGGACCTCGGTGACGATTACAACCCGCAGCTGCTGTCAACGGTCGACGTGGACTTACCGCAGTAGAGGCGCGACTCCCGGCGGAAGATCGTCTACTTCCGGGGCCAACCGGCGGTGAGCCTGGTCGCTGACGCCAAGTACGACGTGCGCGCACCGCGGTTGGGTCTTCGGAGGAGGGTTCGCGACGATTAAGCATCTCTGATCGGAAGACCCCTGCAAGCGGCACATGATCAAGTTCGGGGGTGAGGACGTGCTTGACCATGGCGGAGTCTCCCGCGAGTGGTTCTTCCTCCTCTCACATTCGATGGTCAACCCGAACTACGGCCCGTTCGAGTACTTGTCGCACGACAACCACACGTTACAGATAACCCAGCCTCGGGCATGACCTCGGAGCGCCTTGATTTACTTCAGGTTCATCGGCCGCGTTCTTACCTCGCCGTATTCCACTACACATTCTCGGTGCTTTACTTTGTGCTAGACTTGTATTAGGTAGTCCTCAACAGGAAGGTGAACCTGAAGGACCTCGAGAGGCGACCATGAGTTGTACAGAGACCTTACCTGGATGTTGTGCGTGCTCATCTTCGCGGTCGTGGTGTTGGCTGATACCTCTTTTTGTCACAAAGAGAACGATATCATGGCTGTGCTCGACAACGTTCTCCGTGACGGAGGTCCGCTTTGGCGAGCACGTCGACGTCGGACTCGGGCCGAGCAGCACTGCACACGGTGTGACGGAAGCTAACAAAGTGGATGTCAATCTCGTCGTGGGCACCGGATCGTAGGGCGGATTGCGGAGCAATTCCGCTGGTTCATGGAGGGACTCAGGGATGCTACTGCTAGATCTATTCGAGCCGGACCTGCCCATTGAGGGGATGACGGAGATCGAGATATGCGACTGGATGCTGTTCACCGACTACCGCGGGTTCAAGAAGACGGACTGGGTGATCGAGTGGTTCTGAGCGTGCCTCCGCCCGTGGCCCGCGGAACCAAGTTCCGCCTACTCCAGTTCACGATTGGTACGTCGTACGTACCCATCATCAATGGCTTCCAGGACCTCCAGAGCCGCGACGGCCCGTCCCGCTCCGCGATCGAGAAGATCCGAATCACCCCGATATGCTGTTGTACGAGGAATATAAGCGCCTGGGGCACAAACTCCACTTTGCAATCGAGTGCGTTTGACTCAGATCTTTTCTCGTGGGCTGTACTCGCTCACAGAGACTTGCTTGTTTGCGTAGGGAGATAGAAGGCCCTAGATAAGAGTAAAAGAGCGTTGGGTTTTTGAAATCTACAACCCGCCCTTCTGTGCGTGGATCACGTAACGAATTTATTTCTGCTGGTTCTGAAAGGGTCCGTAACTCCCTTTTGTTACCACTTTCCTTTGCTCGGCAAGTCGTTTTTGTTTACAAACAGCCACATCTTTTACGATATAACATGTAATACTACCACCTTTCTCCGCTTTCTTCGTATTCATTCCAGAGGTCAGCGTTTGCTCGTACTGTGGCCTGACTAACCATTGCATGGATGAGCATATTATGTAAGTGATCTTACCTGCAAATCCAGCGGTCCTCGGTCGGTCCATCCGTCGTCCCGCGGAGCTCTTCAACTCAAGTGCGAGTTACGCCTTCAAGCTACTCGCGCGATTTGCTTTTCCACTTAAACCTACTGGCAACTCGCGTTCTGAAGATATGTGGATCAACCACACCCACTGTCGACTTGGACTCGGTCAACTCGTTTACTCGGTCTTTGAATACCACCGACATCGGCTGGTGTTTTTGATGATTGTCGTCGGCCCTTCACGGTCGAGTATCGAGTAACGTTGGCCGCGGATATCCCTTTGAAAGTGTACAAGGAAACTTCCAGTGCTGCGTTCGCCGCTGCAGGCAGCGTAATTGATAATTTCTCACTGGGTCTGCGGTTCCACGGGCTACCTACCTCTTAAATCCTCTGCATTTCCGTATCGCCGCATTTATGCTCTCACAGTCATGTTATTACATGTAAAGCATTGCGCCCCTTTCCCTGTAGGCTCGGGCACCTGTGCGAACTCTTAGGGCGCTGTCGACTTGCCAACTCGGGCTCACGCCACCATTCCACGGCCAGTCAGTGCCTAACGTACGACTGAACGTCGACCCCACTCAACGCTTCGTCCAAGTTCCATGACTTCAATGCTGCTTCCAATACTTTGAAATCGCCAACTTGTAGATCGCAGAGCTTCTGAACTAATTCGACTCACGGGCTGCACTCCACTAGCTGGACTTGCCGCGCCGAAGTAGGTGCAGACACTCAGGGCTCCAGGCCTAAATAACAAACGGCGCCCGGTACCCCAGTCTATCAGAAGACCCTCTAGCGGGATCTCAAACTTTTGAGGGTTCCATGCATCTGTCCGTCACTAGCTGGCTTGTGATTGTTTTCGTTTCTTTCCTTTGCCTTTCTTGCTTCTGGTTGCTCATTGGCATAGCCCATCATCAAATAAGCATTTCCGACCTGGACATCAATGGCTTGGTCTGATATGTACCGCAGCTGCTTGCATATGGCCGTCTTAATAAAAGGAAGAGTCGACGCCGTTGCGTATCTCCCAACAATAGTTGTAACCATGCATTTCTTGACCCTTCTCCCCGTTCTAGGCCTGGCGACCCAAGCCCTTGCCTTGCCTCTCTCATGCGATAAAGATGCGAACGAAATGAGCCTCGCTGAATCCGATGCGGCGGTCGCGGACTACTTTGCCAAGTTGGAGCCAGCAACCAAGAGGGCTCTCCTCCACGAGATCACCGGCCCAGAAGCCGGCGCAGATGTGCGTCCCAGATCCCCCATCGACGACCGCCCTGAGCACTTTTTGTTGCTGATTCACTCTATCTTCTGGTCACCTCCAGGTCGGCGTGATTTCAGCAGTTATACCTGATCCCAATCACCCCGAATTCTCCGTCTACTGGCTGCGTGACGCTTGCCTCGTCTACCATCCTTGGCTCAACGAGCTCACCGTATTCGACGATTCGAGTTTGCGGCCTCAGATGGACGATGTTGTCCACGCACTCACGAGGACGCAGCAGGTGGTCAGCCTCGCCGGAAACATATTCACAGGCGGCATCGAGGAGGCCGTGTTCGACCTCCAGATAAACATGATTCTCGACGAAAAGGCCCGCATTGGTTCCCCCGCAGCGGGTACGTAAACATTGCGTGGTTTTGAATCGGGTTCTGAGCGGAGCGCAGACGGACCTCCTTTCCGCGTGGATGTCCTTCTCAAGTATGCGGAGTGGTTGATCAAGCCCGAACAGAACAATGGCACTTGGGTCGCCGATGTCCTGTGGCCTGTCATCAACCTAGACCTCCAATGGATCTCGTCCCACTGGAACCAGAGCTCGTGAGAATCCAGCCCTCGCATGACGATCGCACTTTTTGCTAATTGACTGGGGTTTTGTGCTGAAATTAGATGGGATCTGTGGTGGCCGCCAGTCTGGGGTGGCTCCTACTGGACCGCATCTTTGCAGTACCGTGCGCTCCGTGGCGGTGCTCGCCTGGGACGCGCCATCGGTCGTGATGATAATTTGATCGAGTACGACGCACACGCAGCCATGATTCTCGAATACATGCAGGTGTGCGGTGGACTCCGTTCGTTCTGTACGAGCTGATGATGCTAATAACGAGCGCATAAACAGACGTTCTGGAACGACAAGGAAGAATTCATGACCGAGACGACCGTCACGGATGTCGAAAAGGGTCGCTCTGGTTACGGTTCTGCACCGCTCACGGTTTCGGTTTACAACTATGACCCATCTCTCGGTTGCGACGACGTGACCTTCCAGCCGTGCTCACCGCGTGCTCTGTCTAGCTTGAAGGTTGTCGGCGATCGCTTCAAGGATTTCTTCCCGCTGAGCAGGAACTTCACGAGCAACCAGCCGCCTTACTTTGGCTTCTTCACCGAGGACCAGTTCATTGGCGGCCACGTAAGTGTTCAATCATCACTTCTTGGCAGGTCCACTGATCTGACGTCTCTGCCCACCGTAGCCTCAATTCTTCTCTTCTTTCAACTCGGCAGAGCAGCTGTACGACGCACTTGTCACCTGGGACCTGATCGGATACATCCAAATCACGCCGGTTTCGCTCAAGTTCTGGGAGCAGTTCGATAGCCGCATCCAAGTCATGACGTATAGGAGGGGTTCTCCTGGATACAGTGTTCTCACCGGCTACGTAAGGGAGTGGGCAAACAAGATCGTCCTGCAGCTTGCGAAGGCGACCCCAGGTGATTACGTTCTTGTGGAGTGCATCAACAAAGAAACCGGTGGACCATACGGACCCCGTGGAATGATTCGCAGCCTCGCGGCGGCGCTTGGGGTCATCGATGCCTACAAGGGATTGATTCCTCCGAACTGGGGCCACCCCGTCCAGAAATCGAACGAGATTCTTGCTGGCCAACCCGTGAACAATGCACAGGCCGGCGAGCGCTATCGCCCATCGCCCGATGTCTATCACCAGGGGAGCTATTACCGGGATAGTTTCCGGTACCGCTACACAGGCTACTAACTGAGTATTTTTTAAGGTACAGGAAACTGTGTGTTGCTGTGGAGAGTCTACTGTACGAAGCCGTGGTGTGGTCTTGTGTGGGACCGTAGTCATGCACATATAATTCTGTGACCGTTATGACTGTATCAAATGAAAATTTTGGGCCCAACTTTTCAGCTAGTTTACCAGAGTTGTGTGTTATACGTCGGATGAGGCCTGAGAACTAGTAAAAGATGGTGGATTTCATATCGTCGGATGATGAAGAGGAAGGGATGTCGATGGGATGGACTTAGCGCATTGAATGAAGCTTAAGCCGGGTATGGTCGATCGTTTCATTTCTCATGGAGGAGTCCTTCTGCATCCCAAAATTCAGCCGCTTCGCCTTGTGCTGGGTTCTTCATCATCGCGGTCGTCCTCGGCTCTGCTTTTGTCTTTAAGCTCGAGAACATAGTACGTGTGCCGTGTCAGGCGTCACCGACACTCCTTGCATCCCTACCCCACTTGCTGATCTGCAATTCGTTGCCTTTGCCCCTTAGGGAATGAGCCATGGAGATCGCGCGATCTCCGTCGCGGGTCTCACCATGTTCCAGCTTTGGTTCTAGACGACGTCGAGGAACTGGCCCGCCATCCAATGGTGAACCGTTGTCGTCGGTCTGTCCAGCAGGCGATCACCCTCTTGGTGCTCAAATCCGGCGCTTCCATACCCTCAAATGGCCCACGAATCTGGCTTCCGACTTCCTCGTCTAGGGCCTTGTCGGCGCGGCCATCTTCGACCTAGACACCGTCAACACAAAGAAATGGTCTTTTGTCAACGTGGTATGTCATTTTGCGACCTGTTGCGGGACTGCTGTGTTCTTACGCACCCTATGTAGCTCTCCACTATCATCTTCTTCATTGCGTTCTTCAGATGCTGTATTAAATCGGTGTCATGGAGTGAATCATCAAGAACTTTGCGTGATTCTTCTTTAAGATTATGAACGTGTCCGGCGTCGAGGCCGTCGTCGCAGCTGCTTCTCCCTTCCTCGGTCAGCGTGAATTGGCGTGTTTGGTGAGACCTTTCGTTGACATTATGACCGAATCGGAGGTGCACTTAAGCTTAAGGACCACTTGCAGGTTATAACTGAACGGGTCCCAACCACCAAGACAAAGCCGTCTCTTACAAGGTATGGACGCTTTAGAGTCGGTAAAACGGAAATAAAAATGAGTTTGAGCAATAAACGTGCGCGCGGGCGAAGTCTATACAACAAGACAAGCCGACTCAGTCTCTGTGCACACTTGGGATAGCACTGCAGAACTAACTTGTTACTCTACGAAGTCGAAAATTATTTATGTCTACAGTATCAAGAATCATACAGTAGTAAATTTATACTCTGCTTCCGCAGAGTGACGAGATAACAATCACCTGGTCGGTGGTACGACCAAGAGGGGATCCGGGGAAACGATCCGATCGCCCGAAAGGTAGAGTAAGTACGAACCGAGACGAAACACAACGCGCGGTTCTGTTCCACGCTCATATGGAAATACGAATCACAGAATAACTCATCTCACTTTCAATAGGAAATAAAATCTCACTTGGTATATTCAACACTGTCCTGCCATACTGCCTCGAACTATGGGCTCCTAGCATTCAGATCCAGCATGTTACAGTACACTTCAAACGGTCTAATAAAATTACAGATTGTTATAGCGGTTCTATCTAAGCGTTAGTACAAGTAGTCCAACCGGGTCCGTGTACGGAAGTGGAGAAATCAATGCGGGTTTCATATTCGCCAGCAACCCATATATTACTTGGGCGGTGAAGATGTGCCCTATGTATTAGAGGGATCCACACTAAAAGTTCGCCTTTAGTACCACATATCCACCCCTCGTCATTGATAATGGAGTGGTCAGTAAACTCTGCCAGTCTTGTAGTTACTGTATTTCCTGTCGTGACATTTAACATACGATTTGATCCGCTTTCTGACGAGGTGGTGCGTCGGTCATCTGGGGGTACTGCCACGGACTCGACCGAATCCTCGATTCTAGTAAATGGGGCTGCCACCGTTCGTCCATTTGAGACGATCCACACACGAATTGTTCGATCTTGCGAGCCTGAGACGATGTACTGACCATCTGGCGAGAATGTCACAGACAAGACCGGATCCGTGTGTCCAGTAAACGGGCCCGCCACTGTCTCTCCCGTCATAGCATTCCACACATAAATTGTTCGATCGTTCGAGCCCGAGACGATGCGCTGGCCATCTGGCGAGAATGCCACAGACTTGACTTTATCCGTGTGTCCAGTAAACGTACCCGCCATTGTTTCTCCCGTCATAGCGTTCCATATACGAATTGTCTGATCGCTTGAACCTGAGACGATGCGCTGGCCATCTGGCGAGAATGCCACAGACAAGATCAAATCCGTGTGTCCAGTAAACGGACCCGCCAATGTCTCTCCTGTAGCGGCGTCCCACACACGAATTGTTCCATCGTATGAGCCTGAGACGACGCGCTGGCCATCTGGAGAGAATGCCACAGACCTGACAGAATCCGTGTGTCCAGTAAAAGGGCCCGCGACTGTCTCTCCCGTCATGGCGTTCCACACATAAATTGTTTCGTCAGTCGAGCCTGAGACGATGCGCTGGCCATCTGGAGAGAATGCCACAGAGGTGACCGAATGCATGTGTCTAGTAAATGGGCCTGCCGCTGTCTCTCCCGTCGTGGCATCCCACACACGAATTGTTTCATCGGAAGACCCCGAGATGATACGCTGGCCATCTGGCGAGAATGCTACAGACCTGACCAAATCTGTGTGCCCAGTAAATGGGCCCGCTGCTGTCTCTCCCGACGTGGCGTCCCACACACGAATTGTTCGATCTTCCGAACCTGAGACGATGCGCTGACCATCTGGCGAGAATACCACAGAATAGACCGAATCCGTGTGTCCCATGAATGGGACTGCCGCTGACTCTCTCGTCGCGGCGCTCCACACACAAATTGTTCGATCGTCCGAGCCTGAGACGATGCGCTGGCCATCTGGCGAGAATGCCACAGACGAGACCGAAGAGGTGTGTCCAGTAAATAGGCCTTCCGCCATTTCTCCGGTCATGGTGTTCCACACACGAATTGTTCCATCGTTAGAGCCTGAGACGATGCGCTGGCCATCTGGCGAGAATGCTACAGACCTGACCGAATCCGTGTGTCCCGTGAATGGGCCTGCCGCTGTTTCTCCCGTCGTGGCGTCCCACACACGAATTGTTCGATCGTACGAGCCTGAAACGATGTATTGGCCATCTGGCGAGAATGCCACAGAATAGACCGAATCAGTGTGTCCAGTACATGGACCTGCCGCTATTTCTCCGGTCGTGGCGTCCCACACACAAATTGTTCGATCGGTCGAGCCTGAGACGATGTACTGACCATCTGGCGAGAACGCCACAGACCAGACCGAGTCCGTGTGTCTAGTAAATGGACCTGCCGCTATCTCTCCCGTCGTGGCGCTCCACACACGAATTGTTCGATCGTCCGAGCCTGAGACGATGCGCTGGCCATCTGGCGAGAATACCACAGACGTGACCGAAGACGTGTGTTCAGTAAACGGGCCTGCTGCTGTCTCTCCCGTCATGGCATTCCAAACACGAATTGTTCCATCGTACGAGCCCGAGACGATGCGCTGGCCATCTGGAGAGAATGCCACGGACCAGACCCAATCCGTGTGTCCAGTAAACGGGCCCGCGACTGTTTCTCCCGTCATGGCGTTCCACACACGAATTATTCCATCGTCCGAGCCTGAGACGATGCGCCGGCCATCTGGTGAGAGTGCAACGGAATTGACATCGCCCCCATCGGTTGAAATCACCAACTCTGATGGTGGCCAAACAGACAATCGCCCACGTTCAACGCGCAACATTCGAGGAAATGAACTGGAATAATGTCTGGAGACAAGAGAACCAGTAGGCGCAAATGGTAGAGCAGAAAGATAGACATGTGGTGCGCTCTTTGCCATGGCCCCCCCGAAATATCGTACGAACACGGAAGCATCATTGACGAGCAACTCGAATTTCTCTAGCTCCGTCTGAGAATCCTGATATGATCGTGGCTATTAGTCATTCGCCTTCCTCACCAAATCAATAACTGAATTACACTCACACCTTGACAGGAGGCTAACCAAACCTTCAGAGCCGAGCACGCTGCCGAAGCAACACCCATACAGTTCGTCAGGCTAAGGGCCTCTAACCAAAAGAGAAGTCTCTTCTCAAACAAATTTCGAAGTTGGATGAACAGGTCCGTTTCGAAACTGATATGTTCCAAATGGTCGCCCCAGAAACGACACGCATATAACAGAGCAGGTGGAATGTGTTCATCGACGCGAGAGTTAAGGTCTGCGACATCCTTGTTGGCAAGATATGATGTTTCTAGATCGCAGATGTTAAATTTGAGATCTTTGAGCAATAGACCAAGACAAGAATGCGCCAATTGACGGTGAGCATCATGAAGGCCGACACAAAAATCACCGCTTTTATCTTTATTTGTGAGAAAATCGCGGAATGATGTATGGAGTGGAGTAATGGGAAGGTTTTCATCGGACGAATTGACATTACTCAACAACGAGCCAAGGCGACGGAGCAATATTATAACGGCACCACCGTCGTCGTCGTCGTCGGCGGCGGCGGCGTGTTGTCGCAGAGTGATCAGCGAGCGGATACTAAGGGGTTCAATTGAAGTGATCAGCTGTCCCACGACAGAGCGGAATAGTGGCCGTGTTTCTTGCTCTGTGAAGTATCCCTTCAAGTACTTCTTTGTATAACCCATCCAACGGGTCTTGTCCATCGCGATTTGCACCGGGTTTCAGTAGGTGGTTTATACACTTTTTCTTGTTATAACCAAAGCGCCCGGGAGGATCTAGGATGAATTGACTGGCAACCGATGCCCACTGAAACAATCCCTCTGCCTTCATTGCCAGATCGTCGCCGTAATCTCTGAACTCGTTCGAAGGAAGCTTCTCCCGAAGAAATGCGAGAATATCGTCGTGCGTTCTAGCAGCCAGCGCGGAATCTCTCATGTGTTTGATCTTGACTGATTGCGCTCCAACAAGCGCGGACTCGATGCCGTCCTCTGGTCTCGAGGTGATGAGTACACGAAAGTTCGATGGGAGTCTAACGAGGTTTTTAGCGAGAAATGTGTGTAATCCCATTCTGCCAGTTGCATCGCCACTCTCGTCGAGGGCATCGATTACAATAAGAATAGGACCGACGATGTGAAGGTCCTTAAGCGGTTCAAGGATAAGAGTTTGAAACAGGGTATCGTAGTCACGTGTGCCAACTCGAAGAGAGGAGTTGTCCTTCACGACCGTTCCAAGCGCGGATTTAAACGAAGGATAGCGGTCGGAGAGATCACGAGCAAGTGTTGTGAGGAGGTGATAAGCCTCCCGTTTTGCTTGCTCTTTCCGCAAAAAGATGAATGATGACGTAAGACGACGCATTTTGTCGAAGCGGCGTGCGATCTCATGCGCAATACATGACTTTCCCGTGCCTGCTTGGCCGAAAAGAACGAGACAGCGCTCGGAAGCGGGATCGTTCACCCAATTGACGATGAAGTTGAGGAAGGCTGTGCGTGTTCCCGTGAGACAACCCTTGTTGGGTGTGAATCGCGAGCCGGTCCCGTATGGGATTTCTCCGATTTTTCTGTCTAGTTCTATAAAGATTGTCAGATCAATAACCCTCAATGTGTCGGTACTACGTACCGGCGTCTGAGACTTGACTCGACACCCACTTCAGCTGGGTAGTCATCCCGTCAAGCTGACTCGAAATTCTGCCCACATTGGCCGAAATTATGCCCACATCGTCCAGAATTTGGAGTGCGGTTATCTCCGTGCTGATGGTAGCCTCATCCAAGAAGGCTGTGTGGAGTTCGAGAAGGGTGATGCGGAAGTCCTCGATTTTTTTATCGACTTGGCTGGCAGTATTCTTCAATATTCGCTTCCCTGAAAACCGCATGTTTACGTCGGCCACTGAAATGGGTAAAGATTACGTACAGAATTGCGAATCCTTTGCGTACGACCGAATAAAGTCACAGCAATTGCAGACATGCTGCAACATCAGCGTAAGGATTTGTGCTTGCTTAGACTCTCGCCCGAGAGCTTTGAAAATGTCTTCCCGATTCGCGAAATCAAACGCGTCGTGCATGGCACCAAGTAAAGTTCGGATGTTGTCGTCACGTTGAAACTGTTCTAGGAGCGTCTAGCGTCCCAATAAACATAGCATAAATATTTCCGTCCGACAATAGCGCAAACAGGTCACCTTGGGTATCGCAAAAAGTAGAGTATATGCTATCTTTGCATACGGGTGAAGCTGAAGACGAAATTCTGGATCAAGGATTGGCAAAAAGGGCATTGCAACGCACTTCTGCAATTGAGCTCACGGTATCCATCACCCACTTGATCCTCTCAAGAGCACCTTTCCCACGTATTCGCGAGAATAATTGTCGTTATCGCTTCGTCGGCGTCATGGAGAGTGTCCTTGGCAGGTAACACTCCCGCCCGTCGATCGGCTGGTGGCAGCATAGGGGCACTCATCTCGTTGGAAGGGCGATCAGTCGGATGTGAGAGTGTTTTAGAGCCGATGGCGACGGCGGATCGAGTGATGTTCGTGGAGTCCTGGGTCATAGAGGGATTCGTAGCTTCGCTGGGTGGTGACTCGGTCAATTGGGGATTGGTGGCGTTGACGGGTTGGGGATTGGTGGCGTTGACGGGTTGGGGATTGGTGGCGTTGACGGGCAAGACCGAATAGGATGTCGTGTCAGGTGACACAATGACCGTCAAGTAAAGCGTGACAGGCGATTGTCCAGCCTGTCTGTCGGCGTTGGTGAGGGAAAAAGGGACATCTACAACCGAGATCAGCTATAGCTAGTCAAACAAGCGAGACTTCTAATAAGAAACGAACCAGTTCGGGATTCGGCGGGTATCGATATTTCGTGTGTTCCGATAACGACATCGGGATGTGTGATCCGCTTCTCATAAAGACACAGCGTAAGATGTGAGAACTGTTGTGTAGAACTAAACAGAACTTCAAGTTATAGCCGAAAAATAAGATTGACAAAGGGAAGTCGTACAAGACACCGAGCTTCTGATTCCAGTGGACCGTCGGTCCATCAACCTGGACGCTTTCCGTCTTCTTGATTGTCGCACGATTGGCCACAGTGACAAAGTACCGCCTCTTCAGGCCAAACCGTTTCTTTATATGTGGCACATTTTGCGCTCGGAGGACTGACCAGGAGATTAGAGTTAAGACGAGTTAAAATTTAAGTACACACCGGTCACCTCGACACGTAGCTGGGAGACGCTTTCTTGAGATTCGGCGACTTGAGTGCTGTCCATAGGTGGTTCTTGAGCGTGCGTCACTACATAAAAGAAGGGATTGACGCACCCTCTTCCTGAGTTCTGCGATGCTGAGGGACCCGGGCTGGATGTGGGTCACTATAAGAAAGTCACAGGGCAATCGCCAAATACGTACGAATTCAAGTGCATTTGCTGGTGCTTCACATCTTGTGCAACGGCCATACTGGATAAAATAACGGTTTGAGGGTTAAAAATGAACGTGCAGTTCGAGCGTCTAGGCAGTGCCCGCCGTAGGTTGCGGTAAACTGTCTGGCCCACGCCGTGGCGTTCGGAATGATCCCACGATTTTCAAGGGTGTAACCCGAAACGACCGAGCCGAAGATGAGCGCGCTCGTTGATTTCGGTACATGCTACTCCCCATAAACCAGATTACTACGACGCTGCTCTCGTTTTCGCTCGCTTCAGCCTCAGGTTCACCCAAAAACTGCTTGTTAAGTACTCGCCGCTAACGCTCTCGTCAAACGTGCCCTTTTCTGCCCTCCAAATTCGTTTGCAGTCATAACAACCGACTCCACTCAAACCGCCATCTTCAAAATGACCCTCATGCCCTTTTGGAACGAAACATTCGACCTGTTGCGTCACTATGTTGTTCTCTTTCCTTTTCCTTTTCCTAACCACTCTTACGTCTCTCCGCAGTACCAATCCAGAATCGTCCAAAGTCAAATTTATGATCAACGCCGAGTCCAAGCAGTGTTCAAGCGCAACTACCGGGGTTTCCTCAGATCCGTTTCAATTAACGTTGGAGACATTCTCGACCGTAATCAGGGCAGAACCGGAATGCCCCTCACCCCCTCTCTTTTTCTTGCGATCCTTCTCATGCATATGTATCATTCCGACGTTTGTTACCCAGAGCCTTGAACTCCGGCTTGGACCTGACGGCCAAATCGTATACGGAAACCTCGTGTTCTTGCTCGCCACAGAAGGTCAAGATCCCTCCCGTGAGTCAGGTCCCCCAACAACTGGATCTTACCTAGTCCCTCAACGATTTGCGCACATCCCGTTCGTCGACTTTGGCAGGTCCAAACCGCAGCCGTGGCTCTCAGCCGCCAATCACACCACACCGTCGCGAAGGCAGTGTAGTGCCTACCGCGCGGCATCACCATCACAACCATCTCGTCCCTTTGCTTCCTTGCCCACACGCAATCCCGAAATCCTCTCCTCCCTTATCCATCTGAACCCATTGTTCTTCCACATTACCCGGCGGAATATCCGGCTACCCCGCCCCTAAGACCACACGGTTGACATTCTGTGCCGCTCAAAGAGGATCTGGGTAGGAGCTCTGATATGACCCGCGTAGGCGCCCATACTCCGTTGACTAATACACGTAGCATCGCCTGGACCTCCCATTTCCCGATCTCTGTATGCGCCTATCCCCAGAGCCCACGCTCCGTCCCCGGTCTGCACCGCCGAGAGGTTCCTATCTCTAAAAATTCAACCAACGTAGACGGCACCTACGCCGACGTATACTTACCCCTCGAGTGCCGCATGCCTGACAGTTGTCCTTGTTCGTTGGTCATCACCCGCGCACGACAAAGTGGAATGATTCTCTGTGGCGATGACGACGGCGCTCGTGAACCGCGCCATACTCGGCCCGCTGGCATCCAGTTGGGAAATGCACATGACGTCAACGCGGCCCATTTACTTTGTGGACTACAACACGCGCACGACCACGCGAGACGACCCGCGGCTGCGGTCCACGGCTGATGCGGATGCGCCGCAGGACAAGCGTGACTGTGGTACAATGTGCCGTCAACCTCCACTTTTGGACAGGACAGCGGCGGAATTGGCCGGCGAAATTTTTTGGATACCTCATAGGTCCGGTGGGTGTGCAACAAGGCGTAGGGTAGTTGTACAGTAAATCCTAATCGAAAAAGAGACATTTTCACATCCCTAACCTATGCCATCACCAAGAAAGCATTGAAAGCTGTTGCTGTGAGAGCCTGGGCTGCAAAATATGTGGTTGCAGGAGCTCAAGACTTGGCAAAGTTCATCCCATATGAACATGTCTTGAAGAGGACGATGGTAAATGAGGCGGAATCAGCCCACTTCATATTTGGTCATTGATGCATATGGATGACGGAATTGACCCATTAAAAAAACCAACTCCCTTAGTTTTGAGTATTTCGACAAATCGTTTTAGGGTTTTGTTCCTCTCATCGAAACAAAGCATTTTGGCTAAAGGAATAATAAATCTGACCTTTTTCCCAGGAGCAGTTCTAATTGTACAAAAGTGGTGGCCTTGTGCCGCATTGCACCATACCAGTAGAAGATCGTCTACTTCTGGAGCAAGCTAGCAATGTGTCTGATTATAGACGCCAAGTACGACGCGCGTGCACTGCGGTTGGGTCTTCGAGGAAGGCTTCGCAGCGATTATGCGTCTCCGACTGGAGGACCTCTGCAAGCGGCTCAGAGTCAGGGGCGAGGATGCGCTCGAGTATGGCGGCGTCTCCTGGGAGTGGTTCTTCCTCCTCTCGCACGAGATATTCTTTCCACCCTAACTACGGCCCAACTACGCGCTACAGATCAACCCGGCCTCGGGCGTGACGCATTTTCCGCTACACTTGCCGAAGGCGTTTTGGCTTGGTGAGTCTCGGAAGGTTGGCTCATTCGAGATCTGCTATCTAATGTCCATTTTCTATGTATTCTCGCCCGCCAAGGTGATCTTTGCTGGAATTGGAGTTCTGCTCTTGGTGAGTCTCTTCGTTGACCCAACCCCGTGGTCCGTCATGACAGCCCGGTAGTTCAGGCGTCCAAGGACGTTGCTGCTAGCTACGATACTCTCGTCGACACCTTTGGGCGGCGAATGCATCGAGAACTCAAGTTCATCGGCCGTGTTCTTGCCTCCCTGTATTCCACCATCGGTTTCTCGATGCTTTACTTTGTGCTAGGCTTTTATAAGACGGTCCTCCTCCACAAGAGACTTCGAATTTGAAGAACCCGGAGACGAACGACTACGTGTTGGATGAATGCCTTACCCGGATGTTGTGTGTGCTCATCGTCATGGTCGTGGTGATGGCTGATAGGTCTTTTTTTCACAAGGAACGATAAAATGGGTGTTCCCGACAAGGCGTTCTCCGTGACGCATGACGGAAGACCACTTTGGCGAGCACGTCATTCTCGGACTCAGGCCGGGCGGTACTGCACAGGACGCGAAAAAGCGAACAAGATGACGTCGGTCTCGTCGCGGCGCACCGGATCGCATGGCGGACCGTGAAGCAGTTCCGCATGTTCATGGAGGGGCTCAGGACGTACAGCGGCTAGATCTGCTGCGCGTGTTCGATGAGCACGAGCTGGAACCGCTCATCGGGGCCCCGGGGATGACGGAGATCGACATGGACGACTGGACGCGGTTCACCGACTACCGTGGGTTCAAGAAGACAGACAGGGTGATCGGGGGTGATTCTGGGCATGCCTCCGTTTGTGGCTCGTAGAGCGCAAGTTGCGCCGCTCCAGCTAACGCGCTAACGACTGGGACCTCGCGCGTACCCGTCAATGGCTTCAAGGACCTCCAGAGACAGTGATGACCCACGCCGCCTGCCCCACGATCAAGAAGAGCAGCTCGACTTTTTGTTCGAGGACGGAGGTCGTGTTCGTGTCGTTTCACAATGAGTCGAGCATCAACGCCTTATTAGTCCTTAGGGTCCAGCTCTGAGATCCAGATGTCCCCGCTCTGCCTAACTAGACTAACTACTGATTATCCGTGAGGACGTGTTTTGGGTGATACAAGACGGCGAGACCGACCCACCAGTTGAAGATATATAGTCAACTCAATCATTCGGCCTTCGAATGCCACCGACTCGGATTGTCGACCGATCTTTTGATGACTACCGTCTGTCCTTTATGGTCGAGTAACGGTCGGCCGCGGACACGTCTCTGTCAATGTACACTGGATCTTCCAGTGCTGCGCTCACCGCCACCGCCACCGCCGCAGGCAGCGTAATTGATATTTCCCCACTGGGTCCATGGTTCCACGGGCGACCTACCTATCCAATCCTTTGTCTTCCCCAAGTGTATCGCTTCATTTATGCTGTCATGGCCATGTTATCACATGCGCCCCTTTTCCTGTAAGCCCAGGCACTTAGGCGAACTCTCAGGCGCTTTGCCGTTCTTGTCGACTTGTCGACCCCCGCTCACGCCACCATCCCATGGCCAGTTGGTGCCTAACGTACGAGTGTGAACGTCGATCCCACTTAACGCCTCGTTCAAGGTTCCATAATTTCGATGCTGCTTCTAAGAAATTGAAACTGCCAACATGTAGATTACGGTGCTTTTGAACTCCTTCGAATCACGAATTGCACTCCACTAGCCGAGTTTGCCGCACCGCAGTACGCGCAGACACTCAGAGTTCCAAGTCTTGACAACAAAGCTAGCTCCCAGATAAGATCACTCGCCTCCCACGTTGATGAGGTAATGGCTAACGTGATCGTGATGATATAGGCGGAAATGGTGCCTCACCCAGATCGGAAGATCGTCCTCGCGCCGCCGAGATCCCAAACCCTTAGGCATTGCATGCACCTGTCCGTCATCAGTGGGCTTGTGATTGTTTTGCTTTCTTATTCCTTTGTCTTTCTTTCTTCTGGTTTCCCTTTCATCTTTTCTGATATGGTCACCAATGGCTTAGTCTGATATGTGCCGCAGGTGCTTGCACATGGCTTACTTTACAGTAATATAAAGGAAGAGTCGAGGCCGGGGCGTATTGCGTATCTCCCAACAATAGTTGTGACGATGCGTTTCTCGACCCTTCTCCCCGCTCTATGCCTGGCGACACAGGCCCTCGCCATACCTCTCTCATGCGATAAAGATGTGAATGAAATGAGCCTCGCTGAATCCGACGCGGCGGTCGCGGACTACTTCGCCAAGTTGGAGCCAGCCACCAAGAGGGCTCTCCTCCACGAGATCACCGGCCCAGAAGCCGGCGCAGATGTGCGTCCCAGATCCCCCATCGACGACCGCCCTGAGCACTTTTTGTTGCTGATTCACTCTATCTTCTGGTCACCTCCAGGTCGGCGTGATTTCAGCAGTTATACCTGATCCCAATCACCCCGAATTCTCCGTCTACTGGCTGCGCGATGCTTGCCTCGTCTACCACCCTTGGCTCAACGAGCTCACCGTCTTCGACGATTCGAGTTTGCGGCCTCAGATGGACGACGTTGTCCACGCACTCACGAGGACGCAGCAGGTGGTCAGCCTCGCCGGAAACATATTCACAGGCGGCATCGAGGAGGCCGTATTCGACCTCCAGATAAACATGATTCTCGACGAAAAGGCCCGCATTGGTTCCCCCGCAGCTGGTATGTAAACATTGTGTGGCTCTGAATCGGGTCCTGAGCGAAGCGCAGACGGACCTCCTTTCCGCGTGGATGTCCTTCTCAAGTATGCGGAGTGGTTGATCAAGCCCGAACAGAACAATGGCACTTGGGTCGCCGATGTCCTGTGGCCTGTCATCAACCTAGACCTCCAATGGATCTCGTCCCACTGGAACCAGAGCTCGTGAGAATCTAGCCCTCGCATGATCGCATCTTTTTGTTAATGACTGGTTTGATGCCGAATCTAGATGGGATCTGTGGTGGCCGCCAGTCTGGGGTGGCTCCTACTGGACCGCATCTTTGCAATACCGTGCGCTCCGTGGCGGTGCTCGCCTGGGACGCGCCATCGGTCGTGATGATAATTTGATCGAGTACGACGCACACGCAGCCATGATTCTCGAATACATGCAGGTGGGCGGCGGACTCCGTTCGTCTTGTTAGAGCCGATGATGCTAATAACGAGCGCATAAACAGACGTTCTGGAACGACAAGGAGGAATTCATGACCGAGACGACCGTCACAGACCTCGCAAAAGGCCGCTCTGGTTACGGTTCTGCACCGCTCACGGTTTCGGTTTACAACTATGACCCATCTCTCGGCTGCGACGACGCGACGTTCCAGCCGTGCTCGCCGCGTGCTCTGTCTAGCTTGAAGGTGGTCGGTGATCGCTTCAAGGATTTCTTCCCGCTGAGTAGGAACACCTCGAGCAACCAGCCGCCTTACTTTGGCTTCTTCACCGAGGACCAGTTCATTGGCGGCCACGTAAGTGTTGCTACGGGCGGGGTCCACTGATCTAACGCCTCTGTCCACCGCAGCCTCAATTCTTCTCTTCTTTCAACTCGGCAGAGCAGCTGTACGACGCACTTGTCACCTGGGACCTGATCGGATACATCCAAGTCACGCCAGTTTCGCTCAAGTTCTGGGAGCAGTTCGATAGCCGCGTCCAAGTCATGACGTACAGGAAGGGTTCTCCCGGATACAACGTTCTCACCGGCTACGTAAGGGAGTGGGCAAACAAGATCGTCCTGCAGCTCGCGAAGGCGACCCCAGATGATTACGTTCTCGTAGAATGCATCGACAAGGAAACCGGCGGACCATACGGCCCCCGTGGAATGATTCGCAGCCTCGCGGCGGCGCTTGGGGTCATCGATGCCTACAAGGGATTGATCCCTCCTAACTGGGGCCACCCCGTCCAGAAGTCGAACGAGATCCTTGCTGGAAAGCCCGTGACCAATGCACAGGCTGGGCGCTATCGCTCTTCGCCCGATGTCTATCATCAGCAGAGTTTCCGGTACCGCTATGAAGGCCTCTAACTTAGTATTGATTAAGGTGCAGGAAATGGTGTGTCGCTGTGTGTGTGTGTGTGGGGGGGGGGGGGGTCTACGAAGCCGTGGTGTGTGGTCTGGTGTAGGACCATAGTTATGCGCATATAATTGTGACCGTTTGATTCCGCTTGTTTTCTTCGCTCGCTCGATAATTGTATTGAATGAAATTTTTTGTGCATCACTTCTCAGCTGGCTTCCCAGAGTTGTGCGTTACACGTACCGAGGATGAGGCCTGAGGACTGTAAGAGAAAATGGATTTCATTTTATTTTGTCGAATGTCATTAATATTGTTGGTCAGCTATTCCCTCCACACCACACATACTAGCATCAGGCTCAGGCGCTTCCTACCGGTTTTAGATGATAAGCAAAATTTGCAGAAACCATTCAATATTCAACCCGAGAGAGGGAGGGGTCGAGCAAGGGGCCGAGAACACGAGAAGGATGCTTTACGCAAGGCCTTGCCGCCATCAAAAAATATTTGATCACGAACAGTGCCTAGATAAGAAAAAAGGTTACAACAGTCACCACGCATTTGCATCTTTGTTGCATGTGCATAACCCACGATAAATGTTGGTAACTTACATCGAAGTTTCGACATTTCGCGTCTTGTGATGTGCGGAGTGTAACTTAAGGAGTCACGAAGTCGCGATATAAAAAGTAAGTGGGCGTGGGAAAAGACTCTTGCAACCTAATAACTTACGCGGAACATTGACACTGGAACTTGGGGTGTGTAGTATGACGTGCAGAGAATACCCTCGAATCTCGTCCCATTCTGCCGTCTACGTGTGTCGCTTTGTTAAAAGCATCCCTTAATTTGTCATAACTCATTCGTCAAAAAATACCCAGTGACAGTTGCCATCACCGCGGGTCGTTCTTACTTGCTTTATCTTTATCTGCGCGTTCATAACTCTTGCCTTCAAGCCAAAAGAGACGCCACGCCACGCCATGCCACGCCAACGCAGATGTATGATGTCTTCTCAAAGACGACTTACATTAATCATGGAAGATTAATTAATTAGTTATAGCATGTCGATCGGGGCGTTTATCCTAGGAGCGCTTGCCGTTTTACAGTACTTCAATTCAATGCGGCGTGGTGCCACGATTGTTGTCCTGGCCGTTGGGGTTGGTCTAATTTCGTTCATTCATCGATACTAACGAGGGACACCAATCGCCGCCGATCCGAACAACCCACTTCCAGTCCTCGGTCTCCTAATAAGAAGCGAGAAACGGCCCATATCCGAGGTCATACTCGCGAAGTGTACTATTGTTACTAGATCGCAAGCAAGAGAATGCGTCGCTTCTGCTTACAGTAATAGGTCGCGCCACCATGCCTCGGGCATTTGCTCGTGATTTCAGTTTGGCCACACTCGTCCCCTCGCGTCTTCAGAGATGATGGAATATTCATGTCCACGAACGATCTCGGGTCCACGTTGGCCCTGTCTGCGACAAATACGCGAAACTCTGTGCAATATCCCGACAACCTGCCGGGGGCGATTGACATACGAAACTGGGGGAGGGGAAGGGGATTGCAACACAAAGGGCGACTAGCCGGGGCTGGCAACCCCGCCGCAGTTTGTGACCATCCGTCTCTCTGCCATTCTCCAGATTTAAGCACTTGAGGGCTAGCCAGCTCGCATGCGTGCAAATTCTGGAGGCAGTTCGATAGCTCTGTGAAGATGGCGATCCAGGAAAGGATTCCAAGAAGGACACCAATCTCACCAAGGCCGTTAGGCGGGCCAGCCCGTTGTACGCGTCGTACATGCCGAGCGCAGCGGCCAAGCATCGTGTCATACCGAGGGGGGATACGGTCTACTCTTCTCCTTCGATACACACGACGATCACTTAGTCCGTCTGGGTGTGCGCCGCGAGCTGCAGCACGACCTTGTTCGCCCATTCGTGCACTGGTGACACCCGATACCGAAACGGTGCGGTGATCAGGAGGTGTTTGCGGAGACGATCGACCAGAATGCGGATCATGAGGACGGAAATCGCGGCATTGACCCTACGGTCTACGCGCCGTGGCCACAGTCGCTTTCAATTCACCAATCCGACGGCACCAACTGCTACCGCTACGGCGCATACTAATCAGCGCTCGCGTGGAGGAACGAAGGACTTGGGGCGGGGATGAGATGGAGTGACAGACATCTCGCGTTCCATTAATAAACTTTCTCAGACCCTGTATTTGTAGGGAGTGTAGGTACTGTGAGCGTGGCTGCGTAGGTACTCAGAGGAGACTGGTGATCGATATAGGGTAAAGCATAAGCAAGGGCCATGGGCAATGTCCTCAGTGAGGACTCGCCTCCATGGAATGGGAGAAAAGGCGTCTCGTTCCGCCCTGACGCCTGACGCAGGCGGCGTGCGCCACAGTTCCGCAAGAAGCGCCGTATCATAGCAACTGTCACGGTATCGTAGCGACCTTCCTCATACAGAGTTAACCGATAAAAAAACTCGGACTAAATGACTTGATTCACTAGTGTCTTCACCTATACCTATCATGTTGTCGTGGGCGGTTATGTAGGAGAATGGCGAGTATATATGCATATAAGGAGATAGGACTAGTAAGGAAGACTCTGTGTTATATGCCGAGTCAGAACGGAGCAACTCTATTGGTGATATGAATCTGCCTACTGTAACGAAATACGACCGTGCGTCGCATACTTTGTACGCGTCAGCGCCATAATCGAATCCTAAATTTATGTAATGGAAGCTCACTTCAGTCAGGACGGAATAGACTGAGGTACGTACGATATAGCTAAGGTTTTAAAGTGCCACTCCATCTGTATTTGGCGCTTTCGGTGATGTATCTACCGAACGCAGCAATAATTCGTAGCCATCTCTAACACGTTCTCGGCAAGTCCTTTCTGCAATGACTTGGATCTTTCTTGCGGTTCTTCTCCATTCGAGTTGTCGGTTGTCAGGAAGACGTACGTTTAGCCTGAACTGAACGCTACCCGATCTAGCCCAAGCATGCCAGCTGGCCGAAACGTGTCGCAGACTCGCCAGCTGGCATCAATCCGGGGTCCTTCTACTCGTAGGTGTACTTAATCTGTGACGGGCATGCCATAGCTCTTGCCAGACCTAACTCTTGGCCTTTACCCCGATGGCTCTGCGTAGTTCGACAAAACCTCCTGCTCAAGCGGCGGCTCCTTCAGAGCATAAAGCTACAATCTGGACTCGTTCCAACCCATGGACAGTAGCAGACTCGGAACCGACCAAACGCTACAGCTATTTAGAGACCATCCCGGAAGAGATGGTGCTCACAATTCTGGAGCTGTGTGATATCAAGGAGTTGCTGGCGTGTCAAGCGGTTCGTTGTACAGTCCCTTCATCTACAACTAGCCTCTAATGACCACGTGTGTATGCACGTGCAACCCGAACCCCCACAGACGTGCCGTGCTCTCAGAGACGTGATCTCGAATTCTGCGAGCCTGCGCTACAAACTGGCCCTATGCAAACACGGGATGTGCGACGGTCCGCGAAACGGGACTGAGCAAGGCCGAAAAGCTCGGGTTGCTGACAGCGTACGTTACCGCGCGTGGGGAGATCAATTCTGCCGTGCCCGAGGAGGTGGAGTTGTTCGCCGGGCTGGGCTATCCACTGGATATCTCTGGTAACATCTTAGTCTTCTACAAGCCCATGGCTCAAAACAAAGTTCCTGGGCCGCACCGGGAACTCCTTGTCTGTCGCGCGCCTTCCGCAATACGGCGGATCGAGCTAGCACATTGGGTGCTCACTGTTCCATTCGGCATAACCGACATCTGCATCGACGCGTCGCAAGATCTGCTCATTTACTTTTTGTACGTGTGTCATAAAGGCTCTCGCTTAGCTTGCCATAATTTACTTTTTTGGGGGATTATTTTCGTTTTTATTTTTTTTAGGAGTTCTAGGTCTCACATATTCTCGCTATCCAGTGGGAAGGCACATCCCTCGGCCGAACACTCAGGGATTTTTTGCACTTCACCAGGATGGCAGCAGCGGAAAGGATATTAATTACTCCCGCATATGTGGGGATTATGTTGCAGCCCGCGTAGATTTCGGCCATATATCCGTCTGGAACTGGAAGACGGGAGAACATGTCTCCCACAAGGTAGGCACTTTCGCGCGATGTCCACGCTAAATCTCTGGTCTGGTAGCTAACCTACTACACTGCTTGAAAGTCACCAGATGCAGGCAACCCCTTTCGATTTCCTCGACGAGCACCGCATATTGTACGTGGAGTCGCAGCACGATCGGCACTACATATGTGTATACGATTTCCGCGACGTACCACCCGACGCTGCCAGTGGTGGGGTCCAGGACCTACACCCGGTGAGACACGAACCTCAACGCTTAGAGCTGCCACCTCTCCCGCCTCCGCACCAGCTCCCGTGGCACGTCGAGCTTTGCAGCAACACGCTGCCCGTGCGAACGGGTTCAGCGCTAGCAGTACCCGGGCCGTTCCATGCGGACGCTCGCGAACGCCTGATCACAGTGCGCGCGACAACTTCTTCCGTGCAGGGCGAATCTGTGCATCGCGTACACGTGTTCCATCTCTCTGCACGCGCCACCCTGCTTCAATACTTTGCGGCCAGGAAGGATAGTACTGGAACCGTACCTTGGCCAGCGTGGTGCGGCGCGGTGCGTGCAACCAGGGACCGTACATTACCGTTGGCGATCAAGTCGTCCATGCTCACTTGTGGCTCGTGGGCGGTATCACACTCGCCTGATGGGGGAAAAGGCGTGCTAGACGTGGACTGTTATCGGCCACAAAGAGAGAGAGTGCGGCAGTCCGTTAAAGTTCCTCAAGAACTGGTGCCGGACGAGGAAGGGCTTCCTGGATGTGCCTTGGGAAGGGGGTTTCAGGAGGGTGCGGTGCGTACCTGGCGTTTTAAGTGTACTGTGCGAGGACGCCATACTATTCTTCACGGTTTGTACATTCTCCAGCTATTAGACTTTTATTTTGTTTTGGTGCTGACGATCCCCACAGCTCGGTTTAGAAGCGGCAAGATCGGGGATCTTGCGCGCATTTTGGTATATCTTCTGATCACCCATATCAAGTCTCCAACTGTCTTTCTCAGCACGCATAGAACGGATAACCGAGGCGAGCTGTGAGATATGAGACTCGTGACCAGTCACCGAATTAGAAGTCGCAAGCAACGTAGACTCCTCGGTCCTACAGGGGATGTACCATACTTATAGTCGTGTCGTAATTGCAGGTTCAAGTTGAGGCCTGCAAACAGTCGTTGAAGGCCTTGAGGCGCGTAGTGCCAAGGTGAGGAAAGAAGGCGTCTACGTGCTTGCGGGTGCAGTTTCGAAGACTGAGGGTGGGTGGTGTTGACAGTGATGGAGGGATCTCAGGCTGTTCCCGAACGTTCCACGCGTTGTTTACATGTTTTTATCCACGTATTACTGTGTTCACAGGGTAAAAGTAAAAGTAAGTATGAAAGTTTAGGAAACGTAAAAGGACCGGGCCGTGGCAAGGATGCGATTTGTCGATCGGAACTAGAGTTGAAGACTGGAGAGGGGTATCCTTCCCACTGAACCGACACTGTTGCCATGCCGCAGCCATGTTCGGGAGGTACGCGGCAGTGGAGATCTTAACAGCGACTTCATATTCCACGATAGCCTTTCGGTACCATTGCGGAAGTGCGCGTTTCCCTGAAAAATGAGCATGTTCGTCTCTCACAGTGCCGTCGCTCCTGCATTCACCGTGGCGCCGCGACCAGCCCAGGTTCCCGTCATACGCGGAGAAGGGGTGGGGACGAGGGGAAGGGGAAGGCGGCGCGTACTGCAGAGGACTTGGACGAGGTGCTCGGCGCAAACGCGGCTATGGACTCGAGCCCGAATATCGAGTCTCGCGCTTGACGCCAAGGATGACTTTGGAGGGAGCAAAAAGCTAACGCCGACATCAATGTGCTTCAATGTGCATTCTGGGCTGAGGTGGGAAAGCAAGAAAGGGTGAGGTAGAACAAGACAGATGGAGAGAGAGGGAAGCCCGTGGTCTAGCAGCACCAGGAAACGTCGGACGGGCGACAGGAAAAAGTGGGCATTCCCACCCTTTTCGACCTGCAAGATACTCTGGAGGCCTCAAATCACACAACGAATCGCGCACTCTCGCAGGTGGGGACGTGGTTTGTCATGTAACTTGAGGCCTCCAGAGTGTGATTCGACCGCACTTTGCCCATTCAAGTTCCCACTCGCAAGAAAGAGTGATTCGGTGCCCAGTCGTTTGCCCTGGCAAACTGGCGACCGTGGTGATTTGGCGCGCGCGGTCGGGGTTTGAAGCACACGGATCACACAGGGCCCGCTCTTCACTCCAATCTTCTCCTTCTGCCTTCCATGTCTCCCTCTCCCCTCTCTTTCCTATGCACTCGTCGACATCGCCGCAATCTCCCCTTTCCGTAACTTTTGACCCCTTTCTGTGCGCAGTCCTCCTATTTGTGTGTTTAGCCGTTTCCCTTCCTGTGTCTCCCTGCGCCTCGTTCGTTTGCTTCCACCTGTTTTGAGTGGTGTCTTCTCATACGTCGTCTTCGCACGCCCTTTGGCCACACCCTCGTTGAGGACGTGAACGACAAGAACGTGTGTCACGTAGGGTTTCCTTACACCTTTCCTAATGGCACATTACAGATCCGTTGTTCACGAACCCAACACCGGACATTCTACTTAATTTCGCCGACGTCGGCATCGTAATTCTAATTTTCATTTTGTACCCGTGCTCTCGCAGATGGTCTATTCCGTTCTTTTCGTGGTAATCGGTTTTCTATGCTGTTGCCTTTTGCAAGTATATGCGTCTGTGAAGTGCTCGCCCTCCCTTTCCATGCTGAACGCCGCTCCGTTCTTTTTCGTCGTGACCAGTTCTCTATGGTCGTATCACTTCCGCCTCCCCACTATGCTCGCCCCCTTAAGAAACTGTTAGTCAATTCAAAACTGGACGCTTTATATCTCATCAGTTCCTCTTCCTAGCACTCTATGCCTTCACTGAGCGATCCGTATATCAGTAGCAGCAATTAACGCAATCACGGGTGCGTAGCAGCTCATGCAACAGCCGGTGCGGCAATGGCACTGGCAGCGACAGTTCACGCAATAACAACCATCATGCATCACGAGCCGCTTTGTCGGCGATTGGGTCTTGCGCGCACCCTTTACATGGACCAACTTGAAGGACCCTTGAAGTGGCAGTGTCGCAGCAGCAGGTGAAGCAATTTCAGCAGCCGGTGCAACAGCACTGGCGGCAACAGTCGACGCGCTTACTATCGTCAACACACGTATACCCTGGGAGGCGCAGATGATACATGATTGTGTACGTCGCTGCCTTGCATCACTATCGTCCCCTTTCCGCAAGCTCCTTCAAGTTTTTTCATCGAGTACGTGTTCCTCTCTAATACCTTTCTTCACTGCATCGCTTAGTTCGGCCCTTGTGGGAATGTAACTGCCTTCGTAGCACGCAATGTCATGTCGCGCTGCTGACATTTACCCCCATTGCTATCGGCCTCGCGTCCCGAGACCAGTCTAAACTTTGACTGACTCTGTCCTTACGGCGTCGTCCCTGTGCGCCACGTCATAGTGACACAGGCTAGGCACAACTCTTCGTCTGCACGTAATCCTCAAGCACTTTGCCTTTCCCTCTTTCGCTTTCGTTTCCACATACGTGCTACCACATCTTTTCCTGATGACTCCCTCTTCTCCACTGGCACATGACGTTCCCCTCGATCTCGTCAGATTGCTCAATGCTTCCGTCGCTAACGTAGACTACCGGCCGGAGTAAATAAGCACGTTTCCGCAGGGGTCACTGATAAAGTCGTAGCACACTCTGTCCTGGCAAGCAAACATCGCATCGGTGCAAGCAGGGCGAACTCTCCGTCGCGCGTCACCTCTCCATCACGTTCGTGATATAACTTCGTCACAACACTGGGCTTGGGAATCGGTTTTTACGTGAAAAACCCTCCGATAAGATTCACGCAAAATTAAGGGACTGGGTCGTTCCATGACCCGAGGTAGGGAGGTAGTGAATTGAACCCAAAAACCCGACAAAAAAATTACTAATTTCCCGAGAAGACCAGGTTGCTGTGCTGACTCCCTGAGAGGGCCGTTGTAGACGAAGGGCAGAAGCACGAGGCGCTTCTCTTCTCGATCGGGAATGAGGGTCCCACCTGTCCGAAGTCGCGATTGGGTGGGTGGGGGCTTCACACCGATCCTCGATACCAGGTACGGCAGGTGGGTGCCAATTTTCCAAAAGAGGTTTTTGGTTCTCTGGGCCTGTCGTCTTCTGAAAGATGAGAGGCGAAAAGAAGAGCACGTGGCGCCTTGCCCGTTCGCTCAAAGATCAAATTCAGAATTCTACGCTCGCTCCTCACTCCAGTATGTCCATGTTCATGCACGCTTTTTCACGTGGTGGTTTTTTTTTTCTTTCATACGAACAACCCAAGAAAAAAAAGGTCCGGGTTGACAACTTGAATGGCATCAAAACCACTACATTAATCCCCACCAATCGAGTCAACGACCCTGACTTTTTTTTTTTTTTTAGAACAAAGGACGTGTTCGCGTCGTTTCATGATGTCGAGCATCGGTCAGGCCTTACTCGGGAGACGCTCTGCCTAACATTCACGGGAATGAGGCACCGTATTACATAATCGGTCTTGCGCTTTTTGTTTTTACAAATCCATCACCGTTTATGCGCCAATCCGTCCCATGGATATTCCGCTCGCGATTTGGGTTCTGAGATATACGGATCAACTACACCATCGACTTGGACTTGGTCAACTCAGTCACCTGGTTCTTTCGAGTGTCAATGCCACCGACGTCGGCTAATGTTTCGATGATTATCGTCGGTCCCTTACGGTCGAGTAACGAGGAACGTTGGCCGCGGACAAACCTTTGGCGATGCTGTAAACTGTGCTTCCAGTGCTGCGTTTGACGCCAACGCCACGGGATGGGGGTTCTAGTGGCGATTAGAAGAGCAACAGCTTAAACTCAACCGGGTTCGAGGGCACCGACTTTTCGGCGGCTTTTAGGCTGCCGTTCCTGGCGACACGGTTCACTGTTGCTTGTTGCTCGTTCCACGCGGCTCCGCTTTTCTCATTCCTTAGCGCGTAGCTCGGGTTGTCCTGTCCATCTCTCCAATTTCCGCCTTCTCCAAATGTATCGCTGCATTTATGCTGTCATATTATTACATGTATAGTATTGCGCCCTTTTTCCTGTGAACCCAGGCACTTGGCGGACTCAGGGCGTTCGCGCGTACTTTCAACTGGTTGACTCGTCGGCTCACCCACCATTCCATGGCCAGTCGATACCTAACAGTCACCTAACCTACGACTGTGATCGTCGATCTCGCTCAACACTTTGTCCAAAGCTCCCTTATTTTGCTGCCAAATTTTGAAATCACCGACGTGTAATTCACAGGGGTATCGAACTACGTCGGCTCACGAGCGACACTCCACTGGCTGAGCTTGCATAGCCGTGGTAGGCGGAGGCACTCAATCTTCCAAACCTTGATAGCAAAGCTCGCTACGCCACCCTAGATCTCATCACTCGAAACCCCACTGACGAGGTAATGAATAACGCGATTGTAATGACATAGACGTACTCAGGTGGAAAGGGGGCCCCGCCTTCTGGAAGGCCGCCTAAATCGATGGACGTATGACGGTGTCTGGAGCCCTAGGTTATCCTCGGGAGATCGTCCTCGCGTCCGCGGGTCTCAAACCCCTGAGCGTCGCACGTATCTATCCGTCATCAGCGGGCTTATGACTATTTGTTTTCTTTTTACTTTTTCTTACTTGCGATTGCCCTTTCATAGCGCGTCATCAAATAAGCATTTCTGCGTCCGACCTGGACACCCTTATTGCGTTGAAGGGCATCCTCGGGACCAATTGCTTGGTCTGATATGTGCCGCAAGTGCTTGCATATGGCTTTCTTTAAAAAGGAAGAGTCGACACCGTCACGTATTCTTCAACAGTAGTTGTGGCCATGCGTCTCTCGACCCTTCTCCCCGCTCTATGCCTAGCGACCCACGCTCTCGCTATCCCTCTCTCGTGCGATAAAGACGTGAACGAAATGGACCTCGCTGAATCCGACGCGGCGGTCGCGGAGTACTTCGCCAAGTTGGAGCCGGCCACCAAGAGGGCCCTCCTCCACGAGATCACCGGCCCAGAAGCCGGCGCAGATGTGCGTTCCAGATCGCCCATCGGACCACCGCCCGGGGCGATTTTTGTTTTTCTTTCTTGCTGATTCGCTCTGTCTGCTGGTCACCTCTAGGTCGGCGTGATTTCAGCAGTTATACCTGATCCCAATCACCCCGAATTCTCCGTCTACTGGCTGCGTGACGCTTGCCTCGTCTACCATCCTTGGCTCAACGAGCTCACCGTGTTCGATGATACGAGCTTGCGGTCGCAGATGGACGACGTTGTTCACGCTCTCACGAGGACGCAGCAGGTGGTCAGCCTCGCCGGAAACATATTCACAGGCGGCATCGAGGAGGCCGTGTTTCGACCTCCAGATCAACATGATTCTCGACGACAAGGCCCGCATTGGTTCCCCCGCAGCAGGTACGTAAATATTATGCGATTTTTGGATCGGGTTCTGAGCGAAGCGCAGACGGCCCCCCTTTCCGCGCCGATGTCCTTCTCAAGTATGCGGAGTGGTTGATCAAGCCCGAACAGAACAATGGCACTTGGGTCGCTGATGTCTTGTGGCCCGTCATCAACCTCGACCTCCAATGGATTTCGTCCCATTGGAACCAGAGCTCGTAAGAACACCCAGCTCTCGCGTGTCGATTGTATCTCTTGATAATTGACTGTGTTTGTTGTTGAATGTAGATGGGATCTATGGTGGCCGCCGGTCTGGGGTGGCTCCTACTGGACCGCGTCTTTGCAGTACCGTGCGCTCCGCGGTGGTGCTCGTCTGGGACGTGCAATCGGTCGTGACTCGGGTGCTAATGTGGTCGAGTATGATGCGCACGCAACCATGATTCTCGAATACATGCAGGTGGGCAGCGGACTCCATTCGTTTTATTATACCTGATGATGCTAACCACGAGCGCATAACAGACGTTCTGGAATGACAAGGAGGAATTCATGACCGAGACGACCGTCACGGATGTCGCAAAGGGCCGCTCTGGTTACGGTTCTGCACCGCTCACGGTTTCGGTTTACAACTTTGACCCATCTCTCGGCTGCGACGACGCGACATTCCAGCCATGCTCGCCGCGCGCTCTGTCTAGCTTGAAGGTGGTCGGCGATCGCTTCAAGGATTTATTTCCGTTGAGCAGGAACTTCACCAGCGAACGGCCACCTTACTTTGGTTTCTTCACCGAGGATCAGTTCTTCGGCGGCCACGTAAGTGTTGTTACTGGCGGGATCCACTGATCTGACGTCCCTGTCCACCGCAGCCTCAATTCTTCTCTTCTTTCAACTCGGCAGAGCAGCTGTACGATGCTCTTATCACCTGGGACCTGATCGGATACATCCAAGTCACGCCAGTTTCGCTCAAGTTCTGGGAGCAGTTCGATAGTCGCGTCCAAGTCATGACGTACAGGAAGGGTTCCCGCGGATACAAGGTCCTCACCGGCTACGTAAGGGAGTGGGCAAACAAGATTGTCCTGCAGCTTGCGAAGGCGACCCCAGATGATTACGTCCTCGTGGAGTTCATTCACAAGGAAACCGGTGGACCATACGGCCCCCGTGGAATGATTCGCAGCCTCGCGGCGGCGCTTGGGGTCATCGACGCCTACAGGGGACTTATTCCTCCCAACTGGGGCCACCCCGTCCAGAAGTCGAACGAGATTCTTGCTGACCAGCCCATGAATAACACACAGGCGGAACGCTATCTCCCTTCGACCGATGTCTATCCCCAGCAGAGCTGTGACTAGAACCGCTACGCGGGCTACTAACGGGGTATTAATCAGAGCACAGGAAGTGACGTGTTGTTGTAGGAGGTCTACGAAATCGCAGGTGTGGTCATGCACATATAATTGTGTATGGCCGTTATGGCATACTTGTTTTTTTCCTTGTTTTCTTCGTTCGCTCGATAATGGTATCAGGGTATCAAATAAATTTTTGTGCCCCTTCTTTGGCGGTCTATGGCGGAGTGAGGCACAGGCACAGGCATAGAGCATAGCCTTTGAGCAAACAGACCCACCCGCCCAGAGTCTTCAACCGGTTCAAAGAGCTAGAACACTCTTTCTTTCGCCCACCCGCCACGCCCAGTAACTTTGCCAAGGGATCGGTGATGAGGCCCACGTCTTCCGACCTCATCGACTCGCTCCGAGAGGGCACCCATCGCGACCTCGCCTCGGACACGTAGACCCCCCCCCCCCCCTCAATCGAGAAACCCTTCGTGCTTTTTGTCAGTTCTCTATGCAGCCCCCAAATTATTTGCTTGTTGCTGGCTATCAGTATGCATAAGAGCTAACACGCTTCAATTCACCATACCATGCGCCGGTCCCCTTCCCTTCCAGCGTGCCACGCAGAACCCTCCACGTATAGCATAGCAGCGACACGCAAAGATACAACTACTAGCCATCGAGAGTTGATTGTTACACGTCCGAGCCTATGGCCTGGGAACTAGTCAAAGATTTCATCGACGGCGACCAGCTGTAGCATGGAACCTGTCCAAAAATCGACTTTCAGGGCCGTTTTAATTTAGTAGGATAAGGCGATTATGTAACCGGACTTCCAGTGTCTCGCCACAGCAGAAGAGCCGAGGGACGTATTCCTGTGCGTAGCAAGTACGTGTAAAATCTCGAACCGAAAGCAAAATTAGAAATCCAATAGTTACTGTCGCGAGAAATGAAAAAAAAAAAAAAACGTCCCAATTCCTGTGATGCGTTGATGCTTTCAAGTTGATGCGGTTGCTCTTGCGGTTGCTTGCACCCAGCGCGCCGGTTTGACCCGTCGTAGCCTAGTAGAAGACATATGACACACATGAAATTTCCAGTCTGGTCTGCCAGTGATCTGGCTCACATCTAACGGACCGCCAGAGCCAATGAACAAGCCCACTTTCTCAACCACGGTAGAATCCTGCCGACGAACTGAATGACATGCAAGCACTCCCTTGGTTTCACTTTGCTCAAAAATTCGGTGTATCAGGCAGGTCCTTTGGGATAGCCTTCAAGTAACTGCGGTGCTCGACGCCGAGTTCTACGACTTCTTTTCATTTCCACTGGCTGGGAGGGTGGGATGGCCGCCACTGGCAGCCCAGAAGGAGCAACTTCTTTCACCGTGTAAGGTCAAGTGCTCATGCGATTTCATCTGTCGCATGTTAATCGCTCCAAGCATGTTGTCGAGATATCGCACAGAATTTCGTTTTATCGCGAAAAGTGTCGGCGTAGATCCTAGGTTATTCGTAGGCAAGAACATTCCATCACCTCTCAAGATAAGAGAGGAACAATATCAACGAGCAAGTCCAGATAGAAATCACGAGCAAATGTCCCAGCTGTAGAGATGCAAACCCAATCTTTGCCTCGCTTAAGGAGGGGCGGCGGCACGCGTTGTTCTGCTTTTAATCCAATAATATAGTACACTTCGTGAGTATGACCTCAGATCCGCCACCTTCCTCGCTTCCCGCAATTTGAGATTGCGTTGTTCGGATCGGCTATTGGTTCCTCTCCTTAGTATCATCGATGAATGAGTGAGATCAGACCTGCCCCGTCGACTAGGACAACAAAGATCAGGATCAAATTGTCGTAAAACGAATGTGCCAGGGGCAAAAACTATAGCTAGAGGATGATCGAACCGACGGAAACCTTCATTGAATCCACCTACCCTGACTTGGAAGCAAGAACTACGAACGTGCAGTTGAAGAGAAAAGAAAGCAAGCCAAAATGATCTGGTGATGGCCACTGTCACTCGGCACTTTGTTTGACGCACCACGACAAGTTGGATATGCTTTATAAAAAATCAACGCACATAGACAACCGAACGGAGCGAGGTTTGAGAGTGTTCCCTGCATGTCATACTCAGGCTGTATATACTGTGGACTGCTTCCATTTAGCCCGCACGCGCGAATGTCGATCACATATCTGTCAGGCTGGAAGACATGAGAGCACGACTCCGACCATGCAGTAGATGCCTTCTTTGTCGACTGAAGATTGGCTGGCAACGTAAACATGTCACAGGCATCACCTATCAGGTTATGACAAACGGCACAAATCCGGTTACATTAACGCGGGTCCAACAAATACACTTGGGTTCTCAAACTTTTGTTCCATTCTTCACGTGCCGAGCCAGAGAGTGGGCCATCGATTACCTTTTTACTTGCTTGCAGTCGTGTCCTGGAGCTAGAAGGCGATAGGCGCGCATATATGTCATTCACCCAGTGGGGGTGGCCCGAGATATCACATCACACAAAGGAGACGCACCACCTCGATCCAGTACCCGTCTGGGTCCAGGATGAATGCTATATTTCTCATCTTGCCGTCCGTAAGGCGCTTCTTGAACGGCACGCCGAGTCGCTCGAAGCGCGCGCATGCCTCCTCGACGTTGGCCACGGTGATGGCGATGTGGCCGAACCCCTTCGGGTCGGAGTTTCCAGAGTGGTATGGCGTCGCGTCCAGCGCCTCCGTGCCGTGATTGTGGGTAAGTTCGAGGATGCCTAAAGGCGGCGCAAAGAACCCGCCGTGAGACGTGTGACAGTGGCGGTGGAAAGTCTCGCACCTTCGCGATTGTGACGGTTTGCCTTCTTCTCGGTATCTGTGGCCTTGCCACCAGAGTGGTCAAAGGCGAGGAAGTAGAGCGTGAAGTCACTAAAATCGAGCTCTACCATGATGGCATTTTAGGTCAGTGAGCCGGACCGATCGCGAGAGATGATAAGCGCTCACTCTCGATAAAATCCATCCCTATTATCTGTAAGAATTGTGGATTGAAAAATGAGAGATGGTAGTCAGCGATCTTGAAATAGGACTTGCGTCTGTATAGAATGGAAGTGAAATCTTGGGATCTTTGATCCGCAGCATTGTGTGATTGAACTGAGGAAGAGCAAGTTGAGCGCTGCGACCTTGGACGTCTCTCGAATGCAGGACAAACTCGCCTTGTAACTGGCAGTCTCCTCTGAGTAAGGCATGTTAATGGTGATTGTGGGAGAGGGAAGATGGTGTGGTGTGGGAGCGGAACGAGTGATTTCGTGCGGAAAGCCATCTTATCTAATCGCATGACGAGTGCCAAGATGAGGGACATATCATGTGACTCGGATTACTGGTTTTTAGAACAATAAACTCATGATAAGTGGTTAACACCACAGAGTTTTCAACAAGTTTTGAAAAAATAATTAAAAACCCTGCTTTGGAGGAGCAAAGTCAATCAGAAGACCCCGGTCACAGTAGCGCATGACACGACCACGATAGAGTCCGCCATCTCCACAATCTTCACATCAGCGTCCAAGCATACATTCGGCCTCGAGGTCGGCTTCCGACGGGTCACAGTGGTGAAAACACGTTTCCCAGTCTCGGCATTGGCCAGATAGGTAACTTAGACCAAGAGCAGTGTGCCTGCGTGCGGTGAATCAGGTTATTGGTGTTTTGAAAGTCTGCTAGAGGAAGCACACTGAGTATCGTCGAATTACTCACCTGTTCATGCTAAGCAAGCGACGCGACGCGTTTGTCTGTTGATTGACTAGTACACGTGATCTAACCCCGACTGTGCTCAGCTCATCGCTCAATCAACGTTAAATCAACTCTTCTTCGCCTCTCTTTCGACTCTTTTCCCATTGTAGTCTCCTCCTCCACCTCCCCTTCCTCCGCCACAACTTTCACCTTGAATGTGGTCTCCAGTAACACACATCCCGCCGCCCTTTTCTACAAGTTTCATATCTCCTCCCCCGAAATGGCTCGATAGCGATGATGACTTTGAGCATGAGCCCGCTCTCATCAGCGACGATGCCCTCTCCTCTGGTTGCTCTCGCGCTCCCTCTCTGGCACCCCTGGACTCGGAAGATCCGCATATTGACATCGTCTCCTCGCCTGTACAAGAGACCTTCTTCCGCGCTTTCCCATCCTCCCGTGCGGCCCCTCTTTCGAGATACAACAAGCCCCACCCGTCCAACCACGCAAAATCCCCCACAACGCGCGAGGATGTCGCAGCAGCGCTCCTCGCTCTGCGTGCACAACCACGCTTGAGCTCCTCTCGGTCCACGCTCCCGAACGTTTGGACGCAGCCAGTGGCGGAAAGGCAGCACCACCCTCCTGCACGCCGCTCGCGCGTCGTCTCACCATCCCTGCGCAATCTCGTTTTACCTCGTACACCTTCACCGCCTCCGCGGGCCCCTCTCCCGATGACTAATTACCCCCCTATTATCGATAGTGATCTTGGACACAAGACCACTCCTTTGGCGCATACAGCTCCACCGCGGCGCACCCCGGCTTCTTCCCCGCTGCCCCCATCCTCTCCGTTTGCAGAGGAAGACGAGTATGAAGGGTCAGCGCCAACTCGATTCCATTCTCTGTCTTCTCCCAAACCGGCGCATCTCCAGGTACGCATAAATCCCTGCGACCCTTTTTTTTTTTTTTCTCTGCATCGATCTATCACTGTATTCTTTTTTCTCAGCCCCGTCTTCTCGGGGCCATCCACATGATCCTTACTGATCCGTTCATGCGACACAGGTTCATATGCCCCCGGATAATTCGGAGACCGAGGAATGTGCATCCCTGTCACGCGATCGAGAATCCAAAGAAGACAACAACGATTCACATTTGATTACGCACGAGGTGATTACAGCAACGTCACTTGGGGTAGGTTTCATCCCTTATCGTTTTCCGTTTCTATTCCAAGCCGTTTGATGTGCCTTTCGTTACAGCTTTCGCTCGTTCCGGAAGGTACACCAGATGAACGGCCTCTCGTACCCGAGCGCCATCACAGCGCTCCCCTCTTGCCCCTTCCATCCGACACGTGTGCTCCACCTCTTCCATCACGCCCCGATAATCCGGCAGACTCTTCCTTAGTCCCCGTCCTCGATCCCACGTCGGTCCCATCTCACCCCCAGACACCTTTGACAGCACCCGCCGACGAATGCGCGCAGCAAAGCCCCGAGGTGCCGCATGGCTCGCTTCCCTGTGCTTCGGTATCTCCAACCCCAGAGTTGCCGGCAGCAGCGCCACCGATGGACAATGCCACTATCATCCCGGACACCACGGACTCGGGTGTACATGCCGTCCCATCGCAGTCCCGTGCCGCCTCGCCCGTGCCGACCGCCTTGGACCGGGACCCAGATACGTGCCTAGATCACGACCTCAACGAGCACCGCACGGCGTCGCCTGGCCCTAGCCCCCTACGCGGCCACCCCGCATCGTCCCCTCTCAGCTCCCCGCCGTCTTCGCCGTCTCCCGAGCAACAGCAGCGGCGGCGCAGAATACATTCGCCATCACCGCCTCTAACACCGCCGTCGCCATCGCTTCCGTGTGTCGCAGGCACGAAGCGCGATTCTCCCGAGGAGGCCGACGATTGCGATGTCGACGCCGACGCCGACACCGACAACGCAGGGTCAGCATCGATATCGATACCAACTTCCGCTCCACCCGCGCGTGCGCGCTCAAAGCGCCGGCGGAGGGACGCCAACGCGGACGACAAGCCCTGGCGCGACCGCAAGAAGCAGGTCCCCATTCCCGCGTCCACACCGCCTCGCGACTCGCCCACCACCACCACCCCTACCTCCGCACCCACCTCATCTCCAGACGATGACACGCCGGAACCTTGTCCGCACCCCGCGCTCCTCGGCGTCCTCCTCGAGACGCTTGCACTCTCGCGCGCGTCCTCGCTGACGCAGAGCGCGCTTGTGCGGACGAATTCCGCGCTCGCGCCTCCTTCCTCCCCGGACTCCTCCGCGGTGCTGGCGACGACGCTGAGGTGGGCCGTGCACGCGCGTGTGCTCGGCTGCGTCCGCTCGTCAGGCGAGGCTCTTCCTCCTTCGTACTTCTATGACCCTGCTATGGACCCCGATCGCGAGCGTGGCGAGCTCCTGCGGTGCTTGATGCCCCGCGCCGGCAAGCGCCGGGAGACGATGAAGTACAAGCAGTATTATTGGGCGCCTGTTGTCGTCGGGCGGGGCCGCACGAGGACGTGGGACGTCGATTGGGAAGAATGAATACGCGCACGGTTTCAAACGACTTTTTAAGTTATTGCTGTTATTTTCATGTTCTTGTGCACGGCTTTGAAATCGAAAAGTGTAGCCAATCAATCATACTAGTAGCGTTGTATATGCAATGCCAGAATGTTTTATGTTCCCATAATCAAAAGGGAAAAAAGGACGTCATGTTGACCATGGAGAGTATATATGCATGGTGGGTTCACAGCAACTCGTACATGGCACAGCACAAGCACAGAATAAACACTACTTGTCGATTACCTCTTTTAATCCCATCCTGCTGGCTGTGGCTCTGCACCCCATTGTGACGCATTGGCGGCCTCTGCTGCCCAATCGCCGCCGCTCGCAGGCTCCGCAGCCCAGTCGATACCTAGAACGGCCATCCATCAGCAAGACGAACTTTGCAGAGCCACATGTTGTCACTTACCCCCGTCGGTAGCAAGCGCAGGATTGATGCCACCAGCAACAGGTGCGGAGGGGACATCCCATTCCGTGACGGGTTCAGCACTGGTCTCGCCAGCCGCAGTGGCCTTGGCCGCCGCCTCCTCCTGTTGCTGCTTCTCGACCTCCTCGGGATCACGGTAGAAGAACATGTCGACCATGACGTTCCAGCCGTCCGGCGTGCGGGGGATCGTGCCACGCAGGCGGAGCACCTCGCGCGCAAGCAGCCACCAGATGAGGCCAATGGCGTGACGTGCCTTATTGTTCGTCGGGATCGCCACGTCGACATACTTGAGGGGCGCATCCGTGTCGGCGAGCGCAATAACAGGGATGTTGACGTAGGACGCCTCGCGGATCGCTTGGTGATCGACGCGCGGGTCGGTCACGATGATCAGGCGAGGCTCCTTGAAGGAGCGGGTGATGTAGTTCGTGAAAGAGCCGGGGGTGAAACGTCCCGCGATCGCTTGCGCGCCGGTGTTGGCGGCATACTTGAGCACTGCGCGATGGCCGTACGGCCGTGCGGAGATCACACAGACGTCGTTCGGGTTCTCGATAGCGGCAATAATCCGAGCAGCAAAGACGAGCTTCTCCCATGTCTTTCCAATGTTAATGATGTGGATGCCTGTGCCAGACATCTCTTAGAATGTAGCCCAAGGTGTAGCCGGAGTACGCTCACCATCTTGCCTCCTCTTCCAGACATAGGGCTCCATCTGCTTGTCACAGTTCTTCGTACCAATGTGGCACTGTGCAGCGAGGAGGAGTTGTATGTCCTCCTCCGTTGCACTTAGAATAGAGGGAAGTTTTGAAGACATGCTGGGCCTGTCGCCATAACGTATATATCAGCACCCAATATTACACCAAGCCATCCACCGCCAGAACTGATCCATTTAGGTCCATTCTTGCACTAAATGAGAGGTACTGTAGGAGATCACACACCGTTGACGTGCTTTGAATGGCCGAACGCCTGTGTTGACGACGTTCGAGAGCTTTTTTTATCGGGTCCTTCGGGCTGGTGTTGATCACCAGAGTTTGTCCATCGTCACCTCATGCGCATCCTTCCCACGGCCCGGGCCGCTTTCCCGCGACTCGGCTTCGGACTTCTTTTTGTACTGAAACTACTGTACGACCTTGAAGGTTGTGCAAGCACTTCACGAACGACGAGGTTTCGGATAACCCCATGTGGTACCTTGTTCAATTGTGTCTCAGTCCGCTCATGGGCTTCAATAAAGAGCTGCGGATCGCATCGTAAAAGTTAAGACAGACCAAGGTTTTGATACTACCTCGATTCTTCCGAGGTACACAATAAAAGCTTTGCTTGCCAGCAATGTTCGCAACACTCCAGTGCTTAGGCTCTAGCCTTCGTAACCGCTGGTAATCTCCCGTAATCATGCGCTACCAACGGCCGTTTGTACTCTCCTTACTCACCCTGCTCCCCTCGCCGACCTCGCGAAGCTTCTCCCACCACCTTGGAATGACATCCATGTGAAGCACACCTGGAATTCTATCCTGATAAACTACTCTACCTGCGTGAAACACACTTATAAGTACAAGCATGAACATCCATTCCGACCTTTCAACGCCGGGTAAAAGGTACAATGATGGTACAATGCGATCACTACACTGATAGTATTACAACTTAGGCATGTATTTTCGTCCCCTCAAGGGAACGTAGGTAGCGTGCAGGCGTGCAGAGTGTCCATGTGCCAGTGCGCGGTACCTAATATTCTCTCACATTATATTCCTTTTGTCGTTTGAGCCATTTCAATCCAACACTTTAGCCAACGCACGCAACTCGTCGTCGCCAGTTTTACAGCATCCACCAACCAGGATTCCGCCCCACACGCCTTTAGTAACCGCGGCACGTACGATGTCACCGAGCTGCCCAGCCCACCCATCTCCCTGCGAGGGCGTCTCTCCACCATGCAACCCCACTTACGCGTATCCATGTCATACGTCTGACCGCCGTTTGGCTTGAGAACGAGCCAGGGTCTCCCACCGCCGGCCGCCAGTCTCCAGCGCATCGCTCACAGCAGCGACGGCCCTCGCGACATGCGCAACGGCGGTGCAATTGACACCGAATGCGTCGGGGACCGCATAGCGTGTGCCGCCCTCGCCACCACCAGGAGCACCAGCATGCCCGTCGCTATCGCCAAAGTACGCTGCGAGCACGTCCCGCGCGCCGAGTCGCCCGCCACTTGCAGCACCAACACCACCCTGCTGCTGTTCGGGAAACTCGCCGCCCGTGTACACTGCGCTCACCCACCACGGCTTGCGCTCCTCCGGCGCGAGATCGTCGTCCTCGAGCGCCGCGACGGCGCGGCGGATAGCGCGCACCTCACGCGCAAGCGGGACAGTTTCGAATGCGATCACGTCGATCGAGCGCCACGTTGGCGCATCAGCGGCATACGCGCGCAGCCGCTCAAGGTGGAACGCGGCGAGCGCTGCCTCAGCCTGCTCCTCCTGCGCGCGCTCGTCTGTACGGAAGGCGTTGCGGTTCGGGAGCGCGGCGGGGTCCTCGGAGGGGTGGACGTACGCCTGCGGACCATATGGCGGTGGGTAGAAGCCGTCGAACTCGTGCGGCAGGGGAAGGGAGGCGCCGTACGCGGCAAGCGAGAGCGCGATCTTAATGCTGTCGATGGGTACGTGCGACTCGGCGGCGAAGCGGTTTCGCGCCTCGGCGGCAAGCGCGACGGATGAGCGCATGAGTCGTATGGCGTCGTCCTGCGAATATCCTGCCCTTGCATATGTGCTGAACGAACCTTGATACCTACGATAATAAGTGGGAATAAAGGCTCGAGAACGAAAAGTTCTCACGATGCTGTTGCGATAACGCGTGCACCGGCTCGTAAGAATAAGAGGTGAGCCTCGATAACAGACTCTGGATTCTTGATCAGAGCCTCCGAGGACCAAAGGGATGAAGCAGTGTCGATTTGAAAGACGTCTTCAAGCGTCGATCCCTGTTCCTCATAAATTAGCTCGTTTACAGGTACAACAGAGACGAGTCAATGCACTAGACCCCCGTCTATCAAGATGCGTGAGTCAGCAGGGAAGAGCTTAGAGAGACCAGACATCCTCGCTGTTAGAAACAACCAGAATTGATAAGCAAATCTCATTCCCAGCTTACGACGCAAAGATAGTGATGAAAGTGGCTGCCTCCATTTCTGAAGGGGAAAAAGGGAAGGTGGTAGCGGCGAGGTTCGAACTCGCGCGGGTTTTCCCCACTGGGAATCAAGTAAATGAAACTTAAATCCAGCGCCTTAGACCACTCGGCCACGCTACCCATCCGCGTTGGATGTTATTTGATTTATATAGTCTGTAACGCACTTCCCAAAGAATCGACAATCGCCGTGACGGCTCGCTACTGCTACTGTACATTGAATATCTATTGTTCCCGCCGTCGTCTGCGACTTAGTCTAAGTCTTTCGGAGCCCGCGTGACCGGTGCCACACTCTTCTGCACGGATCCAAACCGCACCTCCACCATCACCACACCGAAAACATACAGACTAAAGCGATTCGAGCGTCCCTCAGGACTTCGAAATTCGCACTTACCTGAAGCCGGTACGGCAACGAGAGCAGGCAACACTCACAATCAGCATTGCCAACCACACGAGCGTGTTGCGGCCGGCTACGACGAGACTGAGCCACGTCTCGTAAATTGAGAGTAGGCACCTAGGCCCGCCAGAAACACCCGGCCCTACCTTGGGATACTGTAGACACAGCTCCCGTACGCGCACTGCACGACGTACAGAAGATCGGCACCGCTTTCTCGGGGGAAAGATTGGCTGCTGGTACGGAGAAGCCAAGTGCATCATCACGAACATCACCTTGTATGCCACTCGACCCCTCGAGAGCCGTGAATAGATACGCAAGCGTGCCGCCCGCGATGAACTGCCGGCTGAACAAACGTGTATAATGCACAGTTGGCGTGGGTGAGTGAAGGACAACAGGTGGATCGATCAGAGAGAGGGCGCGAACTGATGCGAAACTGCAGCAGACGATCGCGCTGGGCTGCCTGTCACCATTGCGTATCGGACCACGAGCACGCCAACGCTAGACGGTATCACGAGCAAGGACCCCGTCGTGCAGAGCGCGGCATGCATGAAGCTCACAAAGCCTTTTTTTCGTTGGAGCTGGCGCCGCTACGCTCTAAATCTGAAAGTTCGGGTTGTCAAAGAAGTCTTGCTTGTTGTACCGAGTTATTACTTTGTACGGGGACGTACTAATATCAAAGCAGTGGCTTCTTAATTTATTTTTTGTTCGCGTCCTCATACTGTAATGCACACGCAGCGTCAAGATTCCATGCGTCGCTGCCGCCGTGGGCACCTACAACGCTTGCTGCAACGCCTCTCACACACCTAATCGATCAACATCATCCCCAAAGCGAACCTTGACTAGCTTGACTAGCAAGCCGGCTCCGTGACCCAGCAGCAAAGTCTACCACGGGCATCCTCAACCTAATACCAGTTTGCATGATTTCGAAATTCCGACAGTGAGTCAAGGCTAGCTGACCAATCAGGACGCTGCAACGGAACGGTAAGTGAGGTAGCCGCCTTGGAGGAAGTCGACATTCTCTTACCAAAGCTCGTGATACAGTAGCACCGAGACTATGTGTGCTTGGGGGACAATGCTCATCGCGAAATTTCACACCCTCTAACCCTAGCTGATGTGGTTGGTCGATCTTCGCGTTGGCTTTATCACCGTAGTGGAGTAACAAAGAGGCGATCTTCGTCCTCCCATGGTTTAATGCTAGATCTGACGGGGTTGCGTGATACTTGTCTTGCTCATTCACATCCGCGCCGTGCTCCAATAATAGCTGTGCGACGCCAACGCCATCATCTTGAGTGTAATATGGGTCTCGATATGGGCATTGTGACAATAGGTGTAATGGGGTCTGGCCCTGGGCGTCCTTTGCGCTGGCATTTGCACCGGCGTTGAGCAGTACCGGTACCAATTCGACCCTCCCGTAGTAGGATGCCAAATATAACGGAGTTATGTTGTCCTCGTCTGGTGCGTTGACATCCGCGCCGCGCTCCAGCAATAGTTCTGCGACACGGATACCATCGTCCTTAGAGTAGATACATCTACCTCCGGCCACTGAGTGCAACGGGGTCCTGCCTTGGTTATCCTTTGAGTTGACGGCTGCACCACAGTCGAGCAGCATCCGTGCGATTGCGACCCTCGCAACATATGACGCTAAGTGTAGTGGAGACGCATTGTCGTCATCTTGCGCGTTGACATCCGCGCCGCGCTCCACTAATAACCGCGCGACGCGGATGCGATCTTGCTCAAAATTATATGTGCCTGCGGCCGCTAGGTGCAACGGGGTCCAGCCAAAGTACTCCTTCGAGTTGGCAATTGCACCATTGTCGAGCAGCACCCGTGCGATATCGAGCCTCCCATAAAACGATGCAAAGTGCAACGGAGTTGGGTTCTCATTTTGGATGCGCATGCCTACGTCACTCCCTGTTTAACCGCTGTGTTGTCCTGAGACTATCGTATTGGATATGATATTCACCTTCGAACTCTTGGTACAATGAGGTCTCGACCCCATTGTATCCTTGCGTTGACATTTGCGCCATGGTCAAGCAGTGCCTGTGCAATCTCAGCCGGGCCAAAATCGGACTGCAAATGTAGCGGCGTCATGTAGGTCCTCGTCTTGCGCATTTATATCCGCGCCGAGCTCGAGTAATGGTTGTGCAACACCGAAACCACGTTCCCGGAAGTTGTATTGGCCTCGTGATACTTGGTGCACCGAGGTCTCATCTATTTTCTTCTCAACGGAAGTATCTGCGTTAAGCTCAATAAATAAAATTTCACACGAAATTGTATATCCCGTACCTATCACCACCGGCATCGGCACTGGGATGTCCATGTATAGTCTGTTTACCTTTGCCCCATCCTCCAACCGTAGCCTCGTGTGAATGAAATCATCGCGAACATCACTTGTGTCGAAGATTCGGTGTTCTGATAGTATGTGCAACAGGGTCTTGCCGTCCTTGTTCTCCACATTAGCATCTGCACCGTGCTCAAGAAAAACCAGCGCGAGCTTGAGCCAACCTCGTCCCATTGCTAGAAGTAACGGCGTTTGGTTGTCCTTGTCTCGTCTGTTAACCTCTGCACCATGCTCTAATAATAACCGCGCGTGATTGAGAACATGGTCTTCTTTGTATACCCAGAGTTCCAGTTCCGACAGTATGTGCAACGCGGTCTTGCCGTCGATGTTCTCTGCACTAATATCTGCGCCATGCTCAAGAAGAAACCGCACGGGCTTCAACCAACCCCGGCCGATTGCCAGAAGTAATGGGGTGTTCAAGTTCTTGTCTCGTCTATTCATCTCTGCGCCATGCTCAAGGAGGAGCTCCGCAACCTCGACGTGGTCCCCGCTTAGTGCTGCAAGCAGCGGAAACCTGTATCGGCCGCAAATAGTATTGACATGCTGCGGATGTTTGACGACAAGATGCTTGACCAAGTCATAGAACCCACAGAGCACAGCATAGTACAAGGGATTCGGTGTCGGTTTTGATGATGTCTCCGAGTTCGAAAAGTGGTGCCAATAGTCCTTCTGCGTGTCTATGTCATATATATCAATCCATGCCACAAAATGGGGTTTGTCGGAGTCGAAGAGTGTTTTAATCCCATCATTCACGTGTGACGCAACATCCTTAAATTGTGCGTGCTCGACCCAGTGTTCAGCTGCGTATCCGGAAAAAGGGGAACCTTCTACGCTCTCCTCGTCGATGTGATCGTCCAAATGGAGAAGAAATCCGAGACAGGCCCGCGTGAGGGTGATGTGCGCTGGTCCGGGAAGAATCTGATATTGAGAGAAGTCTCCAAGCGGGGATGTGAGGCGATCTGACATCAAGAACTCTTTGACGGAGAAATGCGAAAATTGGACAATCTGACGGCCGTAAATCCCGTACCAGGGTTCGTCGATGATGGTGACTAGACTTGAGCATGTGGACAGTACGGCCTGTGTCTGGTCATCCAACCGCCAAGCTGCACGGTATTTCGGGATCCCTCCCTGCGCCGCATCAAACTCGAACGCAAGCAATTCTGCAAGCTCTCCGACACTAAGCGGCCGGACGGCTACCACGAGGCACTGCAGCATACGATGGGCGTGTGCTTGGTTCGCCTGAGGGATTTGACTGAGCACGCGTAAATACGTCTCATCCAACGATTTGGGTAACTGGTTAAGGGTCTGCCGAATACTTGCTGGGAGACAGTGCCGCAGCACCTCCAGCTGACAGAATACCCATCGGAACCTGTACGAAAAAAAATATAAGGACCCATCGCCAAGTATGGGGGGATGCTCTCACATTCCGTCCGCTTTATTAGACAGCTCCTCGACAACCAGCATCTTTTCTTCGTCCCGCCAGCTCCGCATCTTCCTGTCTGAGTAAACGACGCTGCTCACGTAGTCGGAAATATCGTTCATCTGTCCACTTTCATCATGAAGTGAAACAGCGCTATGAGGCAGTGGCTCAAGGACATTTTTGATGTCGATCTCTGGGCGACTAGTAACACAAATACGCAAGTTTGGAAGGGACAGACGGGAAAGGCCCTCCAGAAGGTCGAGCACGACTTCTCGTGGGGTTGGCATTCCAGAGGAGTTGGGACACTCGTCAAGTGCGTCAACGATGATATAAATTGGCTGCTGTGCGGCGACTGAGAGCATTTCCCGAAGACAATCCGTCAAGGCGTCATCGCTGGGTTGTTGCGTACCCTTCCCATGTGTAGAATAAATACGGGAAATTATCTTGCAGCACGGACTTGAGTAGGCAGAAAGTTGAACGAGAAGAGAGGTGACGAAGTTGCGGAAGTCTTGTTTTTTGTCCTTGTCTCGAAAGTCAAAGTAGAAGTATGCTAAGGAGGCTAGTCCGGCGTCGCGCAACGACATGACGTGTTTTATGATGGCAGAGCTATAGTCATTATGAGTTCCTGTCGTTGTCCACGATGATTGGGAAATAACTGACCAAAGGACGCTCTTTCCGGACCCCGCTATGAAAATCGGTGACCATCAGATTTTGAACGGCGAGGGATAAGAGGAGCTTACGCTTTCCATGGATCCAAAGGAGATATCCGATCGACGTCCATTCCTCGAATTTCTTCCCTTGAAAGAACCAAGCGGCCGTTCCCTCGTAGTGAGCCTTGCACGCAATGTTGAAATTTGTGGACGGGTCCGGCGGAGAAAGCCATTTGTGGATGTCCTGTTCGATCTGTGTCCCTGGGAAGAAGATTCAATCTCTACAACGGACGCGATACGGGTCGGAGATCACAAACACTTTACTTCCACCACATCGCGCTTTACTTCCTCCATATCATTCGACATCTGCTGCATAGCCATGTCGGTTTTGTCGGTACCTAGGCGGGCGAGCGTTTAGTGTTGAAGTATACCCTTGTGAGATGATATTTCCGTTTCGTTCCCATATGATTATTCCCATGCGTTCGTGGTGCAAACCCGCGCGTTAGTCCACTTAGTGTCTCGTCTGCACGTATTTCACCACCTCGGATCTCGGATCGATGTCCCGAGTCATCGCCCGGTCGTACCAGTTGACCGCGGATTCGTTATCGTGTTGCCCTGCGGAAGCAGAGCATAAAATTTCGTACTATACAGCTCACAGTTTTCTACTTTATAAGTACCTACTCTTCGTATCGTAGCGCCTCAGTCGTTGCCTTCTAGTGTGCAAAGACTGAGGTGAGTATTCCATAGTTTCTTATGATCTTACCTGTACTTATTCGCGTCGCAGCCGTTACTTCGTGCAGGTAAATAAATATAGTCGTTGCCTTCTAGTGTGCAAAGACTGAGCCGTTACTTCGTGCAGTTAACGCTCGCGCACACAACTACTCATTGATATATATTTATTCTACCCGATCTCTACTATCTCTCCCCATATCCTTGCTAGAGGTTATGGGCCCTGCCCTTCCCGCTGCTATGTCTGATCCTCTGCCGACCTCCGTCCCTCGTCTCGATCCCACCGGCTCCAATTGGGCCATCTTCTCCATGCGCTTCCAGGAAGCGATGGAAGCCAATCAGAAGTGGGGCCACTTCGATGGCACGACCCCGTGTCCTACCCCTGCTGTTGCCAACAAGCCCACCGACGATGAAAAGAAAGAGAAAGCCGACTGGACGCAGGAAGAGACCGTGGCCAAGTATCTCCTCTCCCAAAGACTTCCCGACTCCACTGCCGTTCGTTTGAAATCTCTGACCTCCGCTAAAGAACGCTGGGACAAAGTCAAGGCCGAGTTCAGCGTCAAGAGCCAGTACGCGGAAACCGATTTACTCACTGCGTTCTCGGAAATGCGCTGTCCGCGTGGGGGCGATGTTCGCACCTTCCTCGGCCAGATGCGCGTTAAGCGCGAAGAGCTCGCGGCGGTCGGTGTAACCATGGGGGAAAAGGAGTATCGTTCAGCAATAATCAAAGCCATCCCGGACGAAATGTCCAAGTTTGCTTCCGGGCTACTCACTGCTGCGCGTGTCCTGTCACCCTCCACATCCATCGACCCTGATCTGCTCATCGACCACATCTCCGAAGAGGCTGATCGCTTGGCCGCACGTCGCAAGCGCGAAGGTGGCTCGTCTGGTAAGGGGAAACAGCCCCAGAGCCAGGACGAAGCCATGGCGGCCACTCAGGGGGATGGAAGCAAGAAGCGAAGGAAAGGAAAGTGCCACAACTGTGGCAAACTTGGGCACTGGGCACGCGAGTGTCGGTCGCCTAAGAAAGAAAATCAGAATCAGTCGCAAGGCCAGTCGTCGGGGCAAGGCAGTCAGAACCAGCAAACCCAGCCGCCGACGTACCAGAACGCGACCAAATCCGAGAACAAGCCCGTCGGGTCAGCCAATGCTGTGGCGACCACCGAAGACGATGCTAGCCTCGAGGGCTGGCTGCCCGTCGAGTCTGACGGCTGTTGGTCCGCCGTGTTCGACGGCGACATCTTCGACTCGGGAGCCGACTTCCTCTCCGCTTCTGGAAGGTGCCGAGGCAGGGGCGAGCGCCGCGTTATCAGGCGGGCTCGCAGCAGCTGCCATCGTGCCAGTGGAAGGAGCCCAGTCCACGCGAGTCGAGCTGTACGACTCGGGCGCCACGCGCCACATCTCACCTTATCGGGCCGATTTCCTCACCTATCGGGCCCTCGACCCTCCCGTCTTCCTGAACGCGGCCAACGGCCAACGCTTCCCGGCCGTTGGCGCGGGCAGTATGGTGGTCAGCGCGCCGAACGAAGGAGGGGAGTCCGAGCTCACTCTCGAGGACGTCCTGCACGCGCCGTTGGTCGGCTACACGCTGGTATCGCTCAGCGCCTTGGACAGCCTGGGCTACCGCATCGCGATCGGCGACGGATACCTCGACATACTCTCTAGCGCCGGCAATCGTCTTGCGCGCATCGCAAGGACGACACGCGGGCTTTACCGCGTCTCCCATGAGGGGGACAGCGGGTACGCCGTCGAGGTGGTGAGCGTCATGGAGCTCCACCGTCGCATGGGGCATATTGCGCCTACCACTGCGCGCAAGCTCGTCGTCGATCGCCTTGTCACCGGCATCGCGCTCGACCCGAATTCGCGGGAAGAGCACTGCGAAGCGTGCATTTTCGCCCGCGCCACTCGACAGGCCGTCCCGAAAATGCGCGTCAGCGACCAGGCGCGGAGCTTCGGTGATGAAATACACACCGATGTGTGGGGCCCCGCCCCCGTTTCGACGCGCCAAGGGCGCCGCTACTTCGTCACGTTCACGGACGATGCCACGCGGTACACGTGCACCTATCTCCTCGCCGCCAAGGGGGATGCGTTCTCGACTTACCGTCAGTTCGAGGCCTGGGCGAAGACGCAGAACCACTGCAGCGCCATCAAAGTCCTCCGTTCAGATCGCGGAGGGGAGTACCTGAGTGCAGAATTCGATCAGCATCTCGCGGCCGCGGGGACCGCCCGTCGACTCACCGTCCATGACACCCCTCAGCTAAACGGCGTGGCAGAGCGCCTCAACCGGACCCTCGTCGAGAAGGTGCGAGCGCTCCTGCACATGGCGGGACTTCCCCAAGGCATGTGGGGCGAGGCCCTCAGACACTCGACATGGCTCAAGAATCGCACCTCGACGCGAGCGCTCGGCGGCCAAACACCCTGGCAGGCGCTGTACGGGACCCCTCCCAACCTGTCCGGCCTGAAGCGCTTCGGGGAGACCGTCTGGGTGCACGACCCGGATGGCTCCAAGCTCGACCCGCGAGCGCGCGAGGGCAAGTGGCTGGGATTCGATGTGGAATCGCGCGGCCACCGCGTGTACTGGCCTGCGAGTCGATCCGTGGGCGTCGAACGGAACGTCTATTTTGCAGCAGCTCAGCGGCTCGAGGGGGAGAGTTTGGACGTACCCACCTCCTCCAAAAATTCGTCCAAGCCGCTGTCCGAGCCGCCTGCGCCGTCGCCGCCCGTCCAGTCCGCCCAACCAGTCCCTGCCCCCGAGCCCCGACGATCCTCGCTGTCGTCGTTGTCGTCCCTCTCAGAGGTTGAGTCGATGCTGCCCGAGCACGCACCTGAGGCCGCGCCCGAACCCGCGCCCGAGCCTAGGCGCACCGCGCGCGTTCGCCAACCCTCCCGCATCGTGCGAGAGATCCAGGCCGGCGTTGGTGTTGCCTCCACGCGGCGCGCCGATCCCGTGATACCCAGGGGGATTTCCGTCCCTGGTAGCTTCGCAGACGATGAGGGGGAGTCCATCGACATGGCGTGGTCTGTAGAAGGTGGCTTGCCGACTCTGCGCGAAGATTGGGTCGGAGTCGAAATGGCATTGGTGGCTGAAACCGCTGACTCAGAAGCTCTGGAGCCCCGCAACCTTGCCGAAGCAAAGCGCCGACCCGACTGGCCACTCTGGGAGCAAGCGATCCGTGAGGAGCTTGCCACTCTCCACGCCACTGGCACTTGGACGCTCGAACACGCACCGCCCGGAGCCAATGTCATCGGCTCAAAGTGGGTATTCAAAGCTAAGAAGGATGCCTCCGGAAAAGTTGTGCGATACAAGGCCCGGCTCGTTGCGCAGGGTTTCAGTCAGGTAGAGGGTGTCGACTATTTCGACACTTATGCCCCCGTGGCCCGTCTCGCGTCGTCGCGCGCGGTCATCGCCATGGCCAATCGGCTCGGCCTTGAGTTGCACCAAGTCGATATTAAGGGTGCGTACCTCAATGGCGAGCTGATGCCCGACGAGGTCCTGTACATGCGACACCCCCCCGGCTACCGTGAGGACGCTTCCGGCCGCGTCCTGCGCCTCCGCAAGTCGCTGTACGGCCTCAAGCAGGCCAGCCGTAGGTGGTACCAAAAATTCACGCAGATTCTCAGCTCCCTCGGCTTCCAGCAGTGCAAGGTCGACCAAGCTGTCTTCTATAAGCACGTCAAGGCCCATCGCGCGATCATTGTCATCGCCGTCCATGTGGACGATTGCACGATCGCGGCGAGCAGTGTCACGGCCGTTGATGCCCTCAAGGCCGGCCTCCGTAAGCACGTTGAGGTCACGGACCTCGGCGAGCTTCACTGGATGCTCGGAATTGAGGTGAAGCGGGACCGCGCAGGGGGCACTGTTCACCTGTCGCAGCGGTCCTACATCGACTCGATCCTGCGTCGCTTCGGCTTCGATGACGCCAAAACGGTCTCTACCCCCTTCGACACGCAAGTCCGGCTCACTTTGGAGCAAGCCCCGGCGGATGCGGCTGAGTTCGCGGTCATGCGCGACGTGCCCTACCGCGAGGCCGTCGGCGCGCTCAATTGGGCCGCGCTCGCCACCCGCCCGGACATCGCGTTCGCGGTCTCCACTGTTGCCAGGTTCTCGGCCAACCCCGGGATGGCACACTGGACCGCGGTAAAACGCATCTTCCGTTACCTTGCGGGGACGCGCGACCTGTGGCTCACGTACGGCGAGGAGCGTCGCACCCTAGTCGGGTACGCGGACGCTGATGGGAGCATGACGGAGGACCGACGCGCCATCACCGGGTACGCGTTCCTCATCGACGGCGGGGCCGTGTCCTGGTCATCCAAGAAGCAAGAAATCGTCTCGCTCTCGACCACGGAGAGCGAGTACGTCACAGCCACGCACGGGATGAAGGAGGCCCTTTGGCTCCGGAACCTGCTCGCCGAGGTGTTCGAACCGCTCAAGGACGCGACGACGTTGTTTTTGGACAACCAGTCTGCGATTGCGTTGACGCGCGACCACCAATTCCATCCGCGCACGAAACATATCGACGTGCGCTACCACTTCATACGTTGGGTGGTTGAAAACGGCGCCCTACGCCTCGTGTACTGCCCTACAGCGGACATGGTGGCCGACGCGCTGACCAAAGCGCTTCCCTCGCCCAAAGTCAAACACTTTGCCGAGTGTCTTGGACTTCGCGCGGTTTGAGGGGGAGTGTTGAAGTATACCCTTGTGAGATGATATTTCCGTTTTCGTTCCCATATGATTATTCCCATGCGTTCGTGGTGCAAACCCGCGCGTTAGTCCACTTAGTGTCTCGTCTGCACGTATTTCACCACCTCGGATCTCGGATCGATGTCCCGAGTCATCGCCCGGTCGTACCAGTTGACCGCGGATTCGTTATCGTGTTGCCCTGCGGAAGCAGAGCATAAAATTTCGTACTATACAGTTCACAGTTTTCTACTTTATAAGTACCTACTCTTCGTATCGTAGCGCCTCAGTCGTTGCCTTCTAGTGTGCAAAGACTGAGGTGAGTATTCCATAGTTTCTTATGATCTTACCTGTACTTATTCGCGTCGCAGCCGTTACTTCGTGCAGGTAAATAAATATAGTCGTTGCCTTCTAGTGTGCAAAGACTGAGCCGTTACTTCGTGCAGTTAACGCTCGCGCACACAACTACTCATTGATATATATTTATTCTACCCGATCTCTACTACCTCTCCCCATATCCTTGCTAGATTTAGTACGATGTGGGTGACCGGTCGATAGACCCGCGTACCATCTTTGACCTCAGTGGCGACCTTCAGAATCTGAGCTATCGCCATTTGAACTTCCTCCTGTATCAGGCTATCGAGCCTCTTTAGCGCGTCCTCGATATCTGTCCTCCCAAGTAGTTTCCTAGAAAATATTTCTGACGAAACATGAAATTGGTAAAGTGTGAGGCATATCTTTCTGAGACAACTCACTTGCTCGACGTCGTTTTACTTCCTTGGTCGCGATCGAGAGGATGGAGAGTAGCTCGATCACGATCTTCACAAGCACCTCCGCCATTTTCGCAGTCAGCGAAATCTGAGAATAAACCTCAAGCCGCTTGAAAAAGCTCTCGATCCGCTCAAAGAGGTCAATGATAACACCGTGACTTGCTCTGGCGTCCTTCGCTGCCTATACCATTCCAGCGTTAGAGGGGGTTCACGAAAAGGGAGAGTGAGAACACGGACGGCGAGGAGGACACCGATTCCTGTAAAGATTACTTTCGCAGGAGGGAACGCCTTCGAAAGTTAGAATTCACTTCGAGTCGTCATGATTTAGATTCGTGATAAGTACCAGACTAACGCCATCGCCAAGAGCGCCCGAAATGGTGTAGAGTACATGAACCAATGGATCGACCCACTTCATCAACTTCTGATCACCGGATTGCTCGAAGGCCTTGGCTTGATCGCGAAGTATGTCCAGGACAGAGTCAACGGACTCGCATGTTTGCAGCTCAGAAGCGAGCCAGTGGGCTAGAAGATCATCTCCGGTCTTCTTCTTGTACTCGGCCAAGGCGACATCGAGCATTGATTTGAAGTTGGAAGGCGGGGCGGCTGTTTGAGAAGGTGAAGACATGATGCTAGAGATTGTTGGTGAGGATAGCAAAATGGCAAGAGCTCGGAGTGCGTGGGGAGTCGAAGGGGAAGCCTGAGCACGACCAGCACAGCCTTGTCTTTTGCTTATGTTTGGGAAGCTTGTATGCGCCTCAAAAGGGTAACAAAGAAAAAGAGAAAAAGGATCCGTTTTGTTTTCCGATTAGAGATGTCGTCTTCTCGCCTTTTTGCACTATCTCCATCTCTTCCCACTCGTCGTTGTCATCTCCCCTCCACCGTCCTCTTCTTGCTGCTTCCAACTTCTCCCTGGCCTCCCTTCCCCCCCCCTTGCATATGGGCGCCCTCCTTCCCTCCCTCTCACGGCCGTCATCTCCCTCTCGTTCTTCCCTATCCTCCTGCCACCATCTCTCCGCTACCTTTGCTGCCATCCTGCTGCTGTCCCTGTCTTCCTGCTGTCCTCCCCCCACTCCTCGCCCTTGCCTGCAAGACGCTACCCTGTATGCCCCGCTCTCCCTTTCGTCTCCTTGGTTACCTTCTCACTATTGTCACTCTCCCTCGCCTATTGCGTGAGGCGGGGCCCTCCACTGTCCTGCCGCCCACACACGACGTGGGCTGTCTCGCGCAATGTGTCCCGTCCTGTGTGACACGGCCCTCGTGAGATGCGACCCTTGCGCTATATACAGCCTTCCATCACTCTCCCTTGAATAAGCAGTAGGTTATAAATACAGGCTTGGATACTACTATAAAACGAGTTTTAACTCTCAACCAGCTTGGTCGTTCTAAGCAGAGTAAGGGAGTCGTGGCAACACCGGCAACATTATGTGACAGTCTGACAATGTGGTCCGAAATTCGTGATACAACAGGTATGAAAAATTCGTAAGTGCTTACAATCGGGCCGTCAGACCCACATAGAATCTCAAGTGCCTAAAGTCCAATTCGACTCCCCTTTCACTCACCGTGCAGCACGGATCCAGCCATCGTGACAGGGAAAGAACGGACGGACTAAAGTGAGTCGAAGGTGGCCCTCAGCACCGTGACTTGGGCCTTTCCTCAAGCCAGTAACGGAACGAGCAAGCACACTCACAATTAGCAATGCCACGAACACTAGCGTGTCGTGGCCGGCCATAATGAGGCCAAGCCATGTCTGCTAAAACGCGAGCAGGACGATCGTGGCACCCAGACCCGCCAGCAGCAACTGCACGTGGTACAGCAGCAGAATATCGGCATTCCTCGCCTGCTTAGAGGAAAGGTACTAGGCCGTCAATACGGAGAAGCCAGGTGCATGCGTCACGAGCATCATCTTGTGTGCCACTGTTACACCCGATGCCTCATTATCCGTGAACGGGTACGCAAACGTGGACTCCCGCGATGAACCCGCAGGCTGAATAAATGTGTATAGTGCGTAGGTGAGTGAGGCACGACGGGCAGAACAATCGAAGAGGGGCACGAACTGAGACAAATCTGCAGCAGATGGTGTAACTGGAGCACCTTGGGGTTTCCCGTCACCTTGGCGTGTTGGACCACGAGCACGCCATACGGTTGTATCACGGGCAAGAACCCCTCCGCCGTGCGGAGCGCGCCGTGTTTGAAGCTTGCATAGCCGTTTTTTCGCTGAAGCTGGCGCCGGTACGCTCCGAATCCGAAAGTTCGGGTTGTCAGAGAAGTTTCGCCTGTTATGCTGACATATTACTTTGTGCGAAGGCGTGCTAATATTATAGCAGTGGGTCCTAATTCATTTTTTGTTCGTGTTCTCGTACTGTAATGCACATGCGGCGCCAAAGCTCCATGCATCACTGCCGCCATGGGCACCCTGCAATGCCATCACACATCTAACTTCGTCACCACATCACCGAAATGAACCTTGACTCGAAAGTCGGCTTTCGTGACCTAGCAGCAAACCTACTACGGGAATCCCCAACCTAACACCAGTTTGCATGGTTCTGAAATTCCGGAAGTGAGTCTAGGCTGGCTGACCAATCAGGACGCTGCAATGCAACGCAACGATAAGCGAGGTAGCCGCTTTGGAAGTAGCCAACATTTTCTTACCGAAGCTCCTGATACAGTAGCACCGAGACTATATGAGCTTGGGAGACAATTCTCATCTTGAAAGTCCACACCCTCTAACCCTAGCTGACGGGATTGGTCGACCTTTGCGTTGACTTTATCACCGTAGTGGAGTAACAAAGACGCGATCTTCGTCCTTCCATGGTATAATGTCAAATCTAACGGGGTTGCGTGGTATTTGTCTTGCGCATTCACATCTGCGCCATGCTCCAATAATAGCTGTGCGACGCCAACACCATCACTTTGGGAGTAATATGGGCCTCGTGACACTAGGTGTAATGGGGTCTGGCCCTGGGCATCCTTTGCGTTGGCATTTGCACCCGCGTTGAGCAGTACCTGTACTATATCTATCCTCCCAAAATATGATGCCGAATGCAATGGGGTTTGGTCGTATTCATCCGGTACGTCGACACCCGCGCCACGTTCCAGTAATAGTTGTGCAACGAGAACACCATTGTCCCTAGAATAGCTTTCAGAAACAGCATGCAACGGGGTCCTGCCCTGGTTGTCCTTTGGATTGGCGGCTGCACCACAATCAAGCAGCACCTGTACGACTGAGACCCTCCCAACGTAGGACGCCAAGTGTAGCGGAGTTGCATTGTCCTCGTCTTCCGCATTGACATCAGCGCCACCCTCCAGTAATAGTTGTGCAACACGGATGCGATCTTGCTCAAAATTATATGTGCTTGCGGCCACTAGGTGCAACGGGGTCCAGCCAAAGTACTCCTTTGAGTTGGCAATTGCACCATTGTCGAGCAGCACCCGTGCGATGTCGAGCCTCCCATAAAACGATGCAAAGTGCAACGGAGTCGGGTTCTCATTTTGGATGTGCATGCCTACGCCACTCCCTGGTTAACCGCTGTGTTGTACCGAGACTATCGTATTGGATATGATATTCACCTTCGAACTCTTGGTACAATGAGGTCTTGACTCCATTTATCCTTGCGTTGACGTCTGCGCCATGGTCGAGCAGTGCCTGTGCAATCTCGGCCGGGCCAAAATTAGACTGCAAATGTGACGGTGTCATGTAGTCCTCGTCTTGCGCATTTATATCCGCGCCGGGCTCGAGTAATGGTTGTGCAACACCGAAACCACTTTCCCGGAAGTTGTATTGGCCTCGTGATACTTGGTGCACCGAGGTCTCACTTATTTTCTTCTCAACGGAAATATCTGCGTTAAGCTCAATAAATTCCACGCGGACTTGTACATCCCCGTACCTATCTCCAGAGGTAATGGGATGTACGTGTATAGTCTGTATACCTTTGCGCTATCCTCTAGGCGTAATCTCGTGTGAATGAAACCGTCGTGAACATTGCTTATGCCGTAAATTTGGTGTTCTGACAGTAATGTGCAACAGGGTCTTGCCGTCCTTGTTCTCTACATTGGCATATGCACCGTGCTCAAGAAGAATCAGCGCGAGCTTGAACCAATCTCGCCCCATTGCCAGAAGTAACGGCGTTTGGTTGTCCTTGTCTCGTCTGTCCACGTCCGCGCCATGCCCTAATAATAATGACACGTGATTGAGAACATCAGCTTCTTCGTACATTCGGTGTTCCGATAGTATGTGCAACGGGGTCTTGCCATTGTTGTTCTCCGCATTGGCATCTGCGCCATGCTCAAGAAGAATCCGCAAGAGCCCGAACCGACCCCAGTCCATTGCCAGAAGTAACGGTGTTTGGTTGTTCAAGTTCTTGTCTCGTGCGTTCACCTCTGCACCAAGCTCAAGGAGGAGCTCCGCAATCTCGAAGCGGTCTTCACATAGTGCTGCAAGCAGCGGAAGCCTGTATCGGCCACAAATAGCATTGACATACTGCGGGTGTTTGATGGCGATGTGCTTGACCAAGTCATAGAACCCACAAAGGACTGAGTAGTATAAGGGATTCGAATTCGGTATCTCCGAGTCCAGAGAACTCCACCAATAGCCCTGCATGTCTATGTCATATATCCGGATCCATGCCGCAAAATGGGGTTTGTCGGAGTCAAAGAGTGTTTCCATCCCACCCTTCACGTGTGATGCGACATCCTTAAATTGTGCGTGCTCGACCCAGTATTCAGCTGCGTATCGGGCCAAAGGGGAACCTTCTACGCTCTCTTCGTCAATGTGATCGTCCAAGTGGAGAAGAAATCCAAGACAGGCCCGCGTGAGGGTGGTGTGCGCTGGTCCGGGAAGAATCTGATATTGAGAGAAGTCTCCAAGCGGGGATGTGAGGCGATCTGACATCAAGAACTCCTTGACGGAGAAATGCGAAAATTGGACAATCTGACGGCCGTAAATCCCGTACCGGTGTTCGTCGATGATAGTGACTAGACTCGAGCATGTGGATAGTACGGCCTGTGTCTGGTCATCCAACCGCCAAGCTGCACGGTATTTCGGGATCCCTCCCTGCGCCGCATCAAACTCGAACGCAAGCAATTCTGCAAGCTCTCCGACACTAAGCGGCCGGACGGCTACCACGAGGCACTGCAGCATACGATGGGCGTGTGCTTGGTTCGCCTGAGGGATTTGACTGAGCACGCGTAAATACGTCTCATCCAACGATTTGGGTAACTGGTTAAGGGTCTGCCGAATACTTGCTGGGAGACAGTGCCGCAGCACCTCCAGCTGACAGAATACCCATCGGAACCTATGGTAAAAAATAAGAGGACCGATCACCGAGCACAGGGGATGCCCTTACATTCCGTCCGCTTTTTTAGACAGCTCCCCAACGACCAGCTCCTTCTGATCACTCCGCCATCTCCGCATCTTCCTGTCCGAGTAAACGACGCTGCTCACGTAGTCGGAAATATCCTTCTGTTGACCAATTTCATCATGAAGTGAGACAGCACTAGCCAGTGGCCCAAGAACATCATTGATGTCACTTTCCGGGCGACTAGTAACACAAATATGCAAGTTTGGAAGGTCTAGGCGGACAAGACCCTCCAGAAGGTCGAGCACGACTTCTCGTGGGGTTGGCATTCCAGAGGAGTTGGGACACTCGTCAAGCGCGTCAACAACGATATACATTGGCTCCTGTGCGGCGACTAAGAGCATTTCCCGAAGACAATCCGTCAAGGCGCTATTGCTGGGTTGTTGCATACCCTTCCCGTGTGCAGAATAAATACGGGATATGATCTCGCAGCACGGGCTTGAGTAGGCAGAAAGTTGAACGAGAAGAGAGGTGACAAAGTTGCGGAAGTCTTGTTTTTTGTCTTTGTCCCGAAAGTCAAAGTAGAAGTATGCTAAGGAGGCCATTCCGGCATCGCGCAACGAAATGACATGTTTTACGATCACAGAGCTTTAGTCATCATGAGTTCCTGTCGTTGACCACGATAGTTAGGAAATGACGAACCAAAGGATGCTTTTCCCAGACCCCGCTATGAAAATCGGAGACTATCAGATTTTAAGCAGCAAGAGATAGAAGAGGAGCTTACGTTTTCCATGAATCCACAAGAGAGATCCGATCGACGTCCAGTCCTTGAATATCGTGCCTTGAAAGAACCACGCGGCCGTTCCCTCATAGTGGACATCGCACGCAATATTGTAATTTGTAGAAGGGTCCGGCGGAGAAAGCCATTTGTGGATGTCCTGTTCGATCTGTGTCCCTGTGTAGAAGATTCAGTCTCTACAACAGAGGGGATATGGGTAGAAGATCACAGACACTTCATTTCCTCCACATCGTTCGATATCTGCTGCATAGCCATGTCGGTTTTGTCGGCACCTAGGCGGGTGAGGGTTTAGTGTGATGCAGGTGACTGGTCGATAGGCCGAATACCATCTTTGACCTCATTGGCGACCTTCAGGATCTGAGCTATCGCCATTTGAACTTCCTCCTGTATCAAACTATCGAGCCTCTTTAGCGCGTCCTCGATATCTGTCCTCCCAAGAAGTTTCCTAGAAAATATTTCTGGGGAAGCATGAAATCGGTCAAGTGTGAAACATGTCTTGCTGAGACAACTCACTTGCTCGACGTCGTTTTACTTCCTTGGTCGCGATCGAGAGGATGGAGAGTAGCTCGATCACGATCTTCACAAGCACCTCCGCCATTTTCGCAGTCAGCGAAATCTGAGAATAAACTTCAAGCCGCTTGAAAAAGCTCTCGATCCGCTCGAAAAGGTCAATGATAGCACCATGACTTGCTCTGGCGTCCTTCGCCGCCTATAACATTTCAGCGTCAGAGGGAAGGGGGGGGCACGAAAGGGAGAGTGAGGGCACGGACAACGAGAAGGACACCAATTCCTGTAAAGATTACTTTTGCAGGAGGGAACGCCTTCGCAAATAACGTCAGAATTTACTTCGAGTCGTCATGAATTGGATTCGTGATAAGTACCAGACTAATGCCATCGCCAAGAGCGCCCGAAAAGGTGTAGAGTATATGGACCAATGGATCGACCCACTTCGTCAACTTCTGATCACCGGATTGCTCGAAGGCCTTGGCTTGATCCCGAAGTATGTCTAGGACAGAGTCAATGGAGTTGCATGTTTGCAGCTCAGAAGCGAGCCAGTGGGCTAGAAGATCATCTCCGGTCTTCTTCTTGTACTCGGCCAAGGCGACATCGAGCATTGATTTGAAGTTGGAGGGCGGGGCGGCTGTTTGGAAAGGCGAAGACATGATGCTAGAGGATTGTTGGTGACGATAGCAGACAGGCAAGAGCCTGAGCTCGGAGTGTGTGGCGAGTCGAACAACACAGCCCGGGCTACGTTGGGAAGATTCACACTGCCCCGTGTATCTCTGTATACACCCCAAAAGGGTAACAATTTACAATTACTTCCGATTCTACAGTATGAGGAACCGACCTCTTACAAGGTATGGACGTTCTGTGAGTAAATAGGGTGTGGAATAAATATATTAGAGTGATCGTGTGCGCGCGTTGTCTGCACAAAGGAACAACTCCTCTCAGTCTTTGCGCGCACTAGAAAGCAATGACTGAGGTGCTATGGTACGAAAAATGTAGACTTATAAACTAAGAACTGTATAGTACGAAGTTTTGTGCTCTGCTTCCGCAGGGCAGCGCGATAACGAATATAACTAATCTGCGGTCGTATAGTACGACCGGGCGATAGTCCAGGACATCAATCCGAGGACCCGAGGATGGTATAAGGGCCTGTTCGGTGCACGGAAGTTTGTCGCGGGTCATTGCCGATTGCCGCTGTCTCCCACCTGGGAGACAGCGGCAACCTGCGGCATGAAATCCTTACCTTGTCTGCTCCCGAACGCATCTGTTGTCCGGATTTAAAAATATATATTTTGATTCCATTACACATGGTGACAAAGTGTCACATCGCATGATTGGCGTGATCACGAGCTACACACCAATAACGGTTATCGGATTCAGCAATACACTCTCCAGCTGAGGCAGGCCCTGCGCTTCTTGTCTTGTACATGGTCCCTTTGCAATGTCTCTTGGGGATCACTCTCGTCTGACTAATCGCCGGAAAGTGGCGTGTATGGTCGTCCTTGCAGCTGCGGAAGCTGCAAGGTCCTATGCGTCTCGTTTTGACAAGGTGGCACACCATACATCAAGACTATCTGGGCAACAATGGATAGCCGAACTCTCCAATATAGACTTCGCAGAGGCATCTGAACTTTTTGTGGCAAACCAGGAATTTGCCAAAGCGTTCATGGGGCTCAAGAGCGATAACTTGCGCATGTCCGTACTTCGCCACAAGCTCATGAAGATAAGCAGAAAATAAAATAGAACCTCAGTCTGTAGTAGCAGTTATTCGCTTTGAAAAAAATGTGTATTCCTGAGCGCGTATACGACCGAGTACTCAAATGCGTTGTAATTGCAAGATCTAGATACTATATAATACGCATCACGTGTACGTCACAGTCACCCCCAAGACAGAGCGAGAGACAGAGATATCACGAAAAGAAACGAGTTTCACCAGTATCTTTCGTTGGCTGGGTTGCCGTGGGAAATGTTGTCGCTATCTTTGTGAGGCAACGTGCACCGAACAGTACATTTTCTCCAGACAAACAAAGACAGAGAAATTTTTTTTGGCTGGGCTGCCGCGCGGCAATGTGTGCACCGAACAGGCCCTAAAGTACGAACACACTAAGCACAAATGTAAAGTAACGCGCAGGTTTGCACCACAAACGCATGGAATGGTCAGATAAGAACGAACTAAGCTGAAATCTCACAAAGGTATATTTCAACACGACCCACTAGGAAAAAAGAACGGAGTGAATTGACAAGGTGAACCGACGAGGCGAGACAAGACGAGGCGATTGGAAAGCATACGAGGACCAGCAAGTACCGTACAGTACTTACTGGAAGTGTAGGATTCGTGAGTATGATTGCAAATGCGTTCATATTTTCTGTCCTTTGACTCGGACCAGTACACTTACAAACCAACTTTGCCTCTGCTCTCAGCCTCTCCCCAAAATATCGACCACAACGGCGCGCTACTGTTACATACAACCCCAACAATCCAGACCATGCGTTCATTCGACATATTCACCACGTTCTTTATGCCAATCCTCGAGTGTTGCATCTGGATATTCTTTAAAAACTTTCTTTTGGCCTTCAGGAAGGCGCACATAAGCAGGCGCCGATGCCGCCATGAGTACCGTCTGACAATATTAGGCAAACGCTCAACTCTCCGTTTATCTCAAAAAAAGCTGTTTGTTTCAAAAAACGCACCATTTCTTCTGGCGCTTTCAGCTCCGGCTCGTCAATCGCAGATGCGAATGGATGCAACAGCTCTGGCCTGCACGACGTCAGGCAGGGGTTTCAGGGGGGGGAGGCATTTACTGCGCACCAAGTCTCGTCCCACAACCAGAGCATCGCCGAGCATTTCGAGCAAAAATGCCGCTCGGACGACGCACGCTTCTCTTCAGGCGTACCGCACCCGCTCAGTACTGCTTTATATATCCTATTCCCCCCTTAACAGTCAGGGTATATATGCGACATTGAGGAAGTGTGTGTGGTCGTACGAGATGTTTTCTTTGCCTTTGATGATCTGCAGCGTGTGTGCGTGCGCTCCGAGGTTGATCGAACCACCCGTACCGCCCACCTTGCGACAGATGGAGCACAAGCAGAGTTGATAAGGCACTGGCGTGCTGGACTGGACGGTGAAAACCACTGCGCCGCAATGGCAACTTCCCTTGAGTTCGACTGGCATGATGATGATAATCACCCGTATTGGAGGCGAAGGAAACGTTTAACGTTGCAGAGACGCACACACACGGCGCCAAGTACGGAACCCGCAACCACTGACGTCACAGTTACACCCTATTCTAGATTCATACAAACACAGAGACAATAAAAAGGGAACAATAAAAAGAAAGCGGCCAACTGGCGAATACACCATCTATTTTATAGTTTCTCACCGCCGTCTGCGGGTTCCTCGTTCGGAGCGCGCGTGTCCAACGCCACGCCCTCTCCCCTTTCTGCCACCTGCACGGATCCAAACTGCCGCCTCACCATCACCACGCCGAAAACATACAGGGAAAAGACAGACTAAAAGTGACCCTCATCAGTATTTCTCCCTTCCCTGAAGCCGCCAGTACGGCAATGAAAGCAAGCAAAGCAAACACTCACTATTAGCAGTACCAACCACAAGAGCGTGTCGCGGCCGACCGCGACGAGGCCGAGCCACGTCTGGTAAAACGCGAGCAGGACGATCGTGGCACCCAGGCCCACCAGCAACGCCCTATGCACGCGCGTGCGGCTCCGCCCAGGGATACGGTAGACCCAGCTCCCATACGCGCATTGCACGACGTACAGCAGCAGAAGATCGGTACTCCCAGCCTGCTCGGAGGAAAAGATCAGTACGGAGAGGAGCCAATGTAGATTATCACGAGGATTACCTTGTGCGCCGCTGCCCCACCTGACGTATCATTATCCATGAACAGATACGCAAGCGTGCCTCCCACGATGAACCCGCCAGCTGAATGAATGTGTATAGCGCGTAGTACGGCGTAGGTGAGTGCACGAACCGAGGCGAAGTTGCAGCAGACGGTGTATCTGGAGAGCCTTGGAGCTGCCCGTCGCCTTTGCATATTGGACCACGAGCACGCCAGACGGTATCACTAGTAAAAATCCCGTCATGCAGAGCGCGCCGTGCATGAGGTTCGCAAAGCCGCCCACGTGGGTCTCGCCCTCGCGCATGCCTTTGGCCTTCTCATCGATGTTCGATCCCGAGCTCTCATATAGGGGGGAAGGCGAGAGCGCGGGGAGCACTGGCTTCGGCGACGCGTACGGGTGTAGGTGCGATGCGCGTTAGGTTGAGCGTGCCGCGGCCGATTCTGTGATGGATCGATATGTGCGCATCCGAGTCCGCCGACCCCGGTGGCGTGCGACTGAAAAGCCCATATGATATCCTGCATCCCATCCTTCGCGGCCTGCGGACAGTATCAATCGGACCCATCAGTGCCCACAAAAAAACAACCCCCAAATGAAGCTAGGCTATTACTTACCCATCGTGTAAACGCTATCTGAGGGTGCGTGGAGGTGACCTGCACAGAACGCACAAAGTCACAAAAAATCAGAGAGAAAAACTTGCCAAAAAAAAAAAAAAAACGGTCCGGAGAGGGGAGGACGTACCGAGGTATCGGAGAGCGAGAGTGATAGCTTGGCGACGAACGGCGGGTCTGGATCTGGCGTCGGCATTGTCTCGTAGGGCGCTTTGCGCTGCGAGAGCGTCACAGAGTCAAAGGCGCCGTCTGGGCCGCGCGAAGGCCACACGACCACCATGGGGCTATCGGCCATGTTACGCCCAAAGCCGCTACGTAGCCCATCAGCGCCAGCCGAGTTTCTTGGGAGAGGGTGGGTTGCGTATATAACGTACATGGCCATCCAGCCTAGCTTCTGCACTCCCGTACTGCGCAGGATGTCTGTTGTTGCCCATGGCGCGGCCGCGCGCAAGTCAATAAAACTCGGTCGTTCGTTCAGATGCGCCAAAAGCCACGTATCTACTAACGACGCATCGAATTGGAATTGGAATTGGAATCCACGTACATCGTGCTGTGGCACCATCCACGTCACACTCGATACACATCACCTAGCAATACAGCAGCAGTCGAAAAGGACCGCGTCTCGGTCTCGTCACTTGAGGAAAAAGAAAAACTCTTGGCGCACATCACTGCATAGAGAGTCATGGGCAGAGCCAAACCACTGCCTCTTTTGCTGAAGTTGTACAGTGCGCAGGAGGATAAAAAAAAGGCGCACCGGCTCAGAGGGGCGAATGTCGATCGGGTTGGCACTACTCTCGACAGGCGATGCGGCGAGGAAGAGGGCCGCTGCCAGCAAAAGTTTCATCGTATCGCCACTGAGTATTCTCATCGAGAACGCAGGCCCAGAGGCGGACACGTCTGCGTTTGCATGCTCTCATTGGTATGGCCCGCCCATTTTTAGTCCGAGGTTTACATGGGGACGCGGGGTTTGATAAGCGCCCAGATAGGGTGAACGAGCGCCAATTTCAAGGGACATTTTCTTCGGTTAGATAACTTACTGCTGAGCGACGGCATCTGTCAATCAGTGCACACGACATGAAATAATTACACACAGCACAAAGACACGGAAAAAAAGACAAGAAGTGGCCAACGTGCCAAATACATAACATAATTAGGGGTGTTTCTATAATTTCTCGCCGTCGTCCTCAAGTTCTGAGTCATCGTTCGGAGGAGGACGCGTGGACAACGCCACGTACTCTCCCTTCGTGTCCTCCCGCACAGATCCAAACTGCCTCTGTACCATCATCACGCCGAGGACGTACAGTGCAGGGACGGTCTAAGCGATTCGTTAGGTATCAGCTCTCCGCCCCTTCTTCCTAAAGCGCGGAGCAAGAAAGAACACTCACGAATAGGAGCGCGGACCACACGAGCGTGCCGCGGCCAGCCGAGACGAGGCCGAGCCACGTCTCGAAAAACGCGAGCAGGACGATTACGGCGCCCAGGCCCGCCAGCAACGCACTGTGCGCGCCAGTGCGGCTTTCCGATGGGATACGGTGGACCCATTTCCCAATCGCGCATTGCACGACGTACAGCAGCAGAAGGCCGGCACCTCCTACCTGCCGTGCGGGAGAGAAAAAAGGATCGGGTTAACAAAGTACGGAGCACGAAAAACATCAATCACCTTGTGTGCCATACTCGAGCCGTGGTTATCCATGAACAGATAGGCGAGGGTGCCACCTGTGATGGACGCGCCGGCTGAAATAACGCGCGCAGTTAGTTGAGTGAGTGAAGCACGACCGGGGGGAGGGTGATGGGCACGAACCGAGGCCAAATTGCAGTAGGCGGTGCAGCAGGAACGCCCTAGAGCTGCCCGTCACCTTCGCATATCGAGCCACGAGCGCGCCAAACGGTAACACGAGCAAAAAACCCGCAGTGCAGAGCGCGCCGTGCACGAAACTCGCAGAGCCGCTGCTGCTGCTGCTGCCGCCGCCGCCACCACCATCATGACTTTCGTCCTCCTCCTCTTCCTCTTCCTCTTCCTCTTCCTCTTCCTCTTCCTCGCCCTTCTCGTCATTATCTTCGTGTTCTTCTGGATGGGGATGGGAATGTCCAGGGTTAAAAGGGGGTATTGGGGACGGCGGCTTCTGCAGGGATGGGGGGTATACGCGTCAGGTTGAGCGTGCCGCGGCCGACCTTATGGTGTATCGAGATGGGAGAATCCGGGTCCGATGAGGCTCGGCGGCGTATGACTGAACGCCCAGATGATATTCTGCATCCCATCCGGCGGGGCCTACACGAACGAACAGTATCAATATCAAACTCCCACCACATATATATAGGCTAACCTGCCGGGTGAAAGCTATTTGGGGGTTCTCCACGGTGACCTGTACGAAAGCTCTCTCACTCGAAAGAAAAAAAAAAACGGTTATGGGGGAGGGGGAGGGAGAGACGTACCCAAGTATCGGTGATTAAGAGTCTGGCGGTGAATGGCGGGTCCGGATCTGGAGTCGGCATTACCTCGTACTGGCGCTTTGCGTTGCGAGAGCGCTACAGAGTCGTATTCGCCGTCTGCGCCGCGCGAAGGCCACACGACTACCATGGGGCTGTCGCCCATGTTACGCCCGAAGCCGCTAAGGTGGACTTGGCGTCAACGCGAGGGAGAAGGTGTCGGTGTAAACGTAACGTAACGTAACGTACATGGCCATCCAGCCTAGTTTCTGCTTGCCCGTGGTGCGTAGGGCATCTAATGTTCGCGTGTGCACAAGTCAATAGAAGCTCGACCGTATTCAAATTGTCAAAAAAAAGAAGAAAAAAACACGTACATCGCGCCATGTCGCCGTCCACGCTACACTCGATACACATCACCTAATCAAAGCCATACCGTAGGACCATCTCGTCTCGTCTCGTTTTTTTTGAAAGAAAACTCCACGCACATCACTGCATAGAATGTCGTTGGCAGAGAAAGATGTCTGTCTTATTTGCTGCACCGGATGCGGATGGGGAGTGTGAGGAAAGTTTGTGCGGCGCGCAGGAGGATATCTTTTAAAAATGCGCACCAAGTCGGACTCGGAGGAGATACTCCTGACGGGTGACGTAGCGAGGGAGAGAGCTGCAGCCAGCAAGAGTTTCGTCGTCGTATGGCCACTGAGTATTCTCATCGAATGGGCCGAAGAGCGCAGAGGCGGACACGACAGAGCATTTAAAGTTTGGATGGAACACAACAGAGACGCTCGGTCACGTAACGTGATAAATATTTATCGTAGAAGTTCTCGCGGGTGGTAATTCGACGACTAGTATAAAACTAAACTGGACAGATTCGCCCTGCCTATCACGTTCCCTCTCCCTGTATCCTCTCAAGCAGAGAGTTTGGATGCGAGCGCGAGCGCGCGGCACCCTTGATGCTGATCCCAACTGAAAGGTCCGGTGTCCCCGCAGGCGTTGGTAGATCCGAGCGCTGCTGCTGCTGCTGCTGCTGCGGCGTGGGTGGGGACCTTGATTTCAACCCCTGTCGGTGGCGCCCCGCAGATGAACGGCGTTGATGTGTAGCTCCCATCCGCAGCAACAATGATGGTTTCTCCTCTTCCGCCACTTTCAAACGCTTCGTTGTTGTCGTTGTCGTCGTCGTCGTCGTCGACGATTGCTGCTGCCGTCGGTCTCCGTCTTCCGTTGCTTCCACGGGAGTTGACGTATCCGAGCCCACGGACCGCAGAGGAGACGAAGGGGAGACATTATCCTTGGTGGGGTGACGTTGTAGACGCGAGTGTTGCCCCCGGATGGACAACTTCTGATCCCCGTTTTGCTCTTGAGGCACACCTGGCTCTTCTCGCCCCGCTTTCCGCTTACTTGGAGGTGCATTGACAAACGCATTGGAATCGGGAGGTGGTGATAATGGTGGTGGCGGTTTTGCAGGAAGCGGGTGGCGAATCGCCTGGTTTTTTTTTTTTAAAAAGTGTGCGGAAAAAAAAAAAAGGTAACAGTTGGAGAGGGCAAGGACAGAAGAGAAGAGCTTGAAGGCAAACCCTGCTGAGATCCGCTACTCGCTTCGACTCGGGGCTCTGTTGTTCATCAGCTAGACGAGAAATCTCAGTCAGAACCGAGTGGAGAGGTGCTGGAACGGTCCAGTTGCTTTGTTGTTCCTTCCTCTGGGCGCGAGAAAGAAAAGAAAAAGATAAAGATCACGTCTGTCAAATCTTCCCGCAAGGTCACGGTCCACCAACCTGCTGGCATGTTCGTAATAAAATTTCGCACGACCCCCACGCTCGCACGTCTGACGGGGCTACTTGGATGAAAAACTGCTCGCAAAAAAAAAAAAAAGTTGGGAGTGGTGAGCAACGAGAGGCCCCTCAATATCGTGACACAAGACGCACAGGAAGGATTACGCTCAGCGCGTCCACGACCTGCCTCCGCATCGACGCAAGCTCGCTAGACTCCGGGCTCTTCTGATGACTGCACGCAGCAAGGGTACTAGCCAGATGGGCGATGAAGAACGCGCGCGATTCTTTGGATAGCCTGCCTAGCGTCATTTTCCCCATGAGAGAGGACGTGCAGTAGAAGCGCAGAAGCTGGGTGGGATCCGCAGCGCCTTTCGCGCGGCATAAAATGTCCGACAGCTCGAGGTACCCGCGGGACTGCTCCAGGCTCGCTGGGTTCCGCCCAGGTGCGAGGTCCTCCCTGAGCGCCGAGGCTGCGCGCGCGAGCAGTAGGTGCACGAGCTCGTTCCCGCGCCGCGTTGGCCGTCCGTCGTTGAACGAGGGCAGGAAGACAAGGATGTCCTTTATGATTTTCGCCGCGTCCGCCGCGGAGGATTTGGATACCGCCTGCGGGAGATCTCTTACGTCAGTGGCCAGGAGCAAAGAAGGAGAAATCGCGCCACGCGCGTACCTTGACGAGGGTATCTATTAGCGCCTCTTCCTGTTCTATGGCTCCACGCCCTTGGCCCTGTAGCTGCGCAAGGAGAGGTTGGCGGGCGTCCTGGGCGAGAAAAGCGACGACGAGCGCGCGGAGGCGCTCGCGTATGGTCTTGTCTTCGTCTTCCATGGGGTCATCTGGGGGCACGATCTGGTCGCAGAGGACGCCGAGGGTGACCTTTGAGTCGAGCTCGAGGTGTTGTATGAGCGCCGTCTTGACCACCGCAACCTCCTCCGGTTCATCTTCAAAAAATAAAGAACCAACCGACGACAATTAAGACGCAATTCCCCACAACGGGACTGGCGGGAAAACGCACCACTCTGCAGTAACTGCACTAGCACGTCTACGTTCCGCTCCAACCATCTGGGCTGCTCCTCTGACATCCGAACGATAGCTTTGTATCCCTCGATTCGTATCTGTAAAAAAAATAAAAAATAGTCAGCTGATTTGGATGGTGCCTCGTTGTTGCTCGCACGACGTACATTGGGGTCTTGGTCTTCACAGAGGTCATATACGGCATTGATAGCGTCTTCTTCGAGATCAGGGAACGCCTTGAAAAACTTGGCGATATTGCTAGCCGCCATGCGTCTGAGGGAAGTATGGGGGGAATGGGCGAGCTTTATCGCGTGACTCAAGGCATGCTTTTTCTGCAGGGCGAGTGTGTGTGTGTGTGTGTGTGCGTCACAGTTATGTGTATGTGTGAGTGGGAGAAAGTAGGAGAGGGGGGACGCACGACGGAGTTTGTGTCTGGTACAAGACGGTCAGCGCGGCCAAACAACTCGATGGCATCGCGCTCTTGTTCGGCTAGACCGCCGGGCATATAAGTTTGTTTTTGTTGTTTTTTTTCCAGACGGAAAGTGTCAACACCAGGTTGCAACTTGAATAACTCGAAGCGAGATTATTACCGCGAACTTGCAGAGGGGGGCGTAGCGTGGCGGGGCAGAGTGCAGAGTTTAACTTACACAGAGCTCACTTGTCGGGCGCACAGTCTCCAACTCCAACAAACAACACGAGGTGGCGAGGTGAGGCCAGGGCGAGTCAAACTAAATGTGGTGGTGGTGTGTGATGTGATTATCTAATCTAAACTAAACTCGAACTCGTCACGTCATCTCGGAACATGTTCTCAAACACCTCCGTGCTCTGTCCAATAACTCCGAATGCATCCTGTGACGTCCGACCGAGAAATTCGAGCTCTTGCGTGATTCCCTGCATCGTTAGTGCATACGCAAAGTACAATAGCTGTCGTGAGCCTCTGATCTCACGGTTCTTCACGACGTCCAGGTTTCGGATAGCCATCACCTGCACACACACGCGCGCGTCAACCTGGGGCAACAGTTATCGAAACATACCCGCCTACCAGTTGTTGTCTCGCCTGCTCTGCGGGCGGTAAGTACGGCGGCAGCGGCGCCTTGAATCGAAAGGCGGAAGCCAGTGTGGAAAAATACAAAATGATGTTTCCGACCATCTCCCGCCGCTCCTTATTGACGGGCAAAATGAAATCGCGCCGCACGCTCTGATGGATTTCATCATCATTAGAATCAACGGTCCCCTCGCGAATAACTGTAAATGGGTCGTCTTACCGTATACCTGGGTTATTCGTTTCATTTTTCAGTGCAAGTCCGTCTAACAAAAGAACGTTCACGTACCATTCCTCGCGCGTAGTGACGCATCGCATGCTGTGGAGTCTATCCAGTATCGTTTGCAAGCTTGCCAGAATCGAGCGATATAGTTTGACGGGGAACGGGCCCTTCAGACGCGGTTCATGCTGCGTCTGCTTGAGCAGGTTCTGCAGTTCGATGAGCTTGATCTGCAGGTGCAGCTCCCTACGTTAGATATTAGCAAGGAACATCAAAGCGCCTCGAAGAAAAGTCGATACATACATCGCCATGAACTCCTCGACGGATTTATTGAGACTCCGCGGAAGAAGCAGCGCCGTCTCTTCGTTGGGATCATCGTGCTCCGAATCGACCACTTCCATCGGATTCTCGGGAGAAAACGAGTTGGACGCGACGAGACGCGTGTACAGCCAGCCGATATTCAGACAGAAGCTACGTGTCCATTTGTCAGTCACCTACGGGTCGCGGGGACCACTCATCGTACTTACTCTCCGAGTTGTTTGCTGAGTTCTCTGCGAGCTTCAGAGGGCCACCAAAATCGCGAGACGAGACCAGCCCATACCACGCCCACCGTGACGGCCGTGGAGCGATGGAACGCAATGTCTATAACCGGTATTTCCATCTGTCGCGAGTTGTAACTGATCTTCTTCATTAGAATACGATGATCTCCCTCTCTCGGACGCCCGCGCACCTGAATAAGCACGTGAGGTTGTACGTCAGGAGCACGAATCGCCCAGTCGTCGCGTATTGCGGTTTAGCGACGATGTAGTAAAAGCAAGGCATCGAGAAGAAGAATCCGAATATGGCCAGCATGACTGGTGTTTTGTGAAATAGCGTGTAGGCGGTGGCTGCTGTCACAGCGCCGAACCTGCGAATCAGGGGCGTCAGGACGGGGTCAGACGAAATCCAGATCGAGACCAACTCACAATGTGCCAAGTACTCGATGCACGCTGAGGAAGTTGGTCTGGGGAGCCCGAATTACGTTTTGGCCTTCGCACAAAACCAAGAGAGCCTAACGTACCGCACCAATAGTTGGAGACATTACGACGAAGAACTACACGCCCAAAGAAGTCATTACGGCATCACAACACAACGTCACTCACTACTCACCGAAATCAACGCCCACTCCCCACGATACTCCATGAACGTCGGACGCGTCGCCTCGATGAACGCAGGGGCCGCAAGCATAGCGGTAGCCATACCCGTCTTGACCGCATACTTGACGTCATGATCTTGCAAGCGCCCTCCGAACGTCCACAACGACAGCTGAAACCGACGCCAGAGGGACAATCCCACGCGCGACGGCGTCTGCACCGTGTCCGGCGCATGTGGCCGGACTTTCGGGAACGAATACGCGATCCGCGACCTTCCTTTCGTCAACATCCCCGCTGTCGCGCGCCGTCAGTCAGAACCATGCCGGGAGACATTTTTTAGGTAGACGATGAGACGCGATCATACATATTCTCCTGTGCAGCCCTTTCGGCCTCGACAATGGCCCGTCGCCGGGCCTCGTCCGTGGCGACGACTTCTTTGTGAGTGGAAAACAGCAAAGCACGCTCGATAAGGCGGAAACGATGGGCGAATACCATTTGCCAGAGGTGCTGGGGTGCTCGGCCGCATAGATCCGGCTCATTGCGACAGTAAGCGAAATGAGCTCGCGCGCGAACTCCTGCAACGTGAATATAAAGCTGCCTCGGACGGAAGACATGTCAGTCATCAGTGACGACACCAGGAAGTCAAACCGGTCACGTACAAGTATACTAAGAATATGTGTTCGCTATCACTTCCAGATAGAAGAGGATTAGGATTGTCATCTGCTGAGGTCACAGAAGCGCCAGAACCAGCAGCAGATACGTCAACGCGATGGTACAGGCGCAGCAAGGTATGGTTGGAGGTGCTATCGAATTCGTAGAGCGCTCGCTGTATCCCATTCGCAAGATCGATGGACTCGTCCAATACGGATTCAGCGTCCGCGGACGTCCCTTGATCGGAAAATGTCTCGCGAAGACGCCCAATGGCCCTTGTGCATGTTGACTGTTCCAGGGAAATTTAAAATAATAAAAAACTTTCAAGGCGGTGGATATGAACGGCCAGGACTCACCGAAAGGGCTCGCAAGGGCGAGTCAAGTTCACCTACAAGGTCGCCAAACATGGCCGCAGCAGCTCGAAGCATGACGTCCTCAGTATCGTCGTGTCCATCTGACGTTGCCTTTCCCTTGACGACCTTCGTCTCGAGTACGTTCGCGAAGGTCTTTCCATACGAGGGGCGCCGGCGAATCGCGACCTTGCCGTCCCGGTGCGCCTTTGCGAGGTCGTATTGCAGGCTTGTGCCGCTCCGCAAGCCATTGAGGTGCTGCGCGAGGCGCGTAAGACTGTCTACCGCGTCTTCATAGGGATCACCACTTCCTCTGGACGAGCGGGTCGTAGGACCGCCACAGAGCCGTTCGCTGCGCGCCTCGTCGAGGTTTTTCTTGAGCCCTGTGAATGCCGCTTGGTGGTCCGCGACGGCTTTGGAGATCTTCTCCTGCGAAGGTTGGAAGAGTTCGTCTTCGAGGAGGAACGTGCCGGTGAGCAACGATAATAACGTCGAAAATGAGTCGAGCGTTTTGACCATGTTTGCCTGCAAGTTTTTCTTCGCGGATTGCGGCCAGAGAGTAACGCAAACGAGATTTGAGATGCAACCACCGATTGCTACGAGGAGGGCGACCTGTAGCAGTGTCTCTACCCCACCTTCCTTGACAACGCTACGGTCATGAGTCTCACACTCCGAGTGAAGAAAAGAGGTCACGCTCTTACACGACAAAGAGGATGATCGGACGTCATGCTCGCGGCTACGCATCACATCGTCAGACTAAGAGAGAGAGAGAATGCGCACGACTGACCTGGATTGAAGGTTGGTTTGGCTATCCAAAGTTTGAACCACGCGACGAGCGACATGCCAACGAAGATCCAGATAAGCACGAGAGAATCCGCAAGCCACTCCCATCCGGCGTGGGGTTCGACCGCCCAGTAGGAGTACATGCTCCCGAGGGAGATGAACGACGCAAAGCCAAGGCCCATGATGCAGTATATATCCGCCTCCAGCATTCCACCGATTGTCTTTGCAGGGTTATAATATACGGCCCTATAATGGCGGCAATTCAGACACGACGGGGAAACATTCCAGGGCCGAGGGAAGGAAGACCTACACAGTTGCGACCATGTGGCCAGCGGCAGAGGGATACTTCTCGCCGGGGCCGTCCTGGGTCAGCTCGACGATGAACCGCGAAAGGGGGGTATAATACGTGAACAGCGAGCCCAAAAAATACGCGAGGCTGCATTTGAGAATGTTGCGATAGAGCGTGGGCAGAGCGGGCACGCGCGACAGCAGGCCGCGCCATGCGCCGCCGGCGGGCCAGGAACCCTCCCGGATCGTGTCCTTCAGGGAGACTGACGGCGGCTCGGTGTCCGAGTCCACGTTCGTCTGGGTCGCATGTCGGCCGGTGCTCGAGCTCCACCCTCCATCGTTAGATGCCGGACGCTCCTCTTCCTCATCCTCCTCCTCTGCTACCTCCGCCGGCCGGGGGAAATACCCGTCGTGATGATGCTGCAAGTCATGATGCAAATCCGACACGGGGGAATGCGTCCAGCGGCTGAAATACCCCGTCTCGCTTGCGCCGGGAACGGGCACGGGCAGAGTGGATGGGGAGCGGGCAGGCCCGGGTGATGTTGATGGTGGCGCCACCTCATGCGCCATAGCTTCACCGAAGACGGTCCAATCGTCTGTGGTGTCTGGCGAGAACGTCAGCCGGCGTATTCCCGACGCGACACGGCGTAACGTCGAGGTGCGGGATGCCCTGCGATGCGGGTGGTGCATGTCGGCGGAGTTCGAGGCAGTGCTGGGCTGTCGAAATGGCAGCGCCGGACGAACGGCATGGGAGGAAGCGAGGCGAAGACTGTTTGAGGGGAAGTCCGTGGGATCAAAGAGGGAGGCACGGGGCGACTGGTTGGATTCGCTGGCGGTGGAAGAGTAAGAGGGTGATGTGTGTCTGTGTGCAGATCCGAGGATACCAGATGCCGTCGTCGAGCGACTGTGAGAATCTCGTGGATCGTGGGTCGCCATTGAAGTGGTTCAATGACCAGTAGTACTAGTCTGCGCCATATGATGATCGAACGACAGATGTCTAGAATAGGTTTAATCTATTTCCAACACCTTTCCACCTCAGCCACCGCAGCAGCTATCTTCCAACAGGGGGACCATTACCCGAGGGTACCACGCTTGCACTCTTCTAAATCAAAGGCGGGTGGTGCCAAATGTCGATGATCGACATCAAGAAAAAGGGGAGGAGGTGATGGTGCAAGTCCACTTGGTTAGCAATTTACCGTCGATCGCAAATGTCTGGCAACAGGGACAAAACTGCGGAAATGTAAAACACGTAGAGTGGTGGCTAAATAGATAGCGCAGAGATATAAAAAAAAAAAAAAAAAAGAGTACATGTCACGATTGTCCACAAACTGTCCGGTGACGATGGAGATCGAGATCAAGAGTCTGGAAAAAGTAATACACGAGAGAGATGCTAACGTCCGACTAAAATTTGGCCTACAAATGTCCGAGGAGGGTTGGTATAGAATACGTACGGGAAATAGCGAAATATGCACAGTAGTCCGTGAATCTACAAATGTCTGTCTGGTGTCATGCGTGATGTCGCGATGGCAGTCTACGTGCCGGTCCGAGTCCGCGGGTTCAAGTATCATGGAAAACGGGAACATAAAAGGCGTTCCTCTCATAACTCGTGCCAGCCATTTTTTCGTGGTAGTCGTCGGGCATGTGGCAAAGTCATGATAAGCCGAGCGATGTCTGTAGTCTCGAGGCCAGGAAGCCTATCAAGGGAAATGAGTATTGCTAGCCCTAACAGACCATCGCCAAGGCGTCGGGCATACCTGCCAACGGGAAGACCATACTTAGCCGCGACAACATGGCTGTGATGGTCCCAACGTGGCTCCCGGCTTCATTGGACGCAATCGACGACCATGGTTTCATCTGGGCAATCTCGCGAACGAAGAAGTGGGCTGCTGACGCCCAGCAGCACTACAGTCTCTCTCAGTGGGAAGGTAATGGGATGGTTTGTCGAAAGGACTCACTCCGACAATTGGATCAAGAAACTCGATGTCCATTTCAGACACTTGGCCAATAATCAGCAGTATACCACGAGCAGCATGCATGCACTTCTCGCTCCACAGCTGGTCTACCTCGGCGCGGAGGTAAAACAATCGAATAAGTGCAGCTTGCGCGATTGTGTGCACGACAATCATGTTGTGTTTATCGCTGGCGTGAAGAGCCCCTATCTGGTGCACCGGGATCAGGCTCACAACGAAACGGTTGATCGAATCTTCCACCGCTAACGTGTCTTGTTCAGAGAGTTGGGCCAATCCGACACCCGCTGCGAAAGCAATTCGCGTGAAAAAGGTGAGGGTGACTGATACGAATGCCCTTCGAGAAATCACATACCAGGATTCCATGCAGAAGACACTTTCGCGGCAAGATCGAAAAGTGCGGATGCTTTGGCACGCAAGGCAAAGTTTGAAAAACCGCCTGCAAGAATAGGCACCTGAATCTGATGTGCGAGGAATGTCTGGACGGTATTTAGGTGGGCTAGGTCACCAAAATTGTCCTACCATTCACTCGTCAATACAAACACCGGAAAACGAACGGTAATCTCACGACTTCATAGTCCATTATGTCCTGTGGCCATGGGACAGCAACGGACGATAGGCCAGAGGGACCGTCGGAAATTAATGAAGGGCGATGGAGCGCGGCCGACCAGCACCGATCGAGGCAGAATACCTGCCAGAATGCCAATATACGTTCTCCGCGCTCCACAGCATCTCGAGCTGGTGGTAAGGAAAAAGTTCCTTCCAGGCTCATGTAAACGTCCGGCTGTTCGGTTCCTTGTCTATGGAGACCCCATTGCAGCGCGAGCGCTGCTGCGGTGCTCGCATAGTGACCACCTTCCATTATGCGACCGTTTACCAGGAAGAATTGAGAGAGAAGACAGCAACCCTGAATAACGTCAACAACCTGGGTAGGTGCCCGTAACCAATCGTGGAAAGCCTCTGTGGCGCGTGAAAGATAGAGGGGCTCTTGCTGGCTCAGGCTTGGCGACCGTGAGAAATAGCATGCCCACAGGAAGATGGCATTCATCAACATCGGATGACGCTGGTCTTCCATAGGACCTCGAATGGAATTGCGTAATCGTTCTACGTGCAACCCAAGAAGCAGTTGATCACGGTGGGGGATGAATGTTTCCAATCTGTTTCAAGTAAAATAAGCGAGGCATTGACAGTTTCAGGGAGTAGTGGGAACTGACAGGGAGTGGGCGAGCTCAGGCGGAGCCTGAGCCGCATACATGCGGTTGGGCGAATCAGAATAGCATCGGTCCTGCATCAGCATTCAGTATCAACAGCCCCAACAACAGTTCTCACTCAAATGCTCACACTGGAAACCCATGAGACCGGAGAACAGCAGGCCAACGGGGGAGGCGATGCTGAGGTATGGGACGGGTCAACTAGGTGAAAGGTATCCGGCTTAAGCAAACACGTACTGATAGGGATTGGGGATTGGGATGCCGAGAAGGGAATGCTCAGTGGGGAGTCAGAACCCGAGGAGGATGAGTCCTCCGAGCCGGGAATGGCGTGTGGGTCGAAAAGGGGTACAGATGATGAAGTGTGTTCGGGACTCTCGAGCTCTCTGATGCGGGCCTCGAGACGGGCAACGGTCTCACGGAGGAGTTGGGTGCGTGTTTTGCCTTTGCCATCATCATACTCGCAGAGGTCCTGCTTCTTGGCACGCACACACTGTTGGCAGGAAGGCTTTGCGCCATCGCAGCGCTGTGGGAGGGGATGTAAACGAAATGGCCAAGAATGGCCGAAAGAGAACGAATCACCATTTTTCTCTTCCTGCAAAGGGAATAAGATGGGTCGTTCCTGGGGAAGAGCGGGGAATACAGACCTGCACCGAAGACATGCTTTACCTCTTTGGAGAGTGGGGGCGGAATGTCGGGCTGGGCTCGCCGAATAATCCTCGGTCATTATGAAAGATTAGAAGACTAAAGTACGAGGAAAGAAAAAAAGCGAAAGAAAAAGAAAGAAAAAAGAGAGAGAGACGGAGAGCCAGAGAAAGAGAAGAGAAGTCGGCGGGGCGGGGGAGCAAGCGTCAGAAAGTCGACATAAGCAGGGAAGATAAATAGGACATAGAGACAAGAGGAGCGAGGCTTGAACAAGTCATCCGCATAGCCTCAGAGCCATTGAAATCTAATGATGATGATCCCCGCCATCCTCTTGGTTGCAGGGACATGCCAAGCCAGAGTTGGCGCCCCTTTCGCTTGTTTTTCCTCTCTCTTCTCCTTGGCCCCTCCCCTCCAGAGCCCGAGTTTACCACTTGGCAACCATCTCGGTCATTTCCCCACCCGGGGCTTTGCCAATTTTCACCACTCAAGCGCATATACGATGACATTATTTAGGCTCAAAAGACAAAATGGGCAATTTACACACGAAGGCGATTTCACGCCGAAAGGTCACCTGCCGAGGCGGCACACAACAGTCCACATGGTCAATACCTACTTGTAGCGGCGCGTCCCCGGTCCGGTAGCTTGGCAGCTTGGCAAGCGTCCATCTGGTTCGGACATACCCTTTCTTCTATTCTTCCTCGGGACACTCGCACAAATTTCGTCTCAATAATCTCGTTCTTTACAACACCTCCCCCGAAATCTGTCACCATCTGTCTTCGTCAAAATTTGTTCCATCCGAAACGGTATTGGCGGCGTCGCCTTCGCTTCTTCGTTCAATTGTCTTCGTTTCTCCACTCCAATCATCACCAGGTCTAAATGCAATGCTTCCGTTATTCAGCTGTCAACATGTCAATCCTCGAAACTTGTCGACCTGGCTTCGGCTTACGATCCTGGTTGTGGGTCCCGCGATGCAACCCTTCGTGAACAGGTTTGGTTCAATGCAGACTCTAGCGCCACGTTTCGTATCGGACGCAGACGGAGCGACCAGCAGGCATCTCGCCGGTAGCAATACAAGTATTATTACTGTAGATCCATCTGCACTTTGCCGTTGAGCGACCATGATCGCGTAAGTTTCAGGGCAAGCCAGCAACTGGGGCGGTGGTACTCCTTGATAGGCCTTGCCCCCTCGTCCTCTGCCCCGTTTCAGCTCAGCTTCCACTACGCTCCAAGTTGAACGTGTCCCCAGTAAGCCAGATCGTCAAGACCCTTTAAAATGTTTTCATACATCATCAATTCATTTTACAGTGGCGTTAGTGCAGACTTTTACTTATCCAGCTCCGCTGAGCGAGTCGGCCCCCGGTTTCTTTGGCACTGGCCAGTTGTAAGTGGTAAGTTACGTTATTAACTTTAGGTCCCGGGTGCACGAGGTCACAGTCGGCGCATCTATGAAGCGACTCTTAAAGTAGTTTTTGGCAAATTTTAACTCTGCCATTGTGCTATGAATGGCAAAATATGTCAAAAAAACGCACTTTTGGGTTTTTCCCAATATTTTTCTAGGGGTGGCCAGCTTTTTTGGCAGATACTGTATGGGTTCTGAGATCTGAGTGTCGAATGATCGCCAATATCGTGTGCGGAACCCTGGCCAGCTTCTGGAACCTCCGCTCGTGGGCCAAGTACTGCATCAGTCTGCGCAACCATTGCAGCCGTCGAGCCCCTTCTGCTGCTCCCTGTGCAGAGGAATGCTGCACTTAGGCCGGGAACTTGTTATAACAGGACCGCTGTGTTCTCACGAGTGACCAGCTGCGTTCCATGGACGCAACTTTCGTTGCATCGTTCGAGATGCTCAAGAGCACCTGGCACCGCCAATGGGCAAGATTGGGCCCAAGACCCAGCTCTCGTGATAGTGAGCATCGGCAGTTGATATCCCCTGTGACGCCCATGGAACAATCAGCGAGATCAAGGAGGAGACAAGTGTGAGTGTGGGTGCGAGCATGGGTGCGAACACAAACACAAATTAGAACTCAATGGAAGATACTGCATATGCGTATGTAGAGTCGGCTCATGCAACCGAGCTCCGGCCATGCACGGACAGCACCACGTTGGATAGGACAGCGTTGGCTAGAGTTAATTGCGTCGTTCCCCCATGCGTCTAGCCGTGTAACGACTCTTACCTTAACAGATAATAAATAAATTGACCTCGACGATGGCGTGCTGCACGGTCAGCATAATCGTAACTCACATTCATCACTTTATTGCCGATTGCTAGTCGGTCGTGCGTGCCGGATCTCTGAACATAGCCACATCAACACCTGTCATTACCCCCATGAGTGACGTTCTGGTGCACAAGAATCTGTCATTTTGCGCTCGATGCAGAGATGACCACGACATCGGTGGTTATTGTTGGTAGATCAGTCACGTGCTGCCTCAAACACGGCTTACACACAGCTCTGTTTTTTTTTTTCTGAAACATTTGGTGATACTACAGTGCGTGTATTGGGCGCAGGTAATAAAACGAATCGGGTTCCAGGCGCTAAATATTGGGGGTGGCCGACGATTTAGGGGTGTAATTTAAAAAGTCACCTTTTCTGAGAGATCCTACTGAGATCCCCTGCACGACATCAATCATTTGTGGGCATTTTACAATCTATTCCAATTCAGTCGCTTGTGAAATGCCCACGGTGAGTCCAGGTGATGACCACATCATTATCGAATGCATCATCTCTGACCTTGTTTGCACCGATTCCAGAGTTAAAATTAATTGTTGAACAGAAATAGTCAAGGAAATAGTCATCCAGCACTGTACTCGCCCTCACCCCCACCCTCACCAAATAACAGCTCGCCGGCATTCGATCTGCACTCTCATTTGATTTGATCCATCTTTTGTTCTTCCACGATCTCCATCTACTTCGCCCGCAAATCAAGATTTCTGTCCGTGTATCGGCAGGTACTGTACCATGCTGCTGCCGTCACTATTGCACCCAGCCATGGCCCACACTGAGTGAGCGGGTCCGACTCCCAATGGCGCAGCCGTCAGGTCCCATTGCGCAGTAAACACCCCTTGTTCTTCCCGTTCAAGACTTGCGAACCATCGGATGCGGTCGTTACGGTCTTCCTTCGCGCACGCCCCACGCGTGTCCCGCTCGCGTCACATCGGTCGACGCTGACGGCTCCGTGTACGTACTGCGATAAGGGTGGAGTACCCCCCCCAAGGTATGCTTGACATTCCTCTCCATCACCGATCACGCACGTTTGTGGCAAGTCCGACCCCAAGATGGGGCGAGCCCACGTCGTCTTCGACGTAGCCTTTGCCTTATGAGTCTATGGCCTTCTTGTTCCTGAGAGGGGGAGAGTTGCTCGCGTTCCTGCTCGTGGGCCCTCGTGAACTCTGATCGGACATGTAACAGCGCTTCAGGCCAGGGCTGCTGAATGTCGCTGCCGACCCATTATAGAATTGCGCAGCACGTAACGGTTGCCTTTTAGCTTAGGCCGCTACGAAGTCGGCGCGGTTCGTTCGAGAGAAATGGGCGCGCGTGTAGCCAGAGTCGGACTCCATAACGTTTTTTCGAACCCAGTGGTGGAACGATCACACTTTCCGTAAAGATCTGGCGGGGGATTTAGAGGCTTCCAATCTTCTTTTTTGGGGGGAGACGGATCTGTGGATCAGTGTCTCAATTTCGGGCGCATTTCCGAATCCTCCACGTCTCCACGTCTCCAAATTGATTGAGTACTGTAGTAATATGGGCACTCAGATCGGAGAAGGACCCCCCCTTCTCAACCCCACTCCAGAAATTTTATGGCCTTTGAACTCGTCGGAGTCGAAAACGAAATGAGACCATTTACGTGACAGAGTATCCATAGCCTGACATGACTGAGGAGGCCGGAGGCCAGTACCGCCGGCCTTGCGAGCATCAAGGGTGACGGCTCAAAATCCGATATGGGCCTGTTGGTTTGTTTTCGTCGGCGTAGATAGACCAACGCGGGAGGACTTGTGTAATATGTACGACAAGTTGGACCTGCACGGGCACGAGCTCAGGCTTCGAATCTTGAACCGAAGACCGGAAATTAGCAGTCGGACATTTCAGAAGCGTACACCCATGACCATACAGTTACCACTGTAGGTCACCTTGTAGTGCTAATTTAGCACGATACGTTCCATCTTCGCTAGAGCAAAAAGTGGACATTTGTCTGGAGTTGAGCTCGCGAACAATCACAACTCGGGTTTTTCACCATGGTGGTGGGGGTGTCGTCCAAAATTAAAACAAAATTGTCTTGATGGATGGGACATTCATTTTCAAATATTCCGGTTTCGGTTCCGGCATCGTCTAAGTCACCTTATTTACAATAAGATAAAATTTCAGAGGTAATTTACAAGGCCCCAAATCATCCACTGCTGGTCGTGGAGATTGGTCGGGATCTCAGAAGGTGTGGGCCATCACAGTCTTGTGCGTATGCCCAGATGCACTACATTGTACATCAGAAAACAAAACAAAAACTACTGTATGTGCCTCGGACAAGTAAAGAACCGACCTTTGCGCTTCCCACGCTCGGGAGCTGCCGGTAGAATGTGGTGCGTGGTATTGACAAACCACGGCGGATTCCCCAATTGATTAGTGAATCCCTCCTTGACATCAAACTTTCTTGTACGCTCGTTCTCATACTGCACTGTGCTGGCGCCTACACCCCGTCAAAAGTTCCAGATAAGACACAATATCCCGAAGAGGGTCAATCACCCCCTCTCCTCCGCCCTGCCGGTGCCGCGTGCATCAGAAACAAAATCGTTCGCTTAACGGTTACGGTAGCGTATCTGTCCACCCCCCAATTCCGATGATAAATGACAGGGGACGGAACGGGAGAACGCATCTGGCTTGGCCGGGTGTGTCACTTCTCGTTATGAGCTAGACAGTCGATATATTGCGTTACGGCTCGTGATCGCACGTGCGGAAGAACTCGTGCATCGTGCTCCGCGACAGTCCGTTAGGGTAGTAGAAGGGTTTCGATGGGCAGTTCGGCGGACTTGCGTTTTGATGTTCTTTGCTTGAATGCCGAGCGCCACGGATTTACTCTTGCTGGCATTCTCATGGCTGTGAAGAGAAGAGAGGTATATCGTGCGATTGGAAGACAGGTACATATCGATGGGGGGACAAGGAGGATAAGATGCGAGTGATAAGGTTACAAGTGCGTGCAGTATATAGTATGGGTAGGATAGGGGCGTTCGAGAATATCCGGGGGACGCGGGCCCTCGTGAAGAAGAGGGTAAAGTCCGCATCAGCGTGTCAGTAAGGTGGGCGCTGATGCTGAATTAGGGGACAAGGCGAAGGAGTACTGTATCATCCAGATGAGGTGCCACCAGATATTGATGGGGCCGGGGGTTGCTGTGGTGTTGGCTGCTGCTGGGGTTGGGACTGGGACTGAGTTTGCTGCTGCTGCTGCAGTTGCTGGCTCTGGTCCACACCGATGCGAAGGTACCCCGCTTGTACAAGGAAGTCCCACACACGGCTGGTCTTATTCACGTCGATCTTCACAAGGTCGCGGGCTTCACGTCGCCGTAGCTTGCCACCGCGGCGAGCGTACTCCCGGACAAGCGTCTCCTTGATAACCAAGTAGGGTTTTGGTAGGATACGGAGGGTCGAGCAGAGAGTTTGCTCTGCGGGTGTGAGGAGGTGGAGGGACGGACTGTTCGCAAGGTTCAGTGGGGCCGCTATTCAATAAAAGATAACGAGTTAGTGCAAGCGGTGATGGGAAGGGGGGAAATCCGTCACGCACGGGGTCGGCGGCCCGACGGTCCGGTTGCGCTTGTCTGGTCAACGCTCTTCCGATCGGCATCGACGCCGACACCGCTGTTGCGCCTCGAAGTGTCGGGTCCAAGAGACTGTCGTGCACTTGCAGCCCGAAGCTGCTGGAGCCTCTCTGAATCCCGTGACATGTTTGCCTTAGCTTGCGTCTGATGATCTTTTGAGTACGGCAACCAATTCACACGTCACAGCGAAACGGAACGCACGCGTTTATACAGGTCCTCCTCCCATTTCTTGATATCCGCGGCCGTGGTTAACCCGAGCTTCCTGTATTGCTGCAGCTCCGCTATTCGCTTGCGTAACATTGCTTCATCTATCGGAGGGTTAGTTAGAATTTAATAAAGCGGCTTGCCCCGTACACAGGATGTCAGTACAGAAGACCTCATAGTCTTCTGCGGTCTGTAACCTTGCAAACGGCCGCAATCGATGGACGATGTCTTTATCATCTTTCGGACGTTTTTTCTCCGCGGCTTGCAACTGGAAGAGCTTCAATACGTCTCCCCTCGTGACTGGACTTACGTACCTTCTTGTATTCAAGCAACCCGCGATCGAACATGAGCGTCTTGGCTTCGCGCCTCTTCGCCATGCGCTGCATATACATCTCGATTAGAGTGAGCTTAAACTCGAGGGAGGCTTGGGTCTCGAATGGAATCGGGGGCATATTCTCCTCCGATTCTTCCTCGGCGCCATCGCCGTTATCATCCGGCGCTGGTGTATCCTTCTCCTTCTTCACTTCCTTCTCCTTTTTGATGTAACCGTTGGCAGCGCCGTTGACACCATTGATGGCCACGCCGTTTCCATTACTGTGAATGAGGCCATTGACCAAACCATTTTGTCCAGTGAACGCCAACTCTTGCTCATGCTCCTTTTCCTTCTGTTCCTCCTTCCAGCGCATCCGAGTCTTGTAGTCATGGTCGTCCTCATCTTCTGGAATAGAGTCACCGCCCCATTCCATACATAGGCCGAATTCGAGGTTCTTGATCAGATCCTCGGCCTCGTTGTCAACCTCATGCTCGAATTCGAGTCGGCCAGGAAGGAAAGTTGCAACCTCATGTACTCCTGGTGCAGAAGTTGGTGCCACCTTTTGGATTGGTGGAGCAATTGTCATGTTAGATATCCGTCGCCGTTTCCGTTCTTGGAACTCTGCAGGATCGATTTCAAAAGATTGGTCCATACGCTACGAGTCGTCTGAATCAGTCGAGATAGGGGAGGAGCAAAAGAGCCATACGGGTCGAGGCCAGTTGGGTGAATCGATATAGATGGTGTTATAGTGCTCTTCGACCTCTTCCCTTGTGCGAGTGCCGACATGCTCTGCAACTGCTTGCCAATTGCCCAGACCTTGCTGGGCGATGCCCTCGATTAGTAATAGTTCCCTGAAAAAGTCGTAAGTAGCCACACCCAAGAGTGGGAAAGAGGAAAATCACTCGTCTGCCCCCCAGTCCTCAGAGAATATGGGATAAGAGTGAAGCTCCTTCATATTCCTGGGTGTTAGCCTCATGTTGCGTAGGTACCAGCGCTATTTGCTCACTTCAACTCTATACGCGTGACCTCGTTTGTGCTTGCCAAATTCCTTGCCACTACAAAAGCAACTCGGACAAAGATCGACACCATCTCCTACAACACACGCCGAGTTGGCACACTTGATCCGAATGGAGTGTGTGAGATCGGCCAGACATCCGTCGCACTCTGTCTGTACGCCAGGCTCATTGATTGCTGGGAAGGGGGTGGAAATGAGTGTGTGGTTACGTAATTAAAGGGCGTGAGAAAGAGAGGGAATGAGGGACGAGGAGAACATGCTGCAAAAGTAGACCACGCACTCGATACCTCCTCCGCAGGATGTGGCCGCTTCCTATTTGTGACCGTCATCGCAGGGGAAAACGAATCCTCGCTGTCTCGGGGTGAGGTTGCGCTACTTGTTACGGTTTACGGACGCTTGCTAAATGCGAGTTGGCCGCGATGGGGTAGATGAGAAGAGTCCAGCAGGGGATGGAATCACAGTCGGGTGATGCTTATTTTCACCGTGTAACACCTCGTTGTTTGCAATGGTCTTGCGTTCGTCTTGTCTTGGTTGTGGAGCCAGTCGTCGACGTAGGCACCCGCAATGGTTGCCGATGGTGGATGGGTCTTGCTAGAAAGACGATTGGGGTCGAGACCTGATGAATGTCCCCTGGATGAGAGTGTTGGACGATATCTTGAGATGGGTGGTCAATGCGCCCGACGCGCTCGTCGTCGGCGACGGTGGCGAGCGCCTGAGGCGATGTTTGGCCATCTTTGTACATGTTATCACGCGGGACACCGGCCCGGTCTACTGCTGTGCATTTCAGTAAGTTCGGTGCGTTGATATCGACAGTGTTTTGTTCAGCGCATACACCCAACGCCCTACCTCTTGTCATATATCTGCATCTCTTTGCAAGAAAAGAGGTCAAGAATTGCTACTCTGCTCAAAAATTGGCGCACAGTCAAACTATCCGCGTCACGTCATGGCCTCGGTTGACCTCTTTCCTTGGAACTCGGCACCTGGAAGGTCAATAGATATCGAACTCGGCGGACAAGAGGTTATCAACATCGAACTTGACAACCTCGACTCCAATGCCGATGATGTTTTGGAAGTTTTGAAGGAGGGGCAGCCAAAGGTGGCGTATTGGACTCGGCTTGCTGGAGAGTACATGCGCAGGGGCTACCTTGATGCCGCAGAGAAAATTGCGTTGTCCGCTATTGAAAGTGCGTATGCGCTGCGTTTCGTCTATGTTCTTCGGCTCAAAATCATTTGGGGCAGGCTTTCAGTCCAGTGGTTCCACTTCTTCATTGCCGTCCATCTACTCCTTGCTTGCTAGCATACAATTGGCAAAAGCACGAAAGGCTCCAAAGTTGAAGCTCCTTAATGCCCGTATGTTGTTGTACAAATGCATTTCGCCTGCCTCGTTGATTGCGTCTAATTAACAGGTCAGGATATTATGACGGCTGAGAAGTCTCGTGACGAATATATGCGGGAGGCGACCCAGCTTCTCAACCACGGCGACCAGGCAGCAGCAGAAGGGGGGGAGATCAGTGCCGCTACAAAAGAGTTGCTACTCTTGACCCGTGGTTTGTCTTGTCTTGCTTCTAGCGCGCATCCTGTTTTCATGCGATTTTTTGGAAGCCATTCACCAGCTAGCAAACCGATCAATGGAGGACGCACTGCGCTCCTTTGAGGCGGTTTTGAAGGAGAGACCAACAAACTTGATCGCTTTGCTCGGAAAGGCGTGTCTTCCCGGATCAATACTCGCGCCTGCGCTGACGACGTGACAGGCGAGAATATTGTACATGCGACGCCAATTTGCTTCTGCTCTCAAACTATTCCAGCAAGTCCTGCAGCTGAACCCATTTTCTCTACCAGACCCTCGCATAGGTATCGGCCTGTGTCTGTGGGCGCTGAATCACAGGGAGAAGGCCAAGGCTGCATGGGAGCGAAGTGTAGAAGTGGTACGATGACTCCTCAGACCGCTGACTGCCCTTTACTCACGATTTTATTGAAAAAAAGAACCCTTCTGAGTGGTCAGGTCAACTGCTTCTGGGACTTGAAGCACTTAACGCGAGCAAGAACCCCGAGCTTTCCGAGGACGAACGGATACAGGAGCTCATGGTTGGCTCCAAGTTAATTGAGCGGGCATTCAACAGCAATCAGCGCAACGCATCTGCGGCGAACGCCCTCTGCGACATTTTTCTTCGTAAGGGCCAGCACAAACGCGTGCGTCGGTTTCCTCATTATACGGCAGCTGGAACACTAACAGAGACCTTGCAGGCTTTGAAACTGGCAGAGCGGACTATCCAATTTGCGGACACGTTGGCCGTGCTTACGGACGGCTACATTCGTGCGGGGCGTGTTTGTCACGCACAAGGCTCTTACAGTGATGCATTGAAGCATTACAAACAAGCTGCTGAGGGACAATCAAAGAATGTCCTCGCAGCCATCGGGTTCGCGCAGATGCAGTTGCGAAATGGTAGGCCGCCTTATACGACCTCTTCCGTGTTTGCTGACACACTACAGACGAGACGGCTGCCGCGATTCATACGCTAGACGGGCTTTTGCAGCCCCCAAACCCACAAAAGTCGCTCGAAGCGACAGCTATGCTCGCTTCCTTGCGTCTGCATCCCCGTCCAGGGGTATCCAGCTCGGATGCTGCCCAGGAGAGAACCAAGGCTCGCGAGCTCTTTGACCGAGTGTACAGAGCAATCGAACAATCCGAAGACGCTGCTACACAAGGTGGCAATCCCTCGCGGAGTGACCCACCCCTATCGCGTGCGGTGGTAGAAGATGTAGACATGCACATCGAGTTTGCGCGGCTCTTGCAAAGTGAGAATCTTGAACGCACCGGGAAGATATTTGCCGAGGCTGTGCGAGTCAGTGAAGAGGCAGGGCGCGTTGATCCAAGGCTACTGAACAATCTTGGTGTGGTGTCACATCTCGGAGTCCCGGTTTGGAGAAGCGCGGATCATGTACGAGAACGCGTTGGTCGGTGCCAGTGCCCTCGGGGCTGAAGCAGAGGCGATGTCAACTTCTGTGCTGTACAACCTAGCGCGGGTATACGAAGATTTGAACGACGAAGGGAAAGCAATGGAGGCGTATGAGAAGCTCTTGGAGAGACACCCCGAATACGTGGATGGTACGCACTACCCGGTTGCAGTCACTGACAGCCTTTTTTGACCCTCCACAAAGCCAAAATTCGGCGAGCCCACATACTAGGCAATATGCATCAAGGGAATGAAGCCCACGACCTGCTTAAAGACTCGCTTGCGTCGCAGAGCAGCAACCTCAACCTACGCGCATACTACACGTACTTCCTCATCCAGTTCAATGCCTCAAAAGGCGCGCGCGAATTCGTATTCGGCACGCTACGCGACCACGACAAGCACGACCTGTACGCGCTCTGCGCAGCCGGGTGGTTGCATTATCATCAGGCGCGCGAAAGTCGCGATACGAGCCAAAAAGGTGTCGAGGAGCGACGGCTACTCTTCCGGCGAAGCGCCGAATTCTACGAGAAGGCACTCGGGTTGGATCCCCTGTGTGCCGTCGCTGCGCAGGGACTCGCGATTGTTACGGCCGAGGATGCGCTGGGCACGTTGGGCGGCGCGCTCCCGCCTGGTCCGGCGCCCGACGAGACGCAACGACGCGCGATGAACGCGCGCGATGCGCTAGAGGTGTTTGCGAAGGTACGCGAGAGTACCAACGACGGCAGCGTACACGTCAACATGGGCCACTGCTTTTTTGCCCGAGATGAGTTGGATCGGGCGATCGAGAGTGTGCGTACCTTGATCGTTGTTCCTGCCGTGCCTGGTCTGGTCTAACTCGTCGAGAAGTATGAGACAGCGTCGCAACGCTACTATGGTGGGCGAAATGTTTCCGTATTGCAATGTCTCGCACGGTCGTGGTACGTCAAGGCAAACAAGGAACAATCATTCGCGTCAATGACTGTGGCTCTACGATTCACACAAAAGGTACGGTCTCTTCGTCCCTCCCTCATCTTTTGTTACCAGGATGTCACTGATTCGATCTCCGTGTCTACCGCCAACAGGCACTACACATCCAGCCTGTGGACAAGGCAATCGTGTACAACATCGCGATGATCCAGCAAAAGTCCGCCGAGCTCCTCTTCTCACTCCCGTCCACGAAGCGCACCCTCGCAGAGTTGCAGCGCGGCATCGCACACGCCGTGCACGCGCAGAAGATGTTTGGGTCACTTGCGTCGGACCCGGCGACCGCAGTACCGTACGACCGCGATCTCGCCGAAGAGCGCAAGAAGTACGCAGACAGTATGCTGCGCCGTGCCGAAGAACACCTGAGTGCGCAGCGGCAGCACGAAGGGGAGCAGGCCGCCCGAATGGAGGGCGCGCGACAAAGGCGTGCTGCGGAGCGCGAGCGCGTCGAGGCACTCGAGGTACGTTGTCCTTCTCACTTCTTAGGCCCTGGAGTACTTCGCTGATACTTTTTTTTGTTCTTGGCGCCGTCGGTAGCGCGAACGGGAGGCGAAGCTTCGCATGGAGGCCGAGGCACTGGCGGAGGCACGTGCGCGCGCACGGCAGGAAGCACAGCAATGGAGCGCGGACCTGGTGAAGAACGAGAGCGACGAGGAGCGGGAGCAACGCAAGGCACGCAAGGCGGCGAATCGGAAGGTCAAGTCTGAGGCACCGAGCGGCGACGAGGGATTAAGTACACCGGCAAATGGCGGGGCGGGCGGAGAGCCGAAAAAGAAGCGGCGCAAGTTGAAGAAGGGCGGCGCGGTGAGCGCAGCAGCTAGTGCGCAGGCTTCGGACGCAGAAGATGGGGCATTGTTCTCGGAAGGCGAAGAGGAGAAGCCTACCAAGAAGGTATGTGTATTTTTTATTCTGGTCTATATTGGGGTGGGCGCCTTGGGTTGCTGAGGCCACGATCATTAATTAGCGTGGAGCAACAAGGAAACGTGTTGCGCGCGAGGAAGACGAAGAACCTGCGTCAGCGCCACGGAAAAAACAATAGTGAGTCCTTCTCGACGCCTTGGAGACGACATTGATCGCCGTGTATTTTTCCTTTCCACCAGTATAAGCAAAGCGACTATATCAGACTCTGACGAGGAGATGCCATGATCAGACATCTTATTCTTTCTCCTTGTTTTGTGCATCACTTTGTCTTTGTACTCTGCTTGTTGTTGCGAATCTGATTATGGAAGGATATATAATTTTACCATAAAAGGATTGCCGCTTGTTGTTGACGCGTTGACGTTCCGTGAATAGTGTGAGACCATCAGCCATGTCACCCAAAACACGGGCCCAATGTCGAATTTGCAACGAGAAGGAATCGAAGTACACCTGCTCTAGTTGTCTGGTGGAATAGTATGTCGTACGAAATGCCCTCTTCACACTATAAAGACGAATTATTTTTATACAGCTGCTCTGTTGCATGCTATAAGCGACACAAAGGTAGGCTCCTGAAAAGAGCTGATGAACTACATCTCATGATAACGTCCAAGAGACTTCGTGTGGCTCATCCAGCTCAGGGACGGAACCAACCAATGCCACGCCGGAACCTGGTGGTCATTCCCGATCACATTTACCATATGGTGAGAATCCCTCTAAAAGTCGACTTCCGACCTTATTCTTAGCTTAACCTGACATGCGTGGGTTGCGCGGGGTGCGGGTGCATAGATGACGAGATAAGGAGGGAAATTCCGCTCCGTCCGCTGACCTCACTCAAGTGGCCATATGTGCCAGAGGAGAGCACGTACCCAGACCCATTGAAACGTGACGACCCAAAGCCACTACAGACGAGACAATACGAAGCTATCGGTTCGCAATCGTACCAGTCATTCTACGGGTGACAGGATGTTGACGTGGGTGACGCAGCGACATCACCCGCCGTGCGTGCAGCTCTGGAGGGACACCCGGGACTCAAAGAACTGTTACGTGCAATCGACAGGTTGCGGGGACCGGCGAGGGAAGAAGCATTGCAAGCCAGTCTTGGAGTTTCCGGATCACAAGTCAACGGGAGAGATGCCGAGAATGCCGAGCAGATTTACGGGGTGAGAATTGGTGAAGAGGAGAGGAGGGCGATGCGGGAATTGGCGGAAGCAAGCGAAAGAGCTGTGAGGGGCAATGATCCTATTCTTGGTCTCGATTGGGGCAGTTTGGGCCCCGGGGAATAGAGGATCAGCAACATTGTCCGACAGACAACCAGAATCTCCAACTTAGGGTTAAGGTTAACTCGGCCTTACTCTTGGCCCAACCACGCCATAAAGACCCCGTCGGGTCCCGCTCCCGCGTTAAATTCCCCCTTGTTCCCTTCTACTAACTATATGCTACCTTCAATACTCTTCGCCCTCTCTTTTTTCGTCCCCTTATCATTGGCAGTCGTGCCAGCCCGTCGTGACCCCCTCCACATACCTGTGTTCCGCCGCCGCCACCACACACGACGGGGCGAGGAAGCCGATGTTATTCACTATGCTGCTGTGTTAGAAGCAACAAGACACAAATTTAACTATGATTCTCCGGGGGTCTCGCGTAGAGCGCAAACGACGGATATCGGGATAACGAATCAGGTGCGCCATTCGTATATTACGTGCACGGATTATTAGACTTAATCACGTACATAAATTACTTTAAGGGTTCGGATGTGAGTTACTTTGCGCAAGTCAACGTCGGTACTCCGTGAGTGGACTCCGAGATGTTCTCGCGCTATCGCTTCAACTCTCCCTTGTCCTCAGGGCCCAATCATTCAATCTCGTTCTCGACACTGGTTCATCTGACTTATGGTTTGCAACCACCGTCTGTGCTTCCTGTCCGTCCGGCACACCAGAGTTCGACATGTCAAAATCGACATCTCTCCAGACCGGAACAGACCGTATTTCTTTGAGGTATGGCTCTGGTTCTGCCGCTGGCACCATTGCACGGGACACCATCACAATGGGCCCTTTCACCGTTAGCCAACAAATTTTTGGTGCGTTCCTTTCCCTCCCACTCCCCCCTGCCCGTACTAGCGCGGGGCCTGCTCTTCTGAGAGAGGTTTTAAATTGTTGCCGTGTTGTAAACGCCAATTACATTTGTTGCCATTCCTATCAATCCATCTGCCATCTGCCAATCCTTTTTGTGAGGTGCTAATTTGAGTGTCAGTTGGTGTCACCGACATCACCAGCGGTTTGATTCAGGGCGCACTCGCCGGTATCATGGGCCTCGCATTTCAAGGCATCGCCTCGTCTACCGCATTACCGTTCTGGCAAGCTCTCGTCAATAACAACTTGCTCACAAATCCTGAATTCTCCTTCTTCATTACTCGGTTTCTGGATAACCCATCCGCTCAGGATGAGGAACCTGGAGGGGTACTTACCCTTGGTGGAACAAACGCAACGTTGTACCAAGGCGACATCGACTTCCGTAGCTTCACCTCCCCCATAAGAGGGGGCTCGTTCTGGTTGCAAACAGTGACAGGTGCGTCATTGACTCACTCAAGGCAGCATGGTTTGGAACACGTTTGGCAGGTATCACTGTGAACGGTAAGAGCGTCAGTCTCCCTAGTGGCGATCTGGCTGTGGCAGCTATCGACACCGGTACGACCCTCATCGGAGGTCCCACTGCCGCCGTGAACGCCATTTGGGGCGCTGTCCCCGGCTCTGAAGCCCTTGATGGCAACCTTGCCGGTTTCTACGCTTTCCGTACGCTCTTCTCTTCGTCACCTTCTCCCTCGCCTGGCGCGCTGCGCCATGGCCAAGGAGAAGGGATTTTGATCCACCGAGTTGGGCTGATGGGCTTCGTTTTTTATTTATTAAACTCATACAGCATGTAATACTCAGTTGTCCGTCTCGATGTCTTTTGGAGGCCCGTCGTGGCCGATCAGTCTCGCTGACATGAATCTTGGTTCTGTCGGAGCGGGTCGGTGCCTCGGCGCGATTTTCGATATCACACAAGGCACGAATGTCACGCCGGGAGAGGGCAACCCGGCATGGATCATCGGTGACACGTTCCTCGTACGTTTCTCGTGGGGCTTGGCCATCTCCGTACCCTGACGGTGTCGCTTCTGAGCGTAGAAAAACGTCTACACCGTCTTCCGTGCCAACCCGCCGGCAGTCGGCTTTGCACAACTGTCAAATGCGGCTGGTGGTTCCCCCGGTGAGTAACGTCCTCAATTGTCTTTTTCATGTTGGGTGTGGTACCACGCAGGCAGACGCATTTTTGGGTCGTTGCTGTCGTACTCCATTGCACCTCGCCCACTTTCTTGCCGTACCTGGGCCCACCTTATCGCCATCGCTGCACTTTTGGCATCTTTATTGATGACTGACTTGGTGATATAGGCAATCCAATTCCGGCTTCTGGCACTGCAACTATCACTGGCGGCACGTTGCCCACACCCTCCTCGGGTGGTGGCGGTGCCGGGTCTTGTTCGTACTCCTTTCTCTTTGGTTGCGAAACCTCGTGCTGACTACAGCCACGCTTGTGCTATAGCTTCTGCGGGCCGAACCGTGCGGGTCGGCGCCATTGATATTCTCGTCACAAGCGCGCTTGCGCTGCTTGTGACAGCATTCACGCTCATGGCTTGAGTTTCTACATAAGAAACTAGTTTGATACATCTGACGATGAACTTACCGCACCGCTTCCATCGATCCACCAACCCTCGCTTTGAATACATATCACTCTATATATCTACGCTGCGTAATTTGCTGAGCTTCGTTGTATCATCGTTCGGGTCGTGGTTGTGGTGCGGTTGGGACCGAACCTTTAGATAGAGCACTGGTTTCGGACTATCATTGCATCGTGGTACGTGGCAGGGTCGACGTATCGATGTAGCGGTGTCCTCTGTGTACGTACCACTGCGGCTACCATCTTGTCACACTCTCCCTGAGTTGGGTTCTCACCACGTGGGCAATCCAACTTCCAGGTGCGAACACTGGGCCTGCCCGGGAATCCTATAATAAAACATAAAAATTCCCACATAGTGGCAAGTAGTGATGATATGACGTTCCTTGTCGCGCGTGCCTGGGGAAGACAAGTTGAGAGGAGTTAGAGAATGATAGAACGCGAGTGAGAACAAGCGGTCGAACAATTTCGACAAGGCAAAACAGTAGCACAATTTATACGACTTTACTGTGTACGAATTGTAAATAATAGTCCATAGATGAATCATAAGACATCACAACGTATATGAACGCATCATAAAGTAATCGTTTCATAGATCACAAATTGAAGCAAAGGGGTCATAGGGACGAGGGGAAATCGAAACCGAGAACGGGGAAATTGAGGAATTGAGGCGGAGAGGATGGTGTGGCTCGTGGACTTCGCCCTTGTGACGTTGAGCCCCGGCGTGCTCGCGCTTGATCCGAAGGCATATATCCTAGAGAGTCGAGATGAATAGAAAGGGGGAATGAGATGGTATAGTAATCGAGTCGCGAAGCCTCGCAAGCGCCGCGTTGCGCACGACTGGTCAAGTCATCGGAGCGCCGGCCCCAAACAGTCGAGACCAAGACTTAAAGTCCCCACTTGTCCTCCGACTGGGCCCAGTACTAGTGAGCCCGAATGTCACTTTTTTTTTTTTTTTTCCACTGGCATTAGGCGGACAGACTTGTCATGGTCCTGCACATCCATCAAAGCTTGAAAAGAAACAAGCGCCGTCATCTGCACGCTGTGGGCACACTCGCTATATTTGTAATTGCCAGTGACATCATGATTCCGCAGCAGCAGCCGTGCTACGGTCGGAGTATGCGTCTTCTTCACACGTCGGGCCCTTGTGACCACTCCGAGTCCCTTTTGGACTTGGTTATGTCGCAAAGTCTTTGCGCCTACATCTGACAGTTTGCAACTGTCATACAGTTGTCAATCGGCGCTTGTCACCGATATCTCTTAATCATTATCTGGCGGTCTTCCCACCCCTCACATACACCCAGGTAGGGCCAGTCACGGTGGTAATCGACCAATCGTACTGCGACAATTGTTAATCTGACATGGCCCGAAGACCTTCTCGGGGGTGGACAAGTGCTAGGCTGTTAGCCGTCATATACCCATCCCTCCTTCTATAAAAGGTATAGGGAGGGGTGTGCCTGTCCGATGTCTGGGTGAGTAGGCGTAATAGTAATTTAGTACGGTAGTGTATCTAATGGCTATGCACAACAATGCCGTAACCTCTTCACTGTTACCCCTTGACCAGCTGATCATTAGGGCTTTATCCCCGACCTACTCGATCCGTCAATGACACACTATAACACCTTTCGCGACCAACTCGCAATCGCACATCCTGCTTTCGGCGTAGCCCTGTGGGAGCCTGACCCGGGAGAACTGTACCCTCCCGTTGAGGTTGGTGATGTCGGTTTCGTTCGCCAAGGCAAATTTCACCGCCTATTCAATACTCTTCTCCCAGCAAACCATCAATCTCATCAAAGATTCGGTGTACCGGAACGCTATGAACCTCTTCGACTCAGTGTACCAAATCATATTGACCATGGAACCTCTTATCCTAACAATTTCTGCTCGTATGGAGTCACCGTGGAATCTGGTGGATCGGATGTCTTCGCTGTAGCGTAATTCAAATTTGCACATTTCAATGGTTTTTCCCAGTGTCAACTGACTCTCCTCCAGGCCTCCAAGCTCAGACTCTGAGGAAGTCTCGTTTTCATGCACGAGGAAGCACGGTGCCGCCTTGTCTCTTCCGGTGGTCGCTCGCCGTGAGGACACCCTTTCTCAGGCTCATTTCGGCACATGGATCACTAGACATATCGACTCTTGGTTCGCCTTTTCGCAACGGCACGGGCTAGGTATAGAGATGGAGGACATAGTTCTAGTCACTGGGTGTCATCGTACAAGATCCTGGTCTAATATTGCTTTCCACGAGAGCCAGGCGGATTCACGAATATCTTTGAGGGTCCAAGTCCCTGGTATCGGTACTACCGTTCGTTGGCAAGTTTTGAGCCAACGCATGCAAGGAGCAGTGATGAGTCACGGCCCAAGTGGTGAGGTATGTGGCGCGCAGGTTGCCGCATTTACCAATGGATACTGAAAAGCTGCGACTTGTTTTGTTAGAACCTACCTGAGAACCAATGCCTGTTTATCCGAGGATTTCGTGTGAAGCGTCTTTTCTGGATAATCCCGCGGCTCAAAGGAGCGGCTGGGCCCCAGCCAGATCCAGGAGGGGACGACCACGAGCCGGAGATGGAATTGATTTCGATACCCAGTGTTACCGAGGTAAGATTTCCCTTTTTAACTTCCTTGTCCTCATATGTACGCGTTTAAAGTGCCGGGATCCTCTGCACGTACTACTAGATTATATCGCGACAGTGAGTGCTGCATGTATATACCATGCTTTCACTACGTGAGCATGTTAATTCTAACGTGGAACGGCGCAGCGGGCTCCAGATTGCGACATGGCCCTCGTTCACGACGACGACTTGGAACGAATTCTGAGAGTCGGCGATGGGGCTGTGAGTAAGGGTCACGTATATGCGTTATTATTGATTCGTTCATGTTCCTAGTCCCTAGAGACCCTGGAACCAGATGTGGTGATGAATTACCTCCAAAGGTCGAGGCCTGAGATCGGGGTTATGTCTGGTGAGCACCCGCTAGCGTTATGATCCTCTCCGGTTTCGATAGTTAAAGGCGCTGACACAATAGATTTGGGGACCGCCAACAACGAAAGTCAGAGAAGTGATACGAAGCGCGTGGCAGTGGCGATGCTGTCCGAACAGCTCCATAGTTTGCGTAGGCCTTCTTACATTTCTCGGCGGTGGGATCGCATAACTGGGACGGATCTTTACTATAGACCCGCCGGCATCTGTTCCGTTACCCTCTCATTCCCTTGGTGGTATAACGGATACAAAGGAAATGACCGACTATGATGCCCCTAGTAATCAGCCTAGGTGAGCTACTTGGCCTCTCCTCTTCGGTATAATCAATTCAGGGCACACTCTGGAGACTCGCACCACCCCCACCTCCACATTCAGAGCCGATGGAACACTTGCATCGTGCCTTGGAGCGTCTTCGTGCTGAATCTTCCAGGAACCTTAGAGTTTCTGCCTCTGACCCAGTTATCACGGAATCTGAAACCTCTATCGATGATACCGTGAATGCAGTTGAGCGGTCAGTACCCATTCTAAACCCGAGTAGTTTATGCTTACCCAAGTAAATTAGATCTCGCACTTCGTCAGTCGGTTGGGTCAGTTACTTTCGGTCGGTTTCTGTTGTTCCAACAGCACGCTAATCGATCGTCAGTCTGGTGTTGGCAAATCCAAGTCATCACCGATTGACCGTGTATCCGGTACCAACTTGAAGAACACGGTAACAAGTTGCCATATCAGATTAACCACAACTGATCGCCTGTTGTAGAGTGTTGCACACGACAAACTCAAAGAATCGGATGATCCTTATGCCGACTTGGCTTCTTTCTCCTTTGGTAAGGATAAAACCCGCCGTGTTCGCTCTGAAAGGCGTGCTATTGACGACGGCGGGCGCCGACCTTCGCTTCCCATCAACCGGTACACCCTCGGCCGTCCTAACGCTGATGACTTTGGCGGACCCTTGTCTCGCTCCAACCCAGAGACGTCTGGCAGCGACTCTGAGCCTATACAGAAAAAGTCCACTCACACCATGTCGACAAGTGGCTCGGGTATGTTGTTACTCTATTTTACTTCGAACGTCCTCTCATTCCTCACTATCCCAAGGTTCTGAAACTCCTTCTCGCACCCCCAAGTACACAGAAAGAACAGAGCTTCCTCCAAAATTGCCAGTCACTGACCGTTTCTCAAAACGAAAGAAAGTTGCGACTCCGTCAAATCAAACGCAGCGAAGGCCAACGCCAATACGGAATTTAGCCAATGCTCCCAAAAGTGCGTTTCATTTTTTTTTTACCATATCAGGACGCTGTTGACAATGAGCTGAAGCTACCGGGGAAATGATGTGGAACCCTCAAACACTCCGATGGGAGGGTAATGATCGAGCCGGGGGAACTCCTAGCATCTATTCTGATCCCGGGAACGAGTCTGGTGTCGTCGACACAGACGTCGAACTCGAGGACATTGCTCCTGAAGACGCGTCACTGTACACGTTAGGGGAACCGGTCCGTTCCTCATACGCTTTTGATTTTGTGGCCAAGTTTTGACTGTGACTCCCCCCGGATACACGACAGCGTGTAGATTGGTATATTGTCGATCCCAACGAGGGTCGCCAGGAAGCTGGCTCCCCTGTCACATTCGCGAATGTCGGCAGTGACGATGATGAAGGATCAAATGTGTCGGAATCTAGCTCCCGTGGACTCGCCTCTATACGACGCAGCAGCAAAGCCATTCCCAGGACTTCTACGCGCGACCGTTCTTTCCACGCAGGCGATTCGGATTTCGTGCCCACGCAGTCGAACGCGCGCCAGCGCGAGGACAGTACTACCACAATGCGCCGGCCAAGCTACAATGACACCGAGGGGGGTGCATCCGTCACAGTCACGAGTTCCAACAAAGGTCAGCCTCCATTACTACCCGCCGATCAGAGCACGTTCGACGCCGGTATCTCGCCGACGGTCCATTCGGTCGAGGACGTATTTCGGGGCATAGATTTCTTGAACTTCGGTGATCTAGAGGGTCTAGACACGCTTCGTTCGTCACCTTCGTTCGTAGCACCCCAGTCCTCATCTCTGCCTCGGTCTAAGGACGAACGGGAACCAAAGCGTGAGAAGAACAAAGAACAGGGCAAAGGCGAAGACCTCGATGCCGACGTGACACTCGATGACTGGTTCCTTGGCAGCCACCCCTGGGACAACCCCGATTATAAATTGCGTCGCGATGAATGGTCCTTCATCCGCGAGCGCGAGCGCGTCTCCCTCCCCCCTCTTGAACCTGATGGTAACCCAAGACTTTGGGATGTTTGGCGTTGTTCTCAGATTGGACAGATTCGCGTCGAACGAGCCACCCTGCCGCCTTGTATGTGTATCCCGGTGCCTTTCTTACAGTAGCGATGTGCTGACACCCACTATGTTTCATGTCCCACCCGATTTTTTTGCAGCCAACCCCAACAAGCCGAATCAGCAGCGTCTCAATGCGGAGCACGACGTTGACCCCGACTCTGCAAACACGTTAGGTGGTCCAACGACCGTCGTACACCGGCACTCCAGGGCTCCTGCCTTCTCCATCTATCGTCATTACAACCCGAGAGACTACCACTCAGGAGAAACCCACGACAGTACGGCGATGGTGAGCACAAGGACTGCAAGGTCCAGCGAAACTCGTACCGTTGTTATGTCAGCGCACGACGGTATCTTCCTCGCCACGAAGCGCGTTCAGGAGCGGTTCACGATTACGGAGGGTACCGCAAAGCTAGCCACCTACGGGTTATTACCAGAAGAGGGTGATAACCGCCGTGACACCCGCCGCGCTACGAAAGATTGGTCGGAGAGTTCACCTGTGCTGGAGCTACCCCACCACATGGTCGACCTGAGTAAGCTCAAAGAGCTAGACAGCCAAACTTCGAGTGTCCGAGGGGCCAAATCACTGCACATTTCTGAATCCTCGCTCGATCTTTCGAGTATCAAAGCGTCCGCCCCTTCCACCCCAACGTCGCGAAGCGCTTCTCCTCCGGCCCCTTTTATGCCCTCCCCGGAAAGGTCAACTGCCTCTTTGAAACGGATAAACCTTCACGACGAGGCCGAGGAAGACAGCGATAATGAATCTGTGAATCCCGTTTCACGCACTTCCCACGCCGAGGCTTTTGCTACTTTGGATACACGCGCAATCAATCAGCTCAAGAACGAACAAGTGCCCGTACTGGCCACCAAGCGGTCTCGCGGCTGGATTCAACGCTTTATTGGCTCACCCAGTGACAAGACCCCGCCGCGCACCCTTTCATCTAGCCTGGCCCCCACCAGTCCGCCCTGGATGACGTTGGCCCCGCGTTCTATGCACGAAGAACAAGATCGTGGGCTCAAATCCTCATTCAAAGCTGTAGGGTTGGTCCCCTCGATTCGCTCCAAGGGTGGTGCGGGCATCAACCACGAGGGCAAGGGCAAGAACAGAGGCGTGCTCACCCAGGTACCGGATGAGTCGCTGTACATGCTTCTTCCCCTCTGGCCCCACGAAACGGACCCCGCGAGCGCAGTGCCCAAGCAGAGACAGCGAACGCCAAGATTATGGACAAGGAACGGAGCTTGTACCTGCTTGTGTATTATGTCCCATTCGACAGGCGGCACGAAGACAACCTTGCCAAGAAACGCTCACGATTTCGTCTGCGAAAGGGCGAACGGAAGCACCCAACTCCTCTGCTCGACGTCCGCCGCGGCTTCAAGGTTATTGGGCAACTCGTCACTCATTCTGACCTGAATGGCTCGGGAATTCGTCTCCCGGTCCGCGGACTCTCAGTGACGGGTCCGCTAGAGGAAGCAGAGCTCGCCATCCCGCCCGTGTCGCTCCGGGACGTGCACCCGGACAGTTTTGTCATTGGTGCATGCATGGACGGCAGGGGAACGACCATCGAGTTCTTTCCGGAGGGGCTCGAGAAACTCGGGCTGTGCGTACCGCGCACCGAGCCCGTCCAATTTGACCTCGACTCGGCAGAACCGGTGGTCGAGCAACCTCTCAATGCTATTGGTCGCGCTGTAGTAGAGGTCGCGTGGCTTGGCTGTATGGCGCTCATGACATTCGACGGTCCACAGTCTCAGAGTTCAGCATGATGTGTTCCCCTTCTCCGTGCTCGGGGCACATCACGTCGACTCTGTCTCTTTCCCCCGTCCCCTCCACTTACTCTACTGTCGTTAGTTTAGTTGTTCTAACGCCTAACTTAACGGAAGCGAAAGAAAAGACAATGTCATGTAATATGGTGTGATATTGCAAACACCGAGAACAGAGGAACAAAAATGTGATGAGGTTAAGGGCGAACGCCGATGGATGGAGGGCGGTCACATGCTAGTGGGCGAGGACAAGCGAAGTTGATTCGCATTTGAACAAGCGGAGAATTTTTGAGTCAAGAAATTCGTTAGATACACATGTAGGCACCTTTTGAGCCTTTTTTTATGAGTACAAGCACAATAATTAGGACGATTTTTTTTAAAAACACTCGGGATGTTAGTAAGAAAGTTTGGGCAGTCGTATAGTAAGTCGCACGCGACGCCGAAATGGATCAAGTCGCGCTTGCCTCTGATTCGAGGCTGCAAGTCGTCCTTCAGACGAAAACGATGATGCGCGAGAAAACTTGTGAGAACAAAGTCATACCAATCACACATACATATCACACTAGCCATAAAACGGAAGCCGAACCTGTAATTCGTAGAAGAAAGTAGAATGCGCAAAATGAACCTGAAATCGAAAGCGCACATGTCCCTGAGGGGCGATTTCAAAAAAAATTAGTCGTGCTTGTGCGAGACAAGCCCCCGAGGCCGAGCGTGGTTCGCGCCCTCGCAACCGACGCTCCGGCCTCCGGCGGGACATACATCCGCCAAAATGTGCACATAGAAGGCTGGTCTTGCAGCGCGTGAGGTACGAAAATCGAGGGTGGTGTGAGACTTCTCCACGAGCGGCTTCCGCGGGGAGCTACACGTGCTCGCTGTTGCAAGACGCAAGTATGACGCGCACAGCCAAACCCAGACTTCTGAAGTCGGTCACGGTATACTAGAGCGCATCGGTATGGTCTCTCCCGCGAGTCTGACGGCGCGCCGCGGACCGGCCCGCGGTGGCACGTACGACCCGAAAAAGGCGCACTCCTTGGGCACGACAGTGCGGTCACGCTGAGCACAAGCGCATCAAGCGGCACAAAACGTGAAGCGGTTCAGGGAGAGGTACGTTGGCAGCTGTGCCAGGTCGCGGTAATACTGCACCTGTGCAGACAGGGAGAAAGTTGCGTGCGTGCTTTGCTGTGAGAGGAGGGGAGGGGGGAACATACCTGCACGAGGTTCTACCAATTCGTTGTACATGCCTGCGCGCGCCGCATTTCGAGCGAGCTGGCAGAGCACGTCCAACAGCTTGTCGGTCAGTGCACGCGGTGATGTCTGCGTCTCGGGGTGGACAAGTGCTAGGCTGCTAGCCGTCATGGCCCGTCAGTACACAACCTCCTTCTATAAAAGGTATACGAACGGTGCCCGACTGGGCCGACGCCGGCATTACTCAGCATTGTCGAGGTCTGCCCTGCACTTGGCCCATGGCTCCCAGTGCCTGTACATGTTCGGGTAGTATGACAGGTGTTTTGTAGTAGTATCTGATGGCTATACGCAACGATGCCGTAACCTTATTTACTGCGACCTCTTGACCTGCTGATCATTAGGCTTTATCCCCGACCCACTCAGTTCCTCAATGACACACTATAACACTTTTCGTGATCAACTCGCAATCGCACATCCTGCTTTCGGCTCCGCCTTGTGGGAGCCGGACCCGGGAGAACATTACCCTCCCGTTGAGGTTGGTGACGTTGGTTTCGTTCGCCAGGGCAAATTTCACCGCCTTTTCAATGCTCTTCTCCCGGCAAACCACCAATCCCACCAGAGATTTGGTGTACCAGAGCATTATGAACCTCTTCGGCTCAGCATGCCAAATCACATTGACCACGGGACCCTCAATCCCAACAATTTCTGCTCGTATGGAGTCACCGTGGAATCTGGTGGATCAGATGTCTTTGCTGTAGCGTAATCCAATTGTACATTTCAAAAAATTCCCAGTGTTACTGACATGTCTTCTTCAGGCCCCCAACCTCAGACTCTGCGGAATTTTCGTTTTCGTGCACAAGGAAGCATGGTGCCGCCTTGTCTCTTCCGGTGGTAGCTCGGCGTGAGGACACACTCTCCCAGGCTCATTTTGGAACATGGATCACTAGACATATTGATTCCTGGTTCGCTTTCTCGCAACGGCACGGGCTGGGTATAGAGATGGAGGACATAGTTCTGGTCACTGGGTGTCATCGCACAAGATCCTGGTCTAATATTGCTTTCTACGAGAGCCAGGCGGATTCACGGATATCTTTAAGGGTCCAAGTCCCTGGTATTGGCACTACCGTTCATTGGCAAGTTTTGAGCCAACGCATCCAAGGAGCAGTGTTGGGTCATTGCCCAAGCGGTGAGGTATGTGGTGTGTAGATTGCAACTACCGACGGATATTGAAAAGTTCTGACATGTTTTCTTAGAACCTACCTGAAAATCAGTGTCTATTCATACGAGGATTTCGTGTGAAACGACTTTTCTGGATAATTCCGCGGCTCAAAGGAGCGGCGGGACCCCAGCCAGATCCACGTGGGAGTGACCACGAGCCAGAGATGGACTCGGAATTGGTTTCGATACCTAGTGTTACCGAGGTAAGATTTCTCTTTTGACTTCCTAGTCCTCATATATATGCGTTCGAAGTGCCGCGATCCTCTGCGCGTACTATTAGAATATATCGCGACAGTGAGTGCTGCAAATATATGCCATGCTTTCACTATGTGACTACGTTAATTCTCACATGAATGGTACAGCGGGCTCCAGATTGCGACATGGTTCTCGTTCACGACGACGACTTGGAACGAATTCTGAGAGTCGGCAATGGGACTGTGAGTAAAGGTCACGTATAAGCGTTGTTGTTGGTTCCTTCATGTCTCTAGTCCCTGGAGACCTTGCAAGCAGATGTGGTGATGGATTACCTGAAAAGGTCGAAGCCTGAGATCGGGATTATGTCCGGTGAGCACCCCCACCGTTGTGATCCTCTCCGATTTTCGTAGTAAAGGTGCCAACACCATAGATTCGGAGACAGCCAACAATGCAAGTCCGAGAAGTGATATGAAGCGCATGACGGTGGCGATGCTTTCCGAACAGCTCGATCGTTTGTGTAGGCTTTTCTACACTTCTCAACGGTGGCATCGCATAACTGGGACGAATCTCCATGATAGACCCACCGGCCTCCGTTCCGTTACCTTCTCACTCCCTTGGTAGCACGATGGATACAAAGGAAATGGCCGACTATGTTGCCCCTAGTAATCGGCCATGGTGAGTTGCTTGGCTTCTCTTCAATGTGATCAATTCAGTATACACTTCGGAGACTCGCACCCCCACCTCCATATTCAGAGCATTTAGATGAACGTTCGCATCATACCTTCGCGCGTTTTCATATTGAATGTGTCGTCTTCTAGGAATCTTTCTAGCTCTGGCTCGGTTATCACGGAATCTGGAATCTCCGTCGATGATATCGTAAATACAGTTGAGTGGTCAGTACCTCTTTCGGAACTTCAACCCAAATCGTTTATACTTACCGACTTTTCGCTTCCCGCCAACTGGTACACCTTCGACCGTCCTAGCTTTGGTAACTTCGACAGACCCTCGTCTCGCTCCAACCCAGAGATGTCCAGCAGTGACTCTGAGACTATAGCGTCTGGGGGCACTTCTGACATCGATTTCGACACAGACGTTGAACTCGAGGGTATCGCCACTGACGATGCACCACAGTACACATTTAGTCTGGATCAGGTCCGTTATATTGCGCTTTCGATTTTGGGGCCGAGTTTGATCTTAACAACTCCCCCTGGGGGACATAACAGCGTGCAGATTGGGATATTGTCGATACCAACAAGCGTCGCCAGGAAGCTGACTCTCTTATATTTGTCGAAAATGTCGGCAGTGACGATGATGACGATTCAGATGTATTCGAAACTGGCTCCCGTGCACTCGCACTCGCCGCTATACAACGCAGCAGCATCGCCATTCGCGTGGCTTCTACACGCGACCGTTCCTTCCACGCAGGCGATACGGATCTCGAGCCGCATTCGAACACGCGTCAAGACGATGACATCACCACCACAGTGCGCTGGCCAAGCAACAATGACACCAAAGGGGGCGCATCCGTCGCCGTCACGAGTCCCAACAGAGATCAGCAGCCTCCATTACTACCTGCCAATAACGCCGGTATTCCACCAAAAGACGATCCGGGCGAACGTGTGTATCAGGACAAGGGTCCTGATGATATCGTGAACGTCAATGACCGAGAGGGTCTGGACAAGCGGAAATCAAAGGACAAAGAAAAGGGCAAGGGCGAAGACTTCGATGTTGCCATGATGCACGGACTAATCGGCTCACCCAGCGGTTCGCAAGACATGGTGCCATGGACGGAGGCGGATAACACGGGTCTGCGCCGCCCTAGTACGGTGATGCTTGACGACTCGTTTGCTGGCGGCCTCCGCCGCGATGACTCCGGCCATGTCCTGCGTCGCAATGAGTGGTCCTTCATTCGCGAGCGCGAGCACGTCTCCCTACCCCCCCGTAAACTTAATGACAATCCAAGACACTGCGATGTTTGGCGTTGTTCTCAAATTGGACAAATCCGCGTCGAACGAGCCACCCTGACGCCTTGTACGAGCATCTCCGTGCCTTTCTCATCCACACGCTGACACGACTATGTTTCATGTCCCATCCGATGTTTTTGTAGCTGACCCCAACAAGCCGAGTCAGCAGCGTCTCAATGCGGAGCACGACGTTGACCCTGACTCTGCAAACACATTAGGTGGTCCAACAACCATCGTCCATAGGCACTCCAGGGCTCTTGCGTTCTCCATCTATCGTCATTATAGCCCGAGAAACTACCGCTCGGGCGGAGCCCGCAACAGTATGGCGACGGTGAACACACGGACTGCAAATTCCAGGGAAACTCGCACCCCTGTTATGTCAACACACGTCACTATCCTCCTTTCCACGAAGCGCGTTCAGGGGCAGCTCACGGTCATGAAGAGTACCACGAGGCTGGCACGCCGTGACACCCGCCGCGAGTCCAACTTCTCTCATCCTCGCCGTGCCCCGCAGGATTCAACTCGGTCGGCAAGTTCGCTCCAGCAGGAGCCACCTACACCCCGCCACATCGTTGACTGGAGTGGGCTCGAAGAGCTAGACAGCCAAACTTCAAATATCCGAGGGACCACGCCGTCGGACATTCCTGGATCCTCGCTCGATCTTTTGGGTATAAAAACATTTGCCTCTTCTGCCTCAACATCGCAAAGCGTTTCTTCTACGACCCATCATATGTCCCCCTTGGAGAGTTCCTCCATCTCAGAGCGGCAGCTGTCCCTTCACGACGAGGCTGAAGAAGACAGCGATAATAAATTCGTGAATCCCGTTTCGGGTGCTTCCCACCCCGAGGCTTTCGCCACTTTTGGTAAACGAATGATCGAGGCCAAGAGGCGATCTCACTGGATTCAGCGGTTTATTGGCCCGCCTGGTGGCAGCACGCCGCGCACGGTTGCATCCGACCTGGACCCCACCAATCCGCCCTGGATGGCATTGGTTCCGCGTTCTATGAAAAAAGGTAGATCATTCGACAATCTCCGTTTGACTCGCTCCGAAGTCGGGGCGGGCGTCGGCAGCAAGGGCAAGGGCAAGGGCAAAGACAGGGACATGCTCAGCCAGGTACCAGACGACTCGTTGTACATGCTTCTCCCCCTCTGGCCCCATGAGACGGACGCCGCAAGCGCAGTGGACGAGCAGGGACAACAAACGCCAAGGGTTCAGGAGCAGAACATGTACTTGCTTGTGTATTACGTCCCATTCGACGAGCGAGGCGAAGACAACCCCGCGAAGAAACCCTCACGGTCTCGTCTGCAAAAACGCGAGCAAGAGCGACAGATCGACATCCGCCACGGCTTCAAGGTCATTGGGCAACTCGTCACTCATTCGGACTTGAACGGCTCAGGAATTCGTCTTCCAGTGCGAGGACTCTCAGTGACGGGTCCGCTAGCAGAGGCAGAGCTCGCCATCCCGCCTGCGTCGCTCCGGGACATGTACCCGGACAGTTTTGTCATTGGTGCGTGCATGGACGGTAGCGGAACAACCATCGAGTTCTTTCCCGAGGGGCTCGAGAAGCTCGGGCTGTGCGTGCCGCGCACCGAGCCCGTCCGACTTGACATCGACCCAGCGGAGCCGGTGCTCGAGCAACCTCTCACTGCTATTGGTCGTGCCGCGGTCGAGGTCGCGTGGCTTGGCTGTATGGCGCTCATGACATTTGACGGTCCACAGTCTCAGGGCCCAGCTTGACGCATTCCCCTTCTCCGCCCTCAGCACACGTCATGAGTCTGCTTTTGCCCCGTCCCCTTCACTTACTCTACTTGTTAGTCCAGTGTTGTCCTAACGCTTAACTTGCCGGAGACGAAAGAAAAGAGAATGTCATATTATATGATGTGATATTGCAAACACCGAGAACAGAGGAGCATAAATGCACACTTAAAAGGCCGCGGTTTCTGTCTTGCAGCGCGTGAGGTACGAAATCCGAGTAGTGGTGCCTGTGTCTACGAGCGCCGCCGCGAGCCAACATACTTCTCCACGAGCGGCTTCCAACACTCTGCGGGGAGCTGCATGTGTTCGCTATCGCAAGACGCGAACACGACGCGCCCACGCTCGTCGAGCTTGCGCAGCCCAATCCAGTCTTCGGTGTAGAGCGGCTGCTTGCGCAGTCGGTACGAGGGTCTCTTCCATCCCCTCCGCGCCGTCCGCGTCCTCGTGCGGTGGCGGCGCGTACGACCCGAACCAGGCGCTCTCCTTGGGCACGACGGTGAGATCACGCTTGAAGAGCACGAGCACGAGCGCATCGAGCCGCGCGAGCCGCGCTGCGTACGTCGCGTTCCGCGTCGCGGGGACCTCGTTGTTAATCGAGGTGAGGAAGCGGTTCGCGGAAAGGTACGTTGGTAGCTGCGCGTGGTCGCGGTAATACTGCGCCTACGTAGACAGAGAGAAAGATTGCGTGCGTGTTTTTGGGATGGGAGAGGGGGGGGGAAACATACCTGCACGAGATTCTGCTGTACCCATTCGTTGTACACGCCTGCGCGCGCGGCGTTGCGCGCGAGCCGGCAGAGCACGTCTAATGGTCTGCACGTGGGGATGTCCGCGATGCCCATATGTTGCGAGCCAAAAGTAATGAGATTACGGATCGGTGGGTCGTTATGCCGCTCGACGTACGCGCGTAAGAACTGCCCGCCTGTCGGCATGTCACAAAAACGCGTCAGGAACCCCTTCGTGCACGGGGTGACCTGTGAGCTCACGTTTACGAACCTTGCGAAAAGCCGATGGCGTCGAATCCCCATGACAACTCGGAAACGGCTTTCAGCTGCTCGGCGACCTGCTCTACCTGGTCATCGACGTTTCCGTACTGTTTCGAGAAATTCAGTGTGAGTGAGTAAAGGAAGACGCGGTGATGGTGGGGTGAGGCCGGCGGCAGAGAACGCACAAAGGTAGCCCGTTGGTCTTCCTTCGCATCTGGATCGATATATATCGAGTGTATGAATATTCCGGGGTGCATCTTGGCGACAATAGACTGGAACTGGACCATGCCAGAGGAGGCGTACGAGTCGCCTTTGCGCCGACTCAGCCTGAGGTCTTCCATTACTCAGATGTAGAGACTCACCGAGACCATGCCAAATCACGAGAGGCCGGGGCTTTGAAAACGATAATACATCTTGCGTAGGACTTGCCAGAGCCCCAATGGTGGCCGAGGCAAGGGCTAATATGCTGTAGTATAACATGGCTGCCAGTGTCTGCTGCACACTGCTGCGCACCAGCAGGCAAAGTGTTATGTAAGCAACATAACGTACACGACGCGAGGAGAGATCGTGGGGTTCCGAAGTCCTCCCCTCCTGCTAACTTACTGATGAGCCTATGAAGTACTGGTTACTGACTTGCTATTTTTATGGCCAAACGACAAAATTGACGTCGCTAAGAAACTTCAAAGGTTGACCGTCGTACGCAGGCGACTGGAAAACATCGAACCCGAGCAGGGTAAAAAGAGTGTTTGTTTTTCGTCTCACGGCCTGCGCATATCCCGGAACTACCGTACTTGACAAGGGCGGCTATCTGTTCACTGCCTCAATTCGCGCAAGATGGCATATCTCACTTGTCGTGCGGCGTCGAGCTGAAGGCCTTCAGTGACTCCATGGCTGAATGACACTCATTCGAAGAACCACGAGGCCAAACAGTCCGAAAAAGTGTCCAAGGACTATATATAGTACATGGTTCAACCACACCATTGGGTTGGTCCATATCATGTCTGATTATTGTGTCTTGAAGCTTGAGGCCTTGAGGCTTGAAGATTCGATGATCTGACACGATCAACGTTAAACACCTCTGGATAATTATCACACGGAATCCCGTCTCAGCAGCAGTTCCTACCGTGAACACTTGAGCGCTCATTAATCGCTCATTGAACAAGGGTTCTCTGGCCTTGGTGATTTGTTAGCTCGTTACAGGGGCGTATGGGACACATTTATATGGTCTTTTGGTAACAGAGCGACCCCATTTCGCGAGGAACCTAAGGCTTGGTCCTTTTAAAAGTTCGGCGCGGGAAAACCCTTGCCCCAGGAGACCGTTTTTGGGCGTTTAAAACCCCTTGAAATGACCGATTTTTCTCATCTGTCTTACATGGCCGGCACAAAATAGAATTCCTACTTCTGCGCCACATGGGTCTCTCTCGCTTCGGGGCTTCCCTCCTTTTTACGAAGAGTTCTCAGTACGCCGTTCCGTGTGTTGGCATGCCATAGGGGAAGAATTACTTGAATAAGTCGGGATAGTGCTTCTCGGCTACATCAGGGTGACTTCTGTGAGGCTTCTCGTCAGCCCGGTATCTAGCCACCCCTAATAACCTGCAGATCACAACAAGCGGTGTGTTCTTGACCCGATCGATAGAGGGAACCTGACCAGACTGCAAACAGTCATATTCACTAAAGTTCACCGCTGCAGGCCATACGTTCAGCTGAATTCGCAGTGGCGACAAGTAAACTCACGATCTGCCCGGCCGAGCTCGCCACGCTGCCCTTTGAGCCTGAGCACCTCCAGGGGGACTAAAATACACGCAAGGCGGATGAGAAGGGCGCAGGCGGCTATCATCTCGAGACGAGACGCACACTCCAACACATGCTCGCTTAGCCGCATGCCCTGAGCGATATTTTGGAAGAACGGAATCGAATACCGCGGCGACGTGCCCGCGGGCGGAGCCAGCACACGGTGCGAGGTCGCTCGCGCAAGGCCCTGCGTAACCGACTCGAGCCCTGTGTGCGCCGCGCGGCCCAACGTCAGGTCAAATGATACACACGCACCCACACCACGCCCCGCCAACACGTTAGGACGACGACGGAAGGAGGGAGGGCGTACCTTTTACCGAGATTAATGACGAACGTGTACGGACGCGGGGGTACGTCGATCCATTGCCCAGACAAATTCTGGACCTGCAGGCCGGGGTGATCCGACGCCTGCAGCAGCTACATACACGTACAAAAGTCAATGAATTACAAGTAGACGATTAACATTTATGATCCATTCCATTGACTCGAGTTGAAATGAATCGCAATTGATTTGTCTCGTGGCCCCACAGACCGATATGTGTGTACGGGCTCTTGGCAGAAGGGGGAGGCGAACGGCGACAAAGCCACAGCGAATGGGGAAAAGGAAAGTAGGTACCGAAAAAAGAGGCGGGCTTACGAAAAGTCAGGAAACCGGCGTCAAAGTGAGGGCCTACGCCCTGCTCAGAGGTGACCGCATCTCGGGTCGGGTACTTGACCATCGGGAAAAACCTCCCCCGCTAATTAGCGCTAATTAGTGCAAATTAACACACAAGCGCCCATTTTCCGTCTTAACTATCCCCCCTGTCAATTAATACTAATCTGTAGTTAAGTTCGAACTAATGACACTTCAAATTGTTCGAAATTTCTCGTTCAGAGGGTATTAAATTGTTGGTCATTTGGCCAAACTTGTAGTTAAAGTAGGCTAAACAGGTGGCTAAGAAACAATTAACAAGGCTAAATGAGTGGCTATGAACTGATTAAAGAGGCTAAATGAGTGGTAAGGCAATTTAAATAAGCAACGCAGACTCTGTGGGCCATCTTGGGTATAAGACTAAAAGACGTTAAATTTCTCTATGGCACCATAACAGAGTTTATAATGCTTACCAAGTCGCATGTGTTCAATCTTCAAATTCCAGCATGCTCATATCTAGTGTTGGGACCGGAAGGGTAGTTTGGCCAATGTTTGAGCTAAGAACAATCAGTGAAATGAGTTGGGACATGAGAAGGGGGAATGTACGCTGCAAGTTGATATATCTCCGCCATCATCCTATGATAGGATGGCTTGTGTGTGCTCTCAATTGCATCAAGAGTGTTAACATGTCCTTTGTAGACGTCCAAGTTCATATTTGCTGTGAAGTCACATTGTTTACGCTCTCCTGTGATCCACTCTTTGAGGGCCGCATAATACTTGAGAGGTTTCAAGAACAATTAGAAAATAAATAGCAATCAAAGTGACTTGGAAAGACTTACCGCTGTTGAAACTAAGGCAACCATTGCCTTCGGAACCTCATAAGTAACAGTTCCATCAGCTCCCTGGTAAGAGGGTAAGAGATCCTGGTGCTGTATGACAAATGGCACAGGTCCTGTGAAGAAAAGGTCACGAATCACTGAGGTGATAATAGTGCTACGATATGGGCGATTGCGAAGTGCTATCCTGCTTAGAATATTACTCTATAAGTGGCGTCTTAGTATTTGCAAAGTCAAAACTTTTGACGACTTACATTCAAACGTCTTGGGTGAATATAGTTATAGTTGTCATTGATCTGCCTGTTGATCAGGTCTGCAATAAGTGTTGGCGAGCTATGAGTGTTGACTAGAAGTGCGACAGCAGCCACACAGCGCTCCTTGACCTCTGCACGAAAGATGCTGATGCGCGCTTGGGGCTAAACTTATTTATCAGTGACTTTCAAGGAAACACACTATGCGACGTACCAGCGTGATCATCTTGGCAAGGTACATGTGGTCGTTGACTATCCGGAGTTGGATGCAAGTGGCATTAGGATTGTGGGAGGTTGCGGCAACAAGTGCTCTCAAAACAAAAGTGCTGGTAAGTATTGCATCGGGAAATGCGTGATGGGTTACAATCGATGCACGAAGGAAAGGGAAAGAGGCTGTGATTACGTCTCGTATGAGCTGATTCTGATCCATTAGTTTTATCTTCCCCGAACCGGTACTACACAGATTTGTTTCAGCCGGCCATTGTCCTGGTCAGATGACGTTGACATGTTAGGCATAATTGTTGTGTGGCCAGTGGTCTCACCTGCGGACCCTGGCGTGGTTACTTGACAGTTGTCGGAATGGGCAGGCGTTGTACGATGACCATTGGAACCTGTTCCTGTGTCGACACAATAATACCTTTAGTGCAGTCGACAAGAATTATGCTCACCTGTGGATCCCGAGTAAGTTCCTTGATGGTCCTTGGGACAGGAACGTGCCACTTGATTGCCCTCAGAAATGGGACCTGCGTTGACATAATAACACCTTTAGTGCATCGAAAAGTACTGTGCCGCGTGCACTCACCTGTGAGTCCCACTCCTTGATAGCCCTTGGAATGGGAATGCGTCGTGCTATGATCCTTAAAAGTGGTGCCTGTATTGACACAAAGTATAAGGTAAGTGACACCGGTGACTTAGTATATGGGCACACCTGCAGTTTCCGCATCCGAACAGGTGTATGTGTCAGCTTGGGAATAAGAGCGGGATGTCCAATGGTCCAGAGCTAAGGACAATGGCCCAGGTGTGTCATTAGCTGTGCCACTATCTTCAACGTTGCCGTGGTCTTTATCTGTTGTGTTGTCCGTGGCACTGGCTGGCCAAAATGGTCTCTAAACGGCTATGAGTTACAGTCTCAGTACTTGAGACAGGAAGTACGCACCTCAATTGCCATCTTTTGAGATGATCTGGCCATCTGTGTGGGTCTCTGGATGGCCTTGAGTACTGGTACTCAGAGACGGGAAGTACATACCTTGATTGTCACCTTATGAGTTGATCGGGCCATCTGTGTAGGTCTGGCCAAATCGGCACATTCCTCATCGTTCGACAACGAATCAGAGTCTTGATCAGAGTCATCAGTCTCAGTTTTAGTTGAAGAGTTGTCAGACCCAGCAGTAGAATCGATGTCTAGCAAGGTCTCCGCTAATAAGGACATCGTGAAGTGATACTTAGCAACGCAGTGGTGGTGTTGACTGGTCCAAACAATGGTCCAAACAAACATGACACGCACTTCGCCTCAGTTTTCTCACACGACTTGGTGGAATGTTGCCAGTGTGAGTATGACTCAGAGTGGACACATCCTCCTCATCTGTCAGCTCAAGCAATGGAGGATAGACACGAGTCGGACCTAGGGTTGTTGGTTGTAAGTGGCTCCCATTCTGATAATTACCAAAACTAACCACATTCTTTTATGGTGCGCCTTTTAGTTGTGTGCTCCGGCATTGCATGCCCCTGTTCACTGTTGGCAGTCGGGTCATCCTCAGGAGACAAGGGGTGCTTTCCCAAGGCACCTAGGATACAAGTAAGTCATCATACTGGCTCAATTTTGTGTAACAACAAACTAGGCCCAGCTCTCGGTGGCACTCTAATTGTCGTTGGAGGCAAGGTGTGTCTGAGTAATTTGTTGTTTTTGTCCTCCTTTGAGCTCACAGAGTTTGCTGAGGTTTCGGTGGAATGGACTGCCGAACCCATCTGTGCAGTGGCCTTCTGCCGCCGTGTGTGTTACGAACTATTATCGCTTTCTGTTATCGCTTGACCATTTCCTTTGACTGCTTCCATTTTCTTGATGACCTTGTGACTTGTATACGGTTAGGATCCGATCAGATTCCAGTCTCGGCCCTTATCTCGCACCTACCCCATGATCGTACCATTGGTAGGTTTTACGACTTTTAGAATCCGCTGACGACGTCAGAGTCCCGCGTGACTCCGCGGAAACTACTAGTACTTTCAATATGACTCATAGTACGATAAGCTCACTAGGACCTGTATCCTAGGATTGCGCCATATGTTTGGTATAACCAAACATCATGTACTTGTATATAAGTCGTGTACTACCTAGCTTGTACGGTAGTTCTGACTTCTTGTGTAATACCACATCAGTACTCACGAACCCGTCCTTGACTTGCCTTTGCGCTTAAGTCCTTTGCTCGCCTTCGTGCCTGAGCTCCGTCTTCTCTGACTAAGGTTGATAAGTCCTCGAGACTCGATCAACTCTTATTCATCACCGAACTGAGTCCTAACCGACTCGCTCTACCAGAACTCCTGACAGTTGACTTCGAAAGTACATGTCGTACTTAACACCCCTGTGGTGGCGTTACATTAAGTCAGAACTCTTTCATCGTGGCTTCGTCCAGCCGAAGTAGAACCAAGTTTAGCCCTGAATACATCGAACTCCTTCATAGCGACGAACTCTCAGACAAAGTCAAAGGATCGGCTGTCTGGAGAGAAAGTCAAGAGTATTCGGGATACTACATCTTCGAACCAAAAGAAAACATCTACAAGCCCATCCACTACCTGGAAGATAAACGACTTTGGGCTTTCATCGAATATTCCAAAACTGAAGGACAGTGGTACACGTTTAGACCTGTACCCAACGACCTAGGAGTAGGACCATTTACGCCAAAAGGGGCAGGACTTGACACAGACCAACCAGACTCCCTGAGCATCCCAGTACCCGTGACCAATCTACCAACATCATCGTTCCCGATGTCACAAAGTCAAGCAAGCACGACCCTCACAGCAACTGGAGGAGGAGTCCCCGCGCCCGGAGGAGGTGCGCCACCTGGAGGAGGAGTCCCCGCGTCCGGAGGAGGTGCGCCACCTGGAGGAGGAGTCCCCGCGTCTGGAGGAGGTCCACCACCTGGAGGAGGAGCCCCAGGAGGTGGCGGTGGCGGTGGCGGTGGCGGTGGCGGTGGCGGTGGCAGAGGCACTGCCCCTGCTCCGATTGCGCCTGCACCAGGAGGACATGGACGGTTGGGAGGAAACCCACCCCCGCAATTTGACGGCAATAGGGAGCAAAGCAAATCGTTCCTTAGAGCCTTCACATTGTATAGGGGGATGAACCCCAACGTGGACCAGTTAGCCATCCCTTATCAAAGAGCTATGACGTTCCTCTCTTATATTAGAGGACCGTTGGTAGACGATTGGTGTTACGTGTCTATCGGCACGTGGCTCGACTTGAGCGATGAGAGGCGACACAACTGATTAACGACTTAGCGATATGACGGCCTGGAGACGGCACGTGATCGTGGGAGTATAACAGTAAGCCCTAGACGTGGGACAATACTGACTCAAGAAGGATGACGATAAGGCAGACTCCTATAGAGAGGAGCGCGAGACTTAGACCAACAAGGAAGGATAGGACGGATGAAGACAGGATAGATTTAAGAAGACCAAGCTGCGGACTACGGCGCAGCTTGGCTAACCTTATATACATATACGCGAGGGCTTTAAAGCGCCTCTTGAAAGGTAAGTAACCAATCACGTATTGTATGGTTATCGTAAGTGTCCATTCGAGTCATATCGTACAAGCCAATCACATCCTCGATTCTTATCGTACAGTACTGGGTTATCAAGACCGTTATCTGTGAGTCACATACCGTTATCACATGCCGCCGGTCCGGGGATACGAGCTACCCGGAGTCCCACGTCGTAACATCACCCCCTTTTCAAGGAGGATGCCCACATCCTAATATCCGCGTCCTCGATGGAATTCGTCTTGGTCTGGCCGCTCCCAGAGTATCTCGGGATCCCCAAGCTGTCGTCGCTCTCGTTCGAGGTGCGCCAGAGTGTCGGCGCGATGGAGACGTGCGGCGCACAGAGAGCGTCGTCCATATAGTACCGCGATCCCCTTTTCAAGCTCCCGGATGCGTTGCTCCAAGCGCTGCTGATCTTGTGTCAGCGCTCGGTATCGCCGAACCTCAGCGGGAATTGACTTATCTGATAGTGCCCGCAGACACTGGTCGATCACCGGTTGCCTCCGGTACCCCCACTCCAACATTTTGAGTTCTTCTTCCGTATACTTCGGGGGTCGGGGGAGTACGGGTCGCGGCGTGGCGTAGAATGGAGACGCATATACGCGATCCGTTCGGTCGGTCCCCATTAGGATGATGGGGTCGTCGCTCTCGATGATCTGGTACCAGAGAGCGGGGCGGCTGACTCCTTGAATGGTGATTGGGCAAGGGATATAATCCCTTCCTGCGTTGCGAGTCCATCCCACTGGGGTGTCTGCGGTGAATGGTTGCTTGAGGGGGTCGTCGACTAGTTCTCGGTACTTGTGTCGCATAATGGGCTCTCCATCAGTGGTGGAGGCGTGCGGGGTGTCGTTGGGTAAGTGTTCGTATTTTCCGTAGGTAATGTGGGGGTGCTCAGCTGGGTAAAGATCGGTTTCCCCGATCGACATGTCCGAACTCTTGAGCCTGGATTCGCGCATCCGCCTGATTTCGGCGCGCCTCTTCAGCAGCT
>WTXK01000065.1:0-176931 GCA_025769895.1 Lactarius psammicola | reverse complement strand
AAGAAGCCTTGGGCCGGTTGCCCGGACGTGTATGTGCGTGGGTGTGGCGGCGGTTGCATGGTGCAGGGTGGGTCGTAGACTAGGAGAGGGAAGAAATGGTAGTGCTGAATGGCACTCGAAAAGAGTTGAAAGAGGGTTGGTGGAATGTGAGGGGGCTCTGCAAGGCTGAGAGTCAAGGAGACGTCGAAACGAGATAGGGAAGATATAAGCTATCCTACCTGGTGCCTGCACGGTAGGTAGGCCTCATTGACACAAGGAAAAGACGGTCTTATAGGCACACGCGAGGCAAAGACCCCGTCGTAAATCACGCCTTCTTTATTGGGGCCTCGTGGCTTTCGACCCCCCAATTCCCAAGAAATTGCGGCAGATGATGATGGGAAGAGCTGACCCTGTTTAGAGAGTACACACCAACGCGGTGCGATTGCTGATTATTACGGCACCGTAACCTTGCGCGGTTGGCATGCTATGCTATTGGAAAGTGGATCTTGGACGCTCTATGATAGGCATCTGATAGACAGTGGACGTTGAAGGAAACATGTTGGGCCCAGCGAGTCATAAAACAGCCGAATGAATAAGCGACCAGTCTTGCGCCCAAAGTATTTAGTCATGACTACTACACCGCGTTGTGACGACAAAATGAGCGGTGGCTACAATCGGAATCAGGTGGGCGCAGAGACTAACCGACAGAGCTAAACCGTTTGTACCTTTTCGAGGACGTGGGATTATCTGGCAAAAAACCATGGTGACGCAGCAACTCGTAAGTGGATAGCGAGCGCTGAGCAGAAAGCAAAGAGAGTAAAGGGGCGACATTAACGCGTGACCAATAAATCTCGCACGATCGGTCGCGCGTTGCTCTTTTCGCAAGCTTGCGTTTAATGGTCCGTTCAGAGACAAGTCAATGCAAAGCGTGAGTCATCATAGGGGCTAGAAGTAGAACACGCTGACGCTGACCCTAGATCGATTAAATTATTACGCGCAGGCCTGACTAGCTAGAATATAAGAAATACGCAGGGATACGCTGCGTAAAGCAGGTAGCACATGTCCACAAACACTTTGTGAAAACTGGAACGTACCTCACCCTTATCACTCGCCATCACACCGGCTACGTCCGCCCATGAGAAAATTCCAGAGTCCAGCGGGAAAAGATGACCGATTGTGAGGCCTGACAAATAAGAATTCTCAGAATATGAAAAGGTTGGTGGGTAAGGGACAAGGAAGCCCCGGAGTGACGCGGAAATGAAGTTCGGAAGCCGGGACAGAGCGAGATGCACGACTGGTCATTGTGTACTAAAGTGTGTGGACCCAACAAATTGAGGTAGATAAGTTGTGATTCTCGCGAGCAGCGAGCGGAAATGAAGCAAAAAAAGCCTTCCGTCCTCCTGCAGAGTTCAGCACCTGTCCAACATACAAGCTGAACTCGCGAAACGCACCATGAAACCCTTATCGTGCCCACAGCCTGCCCTTTCCAGCTGCAAAACCAATCGTACGGCCGTATAGAAGAGTGGGTGGCATGTCTAAAACCATTGGGCTGGTCGGGGCAATAATGAGAGAGGGGGCACTGGCCGGCACGGAGGAGGGTGGACCCATTAGACCCTGCATGAGAGCTGCAAGGTCTTCAGTGGTGGGTGGATCCTCGAGTACACCATGTGGGTTACGCGCGAGGGAAGCCTCGATACTTTCTACCTCCTCAACTAGCGCTACGACACGCCGTAGTGTCTGCATCACCCGTATGAAGCGCGCTGCAAGTGGTTCATGTGTGAGTATAAATCCCCGTTATGAAAAAGAAAGCAGATCGTCATTCACCTTTCTCGGCTCGTTCGTCTCCCTCTTCGAGTGGAGGTAGCAGAGGTGACTGTTCTGCAGCAAGCTCGGTATCCGGTGCAACGTGGAGACGAAGCGTGGATTCAACACGGCGCGCAAACTCGGCCGCAGGGAGATACCCTTCTGATTGAAGCGTCTCGTCTGGGCCATACTCGGTGGAGAACGACTCGCTGGACGAACTGGCACGCAAGACGGGGTCAGAGTAGGGGAGGTCGCCTGCGTGCACTGTATGATGGCCGGTCAGGCTTCCACCTGAAGGCATGCCGTGCCTCTAAAGAAATCAAAAGGGGATAATGCTTGAGCTTGAAGACTTGAAAGGCCAAGCAAAGGGGCGGTTGGAATAATCCGAGGTGCCGAGGTCCGCATTCTCCGGACTGTGACAATGGCATTGTACGTGTACGGCACAATGGGTGAAGAGAAAGACAAGTCCTAGGACGAGGATCTAGGCTGGGTGAAGGACTTGGGGTGAACGGCGATAAGGTAGAAAGAAGCATCCATGGAACGGACATGGAACGGACAACGGGAAAAAAAAAAGGATTGACCCCGACCCGGATTGAACGGATGGCCTTGAGGAAGCAGATTGCTGGAATCTCACGCTCTACCACTGAGCTACGGGGTCATGCAAGTAAGGCTTGAGACTGTAATTGATAATAGTGCTTGATGCTATGCTGTTGTTGGCAGTGCGGCACAGCCCCTTGGACGCTGGCCAAGACGAGGGTTATCACTACTCAAGGGTTCGCCATATCACTAGGACCCATTCACGTCGCGATGAGTGAAACTTCAGGGCTATCTAGGCGGAGAGTCAACACAGGTCCCGCATCCACGACTTCTTCAGAAACCTCCTCGTCGTCATTCACCTCTCATGCCGGCTCCGCTTTTGCTGGAGGCAACAAAATCGCCTTCGACCCCCGCGACCTCGAACGAGACGAAGAAGAATCAAAGTCTGGCGGAAAGGTCCCTCGCCTTACCCTTATGGAGGAGGTCCTACTTCTCGGTTTGAAAGACCGTCAGGCAAGTTCTCTCTGAATAATCTCGGCCACCTGACGCGACTGGAACGCAGGGTTACTTGTCATTCTGGAATGACAACATCTCCTACGCGTTGCGCGGCTGTATCCTCATCGAACTCGCCCTCCGGCGGCGCATCGCCATTCACAAGGACCCTAATCGTCGTCGATTCCCCCTCGCCGAGCGTCTCATCGAAGTCATCGACGACCGTCAGACGGGTGAGACCATCCTTGACGAGGCGCTCCGCATGATGAAGGCACAGGAGTCAGAGCGCATGTCGGTCAACTCTTGGATTGATCTTCTTTCCGGCACGTCCTTTCATCCTTCTTATCTCACGTTCCCGAGTCGTCGCGAACCCTCCGATTCGTCACAAATAAATAAATACTGTAATACTCACGTTCCCATCTATCCCATAACAGGTGAGACGTGGAACGTGCTCAAAATCGGCTACCAACTCAAGCAGGTTCGCGAGCGCCTCGCCAAGGGGCTCGTCGACAAGGGCGTCCTCCGCACCGAGAAGCGCAACTTTCTTCTTTTCGACATGGCAACGCACCCCGTCGCCGACCTCCGCATCAAGGACGCCGTAGTCGCCCGCGTCGTCTCCCTGCTCGCCGTTGGCACCTCCGCCGTCTCGCCCGCCGCGTTTGAAGCACCCGGGACGCAGATGCGCGCGCTGCGCGCCGTCTGCCTAGCATGCTCCGCGTACGCCGCGAGCGTGCTCGACAACGCATTCGCGGGGCTCGGATACGAGGACCGCGAGTCGGACGTTCGCGCGAATGTGACGATATATCGAGCGAATTTGCCGGTGGTGGGCCGTTCGGCACGGGGGGCCTGCGTTGCTCATCAAGCAGCCGCGGGCTTCAACAAGTCGGGAAAGTTCACGGGATTGCGATGGGTACTTCTGCCAGCAATTGGGCGGGGGAGGAGGGGAATTCATAAACGCTACCGGTTTAGCTCACACAGAAAAGTATCGCAAGGGAGATGGTACGGCGTGAGACGAGGATGCTGGATGCGAACTCGTCGCCGGTGTCTTGGAGGTTCTGAGCAGCTAGACTCCTTGTTTGTGATATCGACCTTTTAACCCCGGTGTATGTTTCATCTTTCGGCGTCCTCTGATAGGGACTAGTAATTTGCTTTCCACATAATCCTGCCATGGCTGGTGGCAACGCCTACTCGCTTAATGAAATTCTATTCATGCGAGTAAAAAACGAGATCACGACCGCAGAGACTACGTTTCCCAACTCTTTTAACTTGGGGGGCAGTAAACATCCTACGTATTACACTATCATGACAGAGACCCCTCGCTCTCTCGGAAAACTGAACCCTATGCCAGTGAGCCGTCCGAGGCTAGTTCGCGAAAATTACCCCTGGCCCCTCCAAATAAGCACCGATAAGCCATGGAACTGGCAGAACAAAGGTCGCAGAACCCGAGCCGTAGAAACAAGTCGCGCGGAGGTAGTAGCAGAGAGAGGACTACTACTCATGAGTACTGAGAGTGGCAACAGCATAGATGGTCGAGAGCAGCGGGTTGTGAGGTGTTCTAAACAGACGACAGTGTATTGAGCGCGGTCGGGTAGGAAGGATCCATGTCCACGATGATCCAAGGCCATACCATCAGACATCATGAAGCTTTGTTCCACACGAAGCCGAGAGAATCATGCACAGAAAGAGTTGAATGGCTGAGCTAACGATCAAAAACGGCACGCCGCTCAGGCGCTCTAATGTACTTTCGGGCCGTATAAGATGCGCCATCAGCTACTTCGATTCGATGATGGGAAAATTCTTTTAAAGGACTGTTCGGGCCTTTTCGTACTATTTGTGATCTTTAATTTGATTCGCATTTAGCCTTTCCGAGTTGGGTTCCTGTCTATTAATCCCTGGTGTGAAGGAATAGGGCATGCCGAAAGAGCTGATCAGGGTCAAGGGAGAGCCAAACTGTAGAGCGAGGTGAGCCAGCCTGAGGTAGAACACATGGGAAAGGTCACAAGTAAGGTAATCGATAGCTAGCAGGTGACCGGAATAGAAGAGTCGCGGAGCAAGCAATCTGGAGGATGTCGGGTGCCTAAAATTTTCCGCGGAAAAGAGCGTCATTAGTGGACATACAGAGAATGCTAGATTCTTGAAGAACGCCACAGAGCGTCCGGAATGAATCACCGCATTGAAATCTGGAGCAAGACGGCGATAACGATCGTTCGAGTCCCTCAGGCTCAGGCTGCAGCACCCTGCGAGCTCGAGGACGTGTCGTTACGTAAGACGATGGCCTCTAGCATCGTCTGAGCCGAGTTCCCCACGAAGCAGAGACATGGCCTTGCGCGCCCCGGGCCTACGACACATGACCAGGTGTTATTTCTAGCTACAGGAATTGAGTCACCACGGTGGATCACTATAGTATCATTTTGGTCGACTGTTGTGGACCGTCGGCGCTGGCTATAGCGGCATCAAAGACACGTGGTTGGTTCCTGCACTCGTCTTCGAGACTTCGACTTACAGAAACCGGTATCATCGCATGGTTTACCCCATTATTACTTCTGGCGCTCACTGACGCCGCTCGGATATGATACGTCGGCGGCGGTATAATTTTTCAAGCTTCTTGATCAGAGAGGTTTCAGGCTTATATAGTGCAACTGTAATAGTCGATCAAAACTAATCCGAGTTGCTCGTTCCTCCTCACTCTATGGTTTCTCATTCGCAAGAAAACCAGCTCGACTCTCTTCAGGAGCCAGTGGCAGTCATCGGTTCGGGGCTCGCAGGGCTTATCACAGCGCACACCTTACTGCAAGATGGCTTTGCAAACGTCGAGGTACTCACCCGCGACAAGTCCGTAGGCGGTGTCTGGTCCGAAGAACGCGTATACCCCGGGCTCCACATTAATAGGTCTCCCTTTCCCCACGATTCTTCGGCCTCTCATCCCTGATGCGGTTACTAGCGTGCACGGCGAGTACAGGTTTTCTGCTCTGCCGATGCGTCCGCCCGAAGGCCACACCAAGACCGGAGGTCGATTATCCGGATACGACATACGACAATATGTGGAGAATTTCAAAGAGCGATTTCTGAAGGGTAAAATCCGCTTCGAAACGGAGGTCCTCAACATTCGCAGGGGTGATCATGGGAAAGGGTGGTCCGTACTTGTGCACGACAAAAAGAGCGCAGACTCAGAGAAGGTCCGGGTCTTATATTACCCTCGCATCGTTCTCTGCACCGGGGTGAGTTTGATCTGTACTCATTGGACACCGAATCCAATCTCGGCGTGGTTGTCAGGGGAACAGCAATCCGCACTTTCCCGAATCATTAACTCCTGGGGCAGCCAAGGCAGCCCATTTTTCGGGCCCTGTATTACATTCAATGCACTTCGCGTCGCGGATCGATGACCTACTTTCATGCACGGCACCTGCTGGCCCAGATGCTTCCAAACCGGCACCTGTAGTTGTCGTCGGATGTGGAAAGTCGGCGCAAGAGTGAGTACAATATTGCGTGCGTGCATCCAGGGCCACATCTAACGTTTGCTTCCAGCGCTGCCACCTTTCTTGCTAAAGAAGGTCGCCCCGTTACGATGGTATTCCGAAACGCCGACGCTTTCCTGGCAAGTCCGAACCCTTTGCCCGATGCCATCAGGAAGAGCAGGTGTGACCCTCGGTTCTCGGTCATGATCTCATTCCCAACAAATATCCTAGGCTCCTGTCAGTGATGGCCGGCCACATAGAATTACGCTCTTGGCTTGAGTAAGGAGGCACTGAAGGGTTCCCCAGCACGTGATCACTCTCTGACTAACATTCATAAGGCGTTTCTTGCATACAACTTGGTTGGGCGGGGCAATCGTGCGCAGTTTTTGGTGGGCTCTGGCACGACATTCGGTAAATATACATATCCAACCGGTTTCGAAACAGACCTTGATTCCGATCCGGCCACAGCATCATGTATTAGGTCTCCCGCGTGACTCCCCACTTCGTTGCACTCATTCCATATTCTGGAATACGCGCACGAACGACGAGGGGGTCCCCCGTGAGGGAAGTTTCTACTCACTCGCGAACGCAGGGAAGATAACCATGGTTTCGCCTGCGCAAGTTGCAAAATACGGGGACGACGGGCAATCGGTGGTGCTTGATGACGGCCGCACAATTCCCGCTTCCGCGGTCATCCTTGCCACCGGGTACGAGTCTACTTGGCGCCCTATCTTCGATGGCCAGTATCGATAGCACTTTTAGCTAATAGTGATGCTCACACATACGTCAACAGATGAGACGATAGAATACCTCGGCTTGGGCCGGCGCCCTCCGGAGTACGAACCGAGGACGAAGGATCACTGGGACTACACGAGTCTCGCTAATCCGCCCGCCATACCGGGCGATACACCATGGGCCGCGCCGATATATCGAGGGCTAGTTCCTGCAAAGAGCGTCTTGAATCGTGATTTCGCGATCAACGGAGCAACGGTATCTTTTTGTTTCCCTTTGGGCTCTGAGTGACCTCGCCGCCGCTCACCTGTGCGATCCCATTAACAGCTTTCGACGCACCCCTCGTATATTGCAGAGGTCTCCGCGCATTGGATCGCTGCCTACTTCCGCCGCGACGAGCTCCGGCTTCCACGGAGCGTGGATGAGGCGCGCGACAAAGCCGATCGCGATGCCGCGTGGGTACGACGCCGCTATCCATACAACCCAAGTTGGACCGGTGAGAGCAATGCGACTGCCGTCTGTTTCTGGTCGTGCGTACTCCTTCGTGGCGCCGTACGACTTACTAGGCTCACATGGCATTATCCTGCACTATAGATGGCCGCAACTAGCTGACGGCCTCTTGGAAGACATGGGGCTCCCCGCGAAGCGCAGCGGCGGGAATTGGTTAACGTGGCCGTTCAAGCCTGTCGACCTTGACGAGTTGGCTCGTTTGAAGGAGGAGAGAGATGCCAAACGCCGCGGCTCTACCGCTTAATACTGATGTAAAGGTTTTGGGGCTTCGGCCGGCCACCGGAATCATCCAGGTGTTCAATTGGTACCGTATTGTATAAGTTCTGTGCTCATCGTGATCAAACCAAGGGACGCATCAAGGGACGCATGTTCAACTGTTCCGTCTGTCGAAAACTCGTACAGTAAACCAAATTCATAAATACACGGTCCGGGATCCGGAGACTACCATAGCTGGCGCATTCTTTTAGTACCGTACTGTACTGTAATTTGGGCCCCACCAGTCCTGGTCGGATGTACCGAAAGACACGGCAGCAGAGCGGATGGTAAGCTCGTCTTAACACCGTCAACCCTGCTAGCGCTCGTTTCGTGATGACTTCGGGGGCGTGTTGCGCGACGCAGTGATATCCTCAGACTTGCCCTCAGAACACACCGGCTGACCCACGGGGTCATATAATTGCCCGCGTAATATTAATGTCCTCATCAGACTCCAGATCCATCAGCCAGACAGACTTGGTCATGCCGTCTTTACAGGGGCAGTGGCGTATACTGTAGACTCAACAAGCGGAGGCTGTGCCCTTCACTGGCGACTCCATGCTACGTGCCCTGTTCTTATGCTATGCAGTGTCCTAGGTTCTGAGGACAACGCTGGTTATCTCTAAACCTTCTAGTCATGAGGCGATGATTCTGGCACACGCAGTTCCGAAAACTACGCCCTTATGCTAGATATAACATGAGTTTGCAATCAATCTCAATCCGGGTCTTGAGCGCTTCAGCTGCGGAGACAGGGCCGCTGCATCGAACAACCCGAAACGTCTATCTTCTGCCCATACTAGTTGTGGGGTGAATCTTTTATATACAGTGCATACAAGTCTGTTCTACATGGTCATATCACAGGGCGGTATCTCCTTAGTCATCGGCGTCGGCGCCATCGTCGTCATCGTCATCAGAATCTGGCTCGGTGAGACCATCCTCGTCAAGTATGCCCCATGGAATATAGGTCACCTCCCATCTGTGGTTTCCGTCCTTGAGCACGGGGCGCAAAACGAGAAAGCGACAGAGAAAAAAAAACTCACTTCTCGATCATGGGGGTGATGCCATCCCTCCTCCAATGACGTCTCCCAAGCGACTTGAGGCGAAACAATGGGGTGTAGATCGCGTCTTCTCGGAACGCCTGCTGGCAAACACCAGACGATCCATCGGCAGACCAGCCAACGGTCAAAGACTGCTCGCTGTTGACGCCTGGGAATGTATTCGCACGCAAGGATACGGAGATCTGCTCGCTAGCTAGCGGGAGTAAGGTACAGATGAGTATTCGCTGCATCATCCGGAACGGAACAGAGCGGCGCGTGTAGGATAGGACGATGCCCACCTTTGTTGGACAGGTACATGTAGAATCCGGGGCAGTTGTATACCTGTTCGACTACTACCTTGCGCTTGAGGATGGGTAGATCGAACTTCTCGTTGAAGAACCCGTCCGGGACACATAGTAAACGTGGCTTGTGCATCAACAAGATCGCGCCTCGCTTGGCGTTGAATTGCCACCGGCTTTTGAGAGCGACACCTTGATCGTCAGCAGCGGTGGCACTGCTAGATGCGATTAGAAGGGCCTCGGATACGAGGGGTCGAGTTGAAGACTCACGAGCCGACGTCGGCTTGTATATCTAGCCTCCTCACTTGTTGAGAGTGTATCTGATACAGATCGGTCTCGGGAGCCACAAACGCGGGATAGTCCTGCGCGATATGCTTGATCTCCGGGTGCGTGAAGATGTTCCCCTCGACTTTCAACTCTCCCGTCTTCTTGTCAATCGTACCAAAATCACCGATCTGTAGCAAGAGCGGTAGTGTCCAGTTGGGGTGCGTCAGAATGATGGACGGTGATGGAGAGGAGAAGGACTAACCTGGAGGACCTTTGGCGGGTCCCAGTTAGCCCACTTGAAGGTGGCCTCGTTGATCAGATCAATGAACTTGCGCTGTGCGTTCCCTTTCGACCAAGGCAAAACTCCCATGGTGATGCAAGAAGTTGTCTAGGACCGAGGCCCGAGTGTGTCCCTATATATGCACAGAACCAGGGATCTGTCACGTTACTATTACACCGCATCTGGCTGTCATCATGAGGACCGCAGCGCTTGATAGGAATCGCCAATCGAGCACTGGAACATCTAGAACTTGAAATAGACTTACCCTTCGAGCAATAACTGCCCAGCTCACAGAGGCGGAGGATCAGTCTCTTAGGTGGACATGAGGCCTACATGCTGGTCTAGTGGGATTGCAATGAGGGCGAAGATTTCATTTCAGATAAGCCGCGCCTCGATCACACTGGCACATAAAAGCCCTCAAAAACGAGCCTTACAGTAAGCTTACACAAGCTTGGAAGCTTCCGAGCTTCCAAATTCGAAGATAACGAGAGCACCGCCTGGTGCTGTGGGAGTAGCACAGCCAGGCGCAGGCGCGCGGCCTTGCGCAGCACAATGGAACTGAGTAAATCGCGCCTTTCATTCTTATTATTGGCAAGAAACCGCAGAATAGTTTGGTGACTTGGCGAACGAAGCAGTGCGGCGTGATTGTATGCGGTGTCTCTGGACTTCTAATTCTAAACACAGCTACGAGGACGCCAATTTAGCGCGCACAGCAGCCTCGACGCGTTCTGTCCTTGCCGCCGGGGATTTCCATCAGACGCAACGCAGCCCCTCAGTACTCAGTACTCAGTCCAGACTTCACTAGCCGTTCACTCTCGGAAATCGCCTTTCAGTATGCATTGAATACAAATATGTGCCTACAAAAAAGGGAAATGAAGAAAAAGCCTCAGTCGTCGTCGTCGTCGTCGTCGTCACTATCATCCTCTGCCTCAGTCATGCCATCGTCATCGAGATGATCCCATGGCACACGGGTCTCGTCCCACCTGAGATATCCACTCTTGAGCATGAAGCGAAACGAATCGGAGAAAATAGCACTCACAACTCCGTCGACGCTTGGTCAGGTTCACCCCTCCTCAAAAACCGCTTCCGTAGCGACCTCATGCTGAATAGGGGCGTGTAAATCGCATCGAATTGGTAACCCTGCTGACCGATACCAGTGGAGCCGTGGGCCATCCAGCCAACGCCCAATGCAGGATTGACGTCCGACACTTGGGGCGGAAGGTTCGCACGCAAGCCGACAGCGACTTGCTCGTTGACTAGAGGATAGAGAAAGCAATTCACTCATGAGGGCGCGACGGATGAAGCTCGCGTGTCGCCCACCTTTATTAGATAGATACATGTAGAAACCGGGGCAGTTGAACACTTGGTAGACCACGGACTTGTTTTTGAGAATAGGAATATTGTGGGTCTCGGTGAAGAACGCGTCGGGAACGCTGATCAGTCGTGGTCGATGCATCAACAGGACCGCGCCGCGCTTAGAATTGAACTGCCAGCGGCTCCTGAAAACGAGACCTTGGGTGCCGAGAAAATTTCTGGAAAAGCCCTGTTGAGGACGGTGGTGTTCCACATAGATGTCGCGACTTACGCTCCAAGCCCGGCGCCGACATCCACACCACGCACCTCGTACGAGTGAATATGATACCGATCGATCTCATGCCCTTCAGACGGAGGATAATTTTTGGCGATATGTGCGAGGTCCTTGTGTACATATATGTTTCCCTCAACCACAAGCTCTCCTGTGGACTTTATGATGGTACCGAAATCACCGGGCTGTTATAAGACGGTGATCAGGTCCATCAGAGGTAGCTGGATGAAGTAGAGAGCCAACCTTGATACGCCTTGGTGGGTCCCAGTTTGCCCACTTGGAGGACGCTTCGTTGATGAGATCAATATACTTTCGCTGGGGATTCCTTCTTGACTTGATTAGGGAAGGCATTGCACGGTGAGCCGGGCTTGAACTGAGGTCCACTTGTAATAGGAAGGGTTATTTATATATGCAGAACAACACAATAGGCCATGATACACCGCCATAGTATAGGCAGGTAGATGTCACACCTCTTCACCCCGGAGGCGGCTGCGGACCTGAGCGGATAATGGATGTAGGGGTGTCCGGTGTCACGGGAAAAGTGTGACATGCATCATGTAACGCGTAACGCGTAACGCGATGGCTGCTCAACAGGGAACTTCATCCTCAACCAAAGCGACCCCAACCGTTCTTGTCCCAGAACTCCTCTCATTCTCCCCTCATTTTCTTCTCGATGACACCATAAACATCGCGAACGATGGTGTCGGACGCGCCGTCGACGCGATGGAGGACTTTCTCAATCGCTGGGCCGAAACACGTCTCGAGCGTGAGCCCGACTGGGACGCCGACAAGGAGCTCGAGCAGGGCCTCGTCTCCTTCCAGACGCTCCTCGAATTCCACACCGATATAGCCTTCGATTTCCTCGAAGCATGGTCCCTCCGCAACATTTTCGCAGTCCCCCCAGACCTCCCGCTCGTCGCGCCGCATCATGCGGGGCTCGACTTTGACCAGCCTCCAGAAAAAGAGGCCGAACTGCTCGCGGAGATCGATGAGCTATGGCGCAAAATCGAGAAGGTGCGTTTTTTAATATACATCTGACTCACACAAATGCAACCCCATCAAGCCCCCGACTGACGACTATCCACAGCAAAAACAATTGAGACTACTCCTGACAAAGGCAGCACGCACGTCCAGACGCCACGCAAAACAGGCGCAAGCGCGTCTCGACCGTCTCGCCTTCCTCCAACCGGACCAACTCCGCGTGCTACATGCACTCGCCGCGGACGTAGGCTCGCTCCAAGCGAGCGTCTCTACACTTCCCCCGCTCGACCCCGCAAGCACACACACACTCCAGCCCGGGCCGGGTAAACGGGAGTGGGAGATTGGCAGGGCCGGTTACCTCAGCTGGGCCAGTGCGCAGCTCGTGCGGCACGCGAAGAAAACCGCTGGATCCGCGCTCGAGAGCGCTTCGGTAGAAGACCCGCGCGGGGCCATCTCAAAGGAACACGTGTCCGCCGCGCTTCATGCCCTCGAGCACGACGATTCGTAGCTCTGATCACCATTTAGCTTGTGACTAACTAGTGGACTATGTATCTCTAGTTGATTTTAGGGACCCCGTACTCTCGCTCGTATTCTCACGATGGCTTCATCTAATACCCAGACATATCTCTACACTTATTCGGATGGGGTATTCCAGACATAGAAATAACCCTCAAAGAAAATGTTTTTTAGCCTTGAGATTCGCGAGTCTGGCCATAGCTTTCGGGCTTTGCACGCGACCCGACTCGTTTCCATCACTATTGCATGGTGCCTCACGACTATCTTCTGACTCTATCCCAGACATTTCAGAGGGAGGTTCTGAGTCGCAATATCTTTGCCTTCGTGACGAGTGTCTCTACAGTAGTTTGTTGTAGGGTTTTCTTTGTGATTTGGTTCCATTCTGCTATTCCCGAACCCCGAATCCAGCCCTATTCTAGCTCATGACCGAGAGCATGCGGTTTATAGGCTGTTGATGCACGTTGATGTGTCATGCATGGTTCACTTCGTCTTCAGCCACAAATCCGTCTCGCCAATCCTTTCTAGTCTCCTCTTGCGTATTGGCCCTAGTGATGAGTTCGTTCACCAAACCCTTCATCACTGTGCTAGTTGCGCTTCTTTGTATTCCCCATTACGAGTGCGATATCACTTTCTACTTTGGGGCCAGTACCTACTACACATCCACCTATTTGCTGAGGCTTGACCACCCTCGACACTGAAGCCGCCGCGGTTTCTTTTCTGACATTGAGGTTGTATCGGAAGGCAGCGTATCGTTGATTGTTTATCGAGGCGCGAGGAGGCGCAGGACGCCTACCTGAAGCAGCAGGTTGTGTGTCGTTTCCGTTTCCGAGTCCGTGAGTACTGGAACAATCATCGTAACAAATACTCGGCGTGGAATCACGATGGTGTCTCCATCGCCAACACGGTCGCTAAGTTCACCCTTAACGACAGCAAGGTCGTATGTCCACGCAGTCATTTCGATCATAAAGTTGTTGGCCAAGTGGCCCTATAGTCTGTTATCAAGCCGGTGCTGCAGACCTCAATTTTACTGTCATCCTTGATGCGCGATCACCACAGGAGAGAAATAACTCGATCGCACCCACAACGGACATCCCCTCTGATGCCTGACCTCTTGGTGCAGCTCGACGGCTTCGCTGCTCTTTCCCACATTATCCAAATTCGAAAGACGATATGGAGACATAGTATAAGGCCTTGGACGTGCATAACAAATTTGCTTTCTGTGACAGGTAGCGCTCAAGGACGACGGCTATCCACAATGAAAGCGCTCCAATCGTAAAAAAGCTTCCTTGCGCTACCTATCCTCCACGCTCTCGCGACCTGCAAGCAAGGACATCTGGTCGAGAGACAAAAATCCTTAATTTTGTACGACAAGGTACGATCTGCAGAATACAAGTGAAAATACACACCTCCATAACGCCACACGCCTGCCCCTCACCTCCTATGCTACCAGAAGGTTAATATATATACGTTTAGCAGCCCGCGGGGACTGTAGAGTCGTCATTATGGTTCGCCGCATTCACACCTAGGCCTCTGCTCGCGAATGCATTCCACAACAGGCACTACTTGTTCGCGCCAGCATATCGGTTTGCATCCGCCTGGATCCATGCATCGCGGGCATTGAGGACTGTCCATCCCCCGTCAGCGTCCACGCGGCAAGACACATGCCGAGTACGGCCGAAAGGAGAAAGGCCTACATGTAGGGTTGCATGGCTGGAGAAGCAGAGCATCGAGGAAAAGGTGCAAAAAGACGATGTTGCCCTCCGTGCCAGCCGGGTTCGTGCGTGCGGTCGCAGACCACCCGTGAGCAGTGACGAGCGGGGCATATACGTTGTGGGGCATATTGGCCCAGACCTCTCCGATGGCTGCCCGTGTATCAGACGAACAGCCGATAACGGGAAGAAGAGAGATGGTGCGTACCGTGAACCTCGGTCAGAACCTTCAAGCTCGAGTAGCGAAGCGGGTTGGTCGCCCTTTTTGTAGTCGATGGGGTAAGCGATCAGGCCCTGGCGAACGGTCGTCGTGTACACTCACACAGAGGTCGAGTACGGGTGGCTACGGATCCCAGCAGGGTCGTTGATGACGAACTGGCCCAATACGAAATCGACGGTTGTGGCGCCTTGCGAGGTCCAGCTTTAAACTAGAGCTCAGAAAGTGCGTGCGCGGAGCGGGTCGAGGACTTACTCGGCCATGGAATCAGACCAACCCTCACCCAAACCACCAGACTCGGTGGTTTGCAGGCAGCGTCCAGTTCCGCCACCGGTCATTCGGTTCGTAACGCCATGCGTGTTCTCATGGATCACGATACCATCATCGACGGCACCATCACGATTAGGCTGGCGAATGATTCAGGGACATGTATGGCCAGAGATCGAATGCAGTAGACTTACGCTGGTGAAATCCCATAGGAACATCCGCATGTGACCAGACTGGCCACTAATTTGTATCAGAAATGCCCATCGACCAATTCGAAAAGCGATGGACGTACTCGGGAGGAGTCGCGAAGTCTGCGTTGTCGATACCTGCAGGGTCCTGCACGCTCACCGTGACGAGATCGTTGCCTAATCCACCCTTTCCAAAGTTATTGGTCTGGAAGTTGAAGGTAGCCTCCGTGAAGCCATATCTGTACGTCAAGTCGTGGACCGTGTTCACGAAGTAGAATGCACTCGTAACTCCCGCATTGACGTTCGTCGCGGTTGTCGGGAGCTGGAAAACACTATAGTCGTAGATGAAGTTAAGAACAGGAGAGGTCTGGGGCGTAGTAGTGGTGCCTTTAGCCGCGAAAACGTTGTTGCCGCTACCGGAATGTCAGGGTACTGGAACACGGTGATAAAAATGGGTCCTCATGCAGTCACAGTCGTGTTCGTCGTCCCATCACTGTGCCAGCCAAGGGGCGACGCAATCAAATCCTGGGGGTCGAAGACGGTGCGGCCCAAAATGCGGTACTGCATAAAGAAGAAAAAGAAAAAGAAAACGGTTAGAATGGGAAGGAAGAACCCAGCCACTGCCCCGAATTGACCGAGGATTTCGCAACGAAGTCTGTCACAGAGACCACCTTGTTCGAGTGCGCATCCACAAACGCCTCAACCCATATTCCTGCACTCTCATTTTGGACTTGTATAACGTGCGTCAGAGCAGCGGACCCATCAGGCCGTATAAGGAACTCAAGCGTTGCGGGGTGTCCATTGTGGGTACCATATTAAAACCTAAACCAAGTAATACCTTAGGTCCTCGTAGTGTAGAAGGAACTAAGGATGTATTCACCTAAACCAAGTAATACTACGATATGTCAATGGCGGGCGGTAGGTAATAGGCGTGCTAAGAACTTACCCTTAGGTCCTCGTAGTGTAGAAGGAACTAAGGGCTAGAACATACGAATACCGAAACGCGTATAAGCTACCGATCACGTGAGATGTGGACCGAGGTGGCGTGACCACTAGGCTTCAACACTCCTCCTTGTCAGCGAGGTCCTAAACGTTCGTATCCAAAAGTAAGTAAAATAATAATAGTAATGTCTAAGAAAGGTGTCCGATTATAAGATGTCCATGAAGATGAAGTCTGAAGACGTGACGGCGGAGCGTTACTCCTCCTCATCCCTAAGATACACCATCTCTTGAGTTGAGTCCCAAATAGTGACGCAGACGGAGGAAATCCACGCGTCCGAGCGGCTTGGTGAGGATATCAGCAGTGTTGTCCTTTGAGTTGACGCGTTGAACAGCCAATTCTCCTGAGAGAACTTGCTCGCGGACGTAGTGGTACTTGACCCGGATGTGTTTGGTATGTGAGTGCCATACATGGTCTTCGGCAAGTCTGGAAGCGGCGTCGTTATCGCAATAGAGTGACGAAGGGCCAGATGGGAGTAAGTTTAGACCATCGAGTAATTGCCTAAGGAACACTGCCTCGTGTGCCGCTTCATGTAAAGCCATGTACTCCGCGTAGCACGAAGAATCCGCGACCGTTGCTTGTTTTCGCGAGCTCCAGGATATCATACCCGATCCAAGCGTGAAGCAATGGCCACCAACTGATCGACTGGATACCGGACAGTTTGCGTAGTCAGAGTCGGAGTAGCCGATGAGTCGCAATTGATTACTGCCGCTGAGTACCAAGGTCATAGTGCGAGTAGCCTTAAGATATCGGAGGACCCGTATGGCGGCGCTCCAGTGTTCTGGTCTGTAGCAGGTAAGGAACGAAGACAGTCGTCCAACAGCGTATGAGATATCAGGGCGAGTGGTGACAGCGATGTACATCAAGCTTCCAACCAGAGAGCGGTAAGGAGTGCGCGAAGCCCAGTTGGCAATGTCCGGTGGCGTTGGCAAGGATGTATTGGGGTGTTGTAGCTGCAAGCCGGCGACCATGGGAGTGTCCACAGAGTGCGCATCGGATTGCCCAAATTCCTCCACTATGCGATCTATCAGGGCCGTTTGGGATAGCGAGATCGTTCGGTGATTGCGGTTGCGAGAGATGCCGATCCCAAGTGCATATTTGGGCTCACCGAGGTCCGATATTTCCCATTTGGAGGTCAGCTCCATCTTAAAACGCTCAATCTCGTTAGTGGAGGATGCCGTCACGAGGATGTCGTCGACGTGGACTACGAAGATTATGGTCCCTGTGGGGGATTGGCGCCGATAAACGCACCATTCGCACGCAAGGCGCTCGAATCCCCAGCCTACGATAGCGGCATTGAAGGTTCGGTTCCAGATCCTACTTGCTTGCTTCATCCCATATATACTTTTCATCAACTTCATCACCCAATCTTCCTTTCCTTTCTCTTCGAATCCCTCCGCCTGCTCCATGTACATCGTCTCATCTTCGGGTAGGACTCCGTGGAGAAAGGCCGTCTTGATATCGAATTGTCGTAGGTCCCAATCTAGGGTTGCGGCGACATGGAGGAGTGTGCGGAAAGATTCCAGGCGGACAGTGGGTGCGGTCGTCTTGTCGTAGTCTACCCCATAGCGTTGAGCGTATCCTTTTGTGACATAACGGACCTTGTAACGAGTGATATTTCCAGCGTCGTCGTGTTTGCGCTTGCATACTAGCTTACCCTTGAGGGGTCGCTGGCCGTGTGGGACTTCTGTGCGAGGGACAAGAACAAATACCTTCAAGTCCTCCAAACTCTTGATTTCTTCTCGGCCCCCGGCGATCCAATATTCGCGTTCCGGTGATGCCATCGCTTTTCTCCATGACGGCTCGTCGTCTAAGTCGACTTCTGGTTCCATGCTCCCATTGGTTAAGGCGGCGAGTACTTCGTCGGCCGAGGTGAGTCCGTGGTTCCCGAGTACGTCTAGTGGTATTAAGTCATGTGAGTCACGTATTGGGGCAAAAAGTGAGATAAAGGCCGTTGTGTGATCACTGTTGGAGGTTACACGTCTGCTGCTCCTCTCCTCCTGACGACGGACGGCGGATGAGCGGACGTTGGACAAGGCAGCAGACAGGCGAGAGCCGGGATTGAGACCGTCGTTAGACGTTAAGCGACTGGAGAGGGTTGGTATACGACTGGTTCGGCGAGGGTGAGTGGTATTGGGATGTTGGGAAAGGTGGGGTAGGGAAGTAACGGGAGAAGGAGGCGGGGAAGGAGTTAACGTTGAGAGGGTGGAAGGGGGGGAAGGGGGTGTCGGATTGTCGTCAGGGAATGGGTCATCTGTATGTGGGTTATGTTGTTGTTGAGGTGACGGTGTGTTCCTTTGTTCTGAATGCGGTATTTCCAATTGCGCTTGTATTGTAGGTAAACTAGATGGGGGTATATTAAGTAAAGGGGACGGAGGATTTATATGAGACGTAATCGTGTTTGCAGGAGCAGTATTCGGAGGATCTATATTACTGTAAGTATTTGAATCTGAGGTAATTGGCGGAACGTTGCTGATTGTATTTCGGAGATCTGTTGGATTGTTTGACGTCTGAGGAGAGATGACAGGAGGAATAGGAGGAAGAGGGAGAATGGAAGGGGGAGAAGCGGGATGTGACGAAGAAGCATGAGGAGACTGGGAGTTAGGGGGAGGAAGAGAGGCCGAGGGAAGGGGGTGCTTGTCGAAGAAAGGAGGGGAGGTATCTATAAAAGGAGAAGGAGAGTCATCAGTGGGCGATAAAATTTGGCCTGGTGTAGACCACGAGGCAGGAGAAGTCGAAGGGGAAAGGCCGACGGTGGTGCCTGGGAGTAGGGGCGCCGGTGCGGCATGGAGGTGTTCGATGAAAGAAACGTGGAAGGAATTGAAAATGCGGCGGCTAGACGGATCCCAGAGTCTGTAAGCCTTCGCGTGGGGAGCGTATCCGATCAGAATGCAGGGCGCTGATCGTTGTGCAAGTTTGGAATGATGGGTTAATGTTAAGGCGTAAGCGCGGCAGCCAATTTCGCGTAAGTGGGAGAGGCAAGGAGGACGGCCAAACCACTTTTCGAAAGGAGTCTTCCCGTTATTGGCAGAGGAGGCAGTGAGGTTGGTGAGATAGGTGGCTGTGTTGACAAACTCGTCCCAGAGGTTCTCGGGGGCGTTGCAGGCAAAACGCATGGCACGGGCTTTATCGTGGATCGTCCGATGAAGGCGCTCTGCGTGACCGTTTTGAGCAGATGTATAGGGAGCGGTTAGTTGATGATCGATGCCTGTGCTTCTGCACCAATCTTCCATGTTTTTGGTAACCAGTTCACCATTGTCGGAAAGGAAGGAAGCGAGTTTCTCGCCCGTTTGGTTTGTGATTGCGCGATGCCAGTCTTGAAACACTTTGCCAGCATCGCTCTTAAGTTTAAGGGGGATCGTCCATGCATAGCCGGAGAAGTCATCGATAACATTCAGAGAATACAAAGCCCCACTTCTGGATGCAGTCGGCAGTGGGCCGCAAACGTCAACAAAAACCTTTTCTAACTGCCTCACAGCCTTCACACCTTCACGGATGGATTGGTACCAGAGATCAGTGTCTGCTTGCCAACGATACAATGGTCGCACTTAGGAGGAAAGGTAGACAGATCGATGGGCATACCTTGGGCTGCCTCTGAGCGAGCCATCTCAACAATAGTCCGAACATTGCAGTGTCCGAGACGACGATGCCAAGTTTCGACGTCTGGGATGCGCTGAGCATACAGAGCTTGGGCTTGAATATGAGAGGAAGCTTTAGCGGTGAGGGCGCACGCGGAGGCGGGTATGGAAAGAGTGTAGAGATTCTGGTTCGGGGAGATCGCGCCGCAGGCAACGACCATGTTTCCCTTTCCAGTGATCCAGCAAGTATTGGCATCAAAGTGACAGGTGTAGCCACCGTCGCGACTGAGGGAGAGGACAGATACGAGGCGCACCGTTGCGTCCGGGATGTAAAGGACGTTGCGAAGCGTTAACTTGTGACCACTAGCGATTCGGAGATCGACAGTGCCTACGCCAACAGCGTAAACTGAAGTGCCTCCGAGGCCTTTTACGGGGTGGTTAGGGATCGACGAGAATGACTTGAAGTCAGCACGTGTGGGGGAAATGTGGCAGGTTGCGCCGGTGTCGAGAATGAAAGGGGAGGAGTCGGATGAGTCATTTGATTTGCGGGTATACGCCGCCCAGTCAAGTGAAGTGAGTGGAGGTTTGTCCTCACTAGCGAGTAGTGCCCTATACTCCATTACATCAGCGTCACTCATGTCATAGTTAATCTCAGAGGTGGTTGCGGTAAGACCCGTGCTCTCGGGTTGTGGGACCAGCATGTAGGTTTGCCCATTAAAAATGATGGGGCCCCCGAGTGTTGCAGGGTTGAGAGCAGGAGTGGTATTGTGATTGTTATTTGCGGGTGTGACTTGGGCGACCTGGGCCGTTGACGCGGCAACCTGGGCTGACGAAGTAGAGTTTTGTGAGCGATTTACTCGGGGAGTTTTGCCAGATGCCGCTCGCTGTGCGTTTCGTGCTTCATCAATTGTTTTGCCAGCCATCTTGCCGCCAGGGAGGATGCAGTAATCAGTTTGATGGTTCGTGCGCTTGCAGTTGGCGCAGACCGGCCTGGTATTGTTCTGAGGCTTCCCTTGAGTGGTAGCGGCGAGGGCTGTGTTGCCAGTAGTTCCATCAGCACGTCGGTTGGTATTGAGTGAGTCTTCGTCTTCAAGTCGCTCCATGACGATATCGGAAGAGAAGCCAGTTTGATTGAGCATTCCGTTGATGGCCGACTGAAGTTGTGGATAGTTGGCAGTCATCCCGTTGATTAGGAGGATAATTAGTAACTTGTCATTGTCGAAGTTACCCATTTTTACGATCCTTTCCCACAATTGTTTGATTTTATTTGCGGTGTCGACTAGTGGGACGTTGAGTTCGAAGTTGATATTGAGAGCTTGTTTGATGAGGAGAACTTGGGCATGAAGGCCAATCTGTTCATGGCGCTTGCGGAGCTTGTCATAAATTGCGTGGGCAGTGGGAAGTCTTCGAACGAGATCGAGGTCGATTTTGGACACGCGTTCCAGGATGAAGGCGCGGAGGGCACGATCGTTTATGTTCCAGATCTGAGCCCCTCTGGTGTGAATGAGCGGATCGGGACAAGGGATGCTTCCATCTAGCCATTCTGTGAACGCCTGCCTATCAACGACGTAACTGAGGCGAAGGCTCCATTCTTCCCAGTTTGACTTGCTTCTGTCTAGGATCAGATCTGCCGGCCAAGTGGAGTCCGGCATGAGAGTGCGTTCGGTGAGGAGAATTCCATTCACGAAGACACTGCGAGCCTGATCACCGGTGGGGATACTGGGGGGAACGGCAGCGGTACCACTCCGAGCAAAAGAACCGGGGGCGATAGAGGGTGCCCCAGTACTAGTGAGAGCTCGACGTCGAGTCGTAGCGGGTAGAGCTCCAGTGGTAGACATATCGAGAATGAAGTTTAGGCGATTGGAGAGATATGAGAGTGGAGAAGAAGTATTTGAGTATCGATTATACTGGTTAGGGCGTCGAGGTTATAGACGGGCAGCAGGGCCCATAACCTATTAAAACCTAAACCAAGTAATACCTTAGGTCCTCGTAGTGTAGAAGGAACTAAGGATGTATTCACCTAAACCAAGTAATACTACGATATGTCAATGGCGGGCGGTAGGTAATAGGCGTGCTAAGAACTTACCCTTAGGTCCTCGTAGTGTAGAAGGAACTAAGGGCTAGAACATACGAATACCGAAACGCGTATAAGCTACCGATCACGTGAGATGTGGACCGAGGTGGCGTGACCACTAGGCTTCAACATACCATCCAGTGCCTTTTCTGCCGTAGCGATCGCGTCGCTCAAGGATATAGTAGGTGTTTCGTCCACAGATCCAGCTTATAAAATCAACTCGGTCAACAACCCCTTGTGGTCGTCGAAATATTCGTGCAGACTTACAGGACTTGACGAAGGAAGAGCTGAATGACAACACCTTGCCGTTGTCGTTGAAAGCGACATTAGCAACCGCATTGGCGACGGGTACCCCATTCTGTCCCATGTTTTTCTCAGTCGTCACGATTGCGAAAAAGGACGGATTCGACACACGATCTGCTGCTTCAGGAAGGCGTGCTGCGACACTTCTGCCTTCGCGCTCGTACGGAACTGAATATCATTCTGTTGAATACCCAACTTAGATGCAAGGAAGGACACAGAGGCGGTTTTGATGTCAAAGTTGCCAGCACGACGTGCGAGGGGATGATCCAAACCCTCAACGCCGAAGCCCTGCTCGGCATGTCAGCAGACAGAACTATCAGGATACGCAAAGAAGTAGAAGTAGACCTCGAAGATTGACTCGGGGTGGAATGTCTCAAGTTTGAGGCTCCCGTCTGCACCAACAGTACGCGTACGATGAGTGGCATGCTTCAAGGTCGAAAGCCACGGGGTTGCGCTCGTTGTGGAGGCATAAAGAAGCGCAATGAGCACAGAGGAGAGGAGCTTAGAAAACGATGTCATTTCTGATTAATGTGCACAACAGAAGGTGACGATAGAGGACCTGCGAGATAGACTTGCGGCTGAAGAATGGAGTGGTGAACAATTCACTGTTTATAACCCTTATCCCCTCAGTCACGAACTAGCATAGGACCTGATAGCGCTGAGCTCGCGAAAACAGCAGTAGGGGTGCCACGCGGACAACATTGTGTCAAAGTTGAGCGCACGCATGGAGGTGCATGTGCCAACGACGAGGGTGCCAAGCCCAAAAGACCCACAGAATCTGGGGATAAATCGGTCACAGGGCCGAGTAAAAACCTGCCAACGACTCTCGGAGAAGTTGTTAACACAAGATACATGGTAATGTGACCCAGCGAATTCAGACCGTTCAGCACGAGGCTCTCATAGTCGTGGGACGCCAAGCGAGAGCAGTGAGAGCGGGAGAGCTGAGTCGGAGATCCGTTCCGAGGCTTCGGAGTAATGCAGAGGTTGTAGTTCAATGCCAAGAGCATATACTTCTATACTGGGCTTCCAAAAAGCCCGATACTAGGGACCAAGGTCAACCGACGATGGGAACCGATGCCTACTGTGACTGAAACGAGACTCGTCGCGAGTCGCATAGTAAGTTCAATTAGTCGACAAGTTGGTTGCCGGTGAGTTCTAGTCGCAATCTTCCCGCGGGCCGGACCGCTCTCCCGTCGACTTTGAGTTGAGTCACTGCTTAAACACTGCGTTTTATTTCAAGTTGTGAAGGCTAGACTATCCGACAGAGAGGGCACCTCCCTTATGTACACCTAGAGGTCGCCCTTTCATGCGTACATAGAGGGAATCCCGGGTCGAAACAATATCGATAGACCTGCGAAGAGAAGGAGAGACAGAAGCAAGTTCGAAGCTGCCAGTGAGGCAACTTGAAGCCTGGACAGAGGAGTTGTACAGCAGGTGGTGGATCGTATATTCTTGCGGCTGTTGTGTTGAAAGCGACTCAGCCTGAGTTGTTCCAGAGAACATAGTAATGTAATAGTAGCGCGAGTGTCTGTGGTCGAAACAATTTGAAGTGTTGTGCTGTATACAAGCCAAATAGTCCGACAAGGAGCGACTTGAACTTGACACATTTATACGGGGGATTCTGACTAGGAACTTGAAGGTCCGCTGCGCCTTACGGCCCATTCAAGTCGTTTTCGTTCTCCAGGTCATTCTCTGAAAAAAAAAACCGAGGGTGCTGCTTGGAGTGCCGAGTAATGTGAGACTCTCGTTACTCTTTTGCAAAAAGTAACAATCTTCATTAGGACACCTGAATTTATTGTTATAGCTGCATCGTTCGGCGTTGCTTTTTCGTCCACTGGTCCGATCCCGACTCCCAGGGTCACTGGCAAGCGTCGCAGAGCTGCGCTGGTGGAACAAGACGGTCTAGGCTGAGCTTACGCGTATTGCGCTTCGTTCGACTTGAAGGATGACAGTTATCCACGGTCGTAAAAAAGCCTCCCTGCGATACCTGTCTTTTACGCACTCCACAAGGAAGGACATTTGGTCGAAAAACAAAATCCCTTAACGTAAATGATTTCGTACGATAACGTACGATCCAAGGTACGATCTGCAGAATACAGAATCAACCCAAGTGAAAATACACACTTACATAACACCACATGTCTTCCCCTCACATCCTATGCTACCGGAAAGTTACGTTTAGCAGCCCGCGGGGACTGTAGAGTCGTCATTATGGTTCGCCGCATTCACACCCAGGCCCCTGCTCGCGAATGCATTCCATAACAAGCACTTGTTCGCACCGGCATATCGGTTTGCGTCCGCCTGGATCCATGCGTTGCGGGCAGTGAGGACTGTCCACTCCCCGTCAGCGTCCTCACGGAAAGACACACGTCGAGTACAGCGGACACGAGGATGGCTTACATGTAGGGTTGCACGGCTGGAGAAGTAGGGCGTCGAGGAAGAGGTGCAGGAAGACAATGTTACCTTCCGTGCCGCCCGGGTTCGTGCGTGCGGTCGCAGACCATCCGTGAGCAGTGACGAGCGGGGCATATACATTGTGGAGTATGTTGGCCCAAACCTCTCCGATGGCTGCCCGTGTATCAGACGAACAGCCGATAACGGGAAGAAGGAGAGAGGGGGCGTACCGTGAACCTCAGTCAGAGTTTTCAGGCTCGAGTAGCGAAGCGGGTTGGTCGTGCTTTTTTGGAGCCGATGGGCTGAGCGATCAGGTCCTGGCGAATAGTCTGCGTATACACTCACGCAGAAGTCGAGTACGGATGGCTGCGGAGCCCAGCAGGGTCGTTGCTAACCCACTGGCCCAATACGAAATCGACAGTAATGGGGCCTTGCGCGATCCAGCTTTACACCAGAGCTTAAAAAGTGTGTGCACGGAGCAGATCAAGGACTTACTCGGCCATGGCATCAGACCACCCCTCGCCCAAACCACCAGCCTCAGTGGTTTGCAGACAGCGTGCCGTTCCGCCACCAACCATTCGGTTGGTGACACCGTGCGTGTTCTCATGGATCACGATATCATTTTCGAGGGCTTCATCACGCCCAGGCTTGGGAATAATTCGGAAACTCGTGTGACCAGAGATCGAATACAATGGAATTACGCTTACGATGGTGGCGAGGCCCAACCGCATGACACTGGCCTGGCCACTGCTCTGTGTCAGAAATACCCATCGACCAATTCGAAAAGCAATGGACGTACTCGGGGGGAGTCGAGAAGCTGTCGAAGTCGATAACTGTGGGGTCCTGCACGTTCACCATGACACGATCGCTGCCGAGTCCACCCTTTCCAAAGTTATTGGTCTGGAAGTTGAAGGTGGACTCCGTGAAGCCATATCTGTACGTAAAGTCGTGGACTGTGTTCACGACGTAGAATGCGTTCGTAACTGCCGCGTTGACGTTCGTCGAGTTGGTCGGGGGCTGGGCAAAATCATAGATGTAGACGAAGTTAAGAACAGGAGAGGACTGAGGCGTAGGAGTGCCTTTAGCCGCGAAGACGTTGTTGCCGCTACCGGAATATCAGGGTATTAGAACCCGGCGGTAAAGATGAGTGCTCACGTGGTCACAGTTGTGGACGTCGTCCCATCATTGTGCCAGCCGAGGGGAGACGCAACCAAATCCTGGGGGTCGATGAGGGTCTGGAAACCCTGTGTGGGGTTCTCCTCATTGATTGGGACGACGCGGTACTGCATAAAGAAAAAGAAACGGTTAGAATAGGATGGAAGATCCCAACCACTCTCCCGAACTGACCGAAGCTTTCGCAACGAAGTCTGTCACAGAGACCACCTTATTAGAGTGCGCGTCCACAAAAGCCTCCACCCACGTTCCCACACTCTCATTTTGGATTTGTATGACATGCGTCAGAGCAGCGGAACCGTCGGGCTGTATAAGGAACTCAAGCGTTGCGGGGTGTCCGTTGTGGGTACCATCCAGTGCCTTCTCTGCTGTAGCAATCGCGTTGCTGAGGGATACAGTAGGAGTTTCGTTCGCAGAGCCGGCTTTATATAATCAACTTGGTCAACAATCCCTCGTGGTCGTCGAAATATTGGCGCAGACTTACAAGGCTTGACGAAAGAAGAGCTGAATGACAACACCTTGCCGTTGTCGTTGAAAGCGACGTTGGCAACCGCGTTGGCGACGGGTACCCCGTTCTTCCCCATGTTTTTTAAGTCGTCACGACCACAAGAGAGGGAGGATTTGACACACGATTTGCTGCTTCAAGAAGGCGTGCTGCGTCACTTCTGCCTTCGCACCCGTATGAAACTGAATATCGTTTTGATGAATACCCAACTTAGACGCAAGAAAGGACACAGAGGCGGCTTTGATGTCGAAGTTTCCAGCACGACGTGCGAGCGGGTGATCCAAACCCTCAACACCAAATCCCTGCTCGGCATGTCAGCGGACAGAACCATCACGACACGCAAAGAGGTAGAAGCCGACCTCGAAGATTGACTCGGGGTGGAATGTCTCAAGCTTGAGGCTCCCGTCTGCACTAATGGCGCGCGTACGATGAGTGGTATGCTTCGAGGTCGAAGGCCACGGTGTCGCGATCGTGGTGGAGGCATAAAGAAGCGCAATGAGCACAGAGGAGAGGAGCTTGGAGAACGAGGCCATTGCTGATTAATGGACACCACGGAAGGAGACAATAGCCGACGATCGGAGCGGCGAATAATACACTGTCTATAAACCCCATCCCCTCGGTCACGAGCTAGCATAGTGCCTGAGCCCGCGAGAACAGCAGGGGAGGTAGCCACGCGGACAAAAATGTGTCAAAGTTGAGCGTACGCATGGAAGTATATGTGCCAATGACGAAGGCGCCAAGTCACACAGTCTTAAGACAAATCACAGAGCTGAATACAAAACCTGCCGACGACACTTGGAGATATTAACACAGTGGTGACGAGACACAACTTGGAAAAGTGACCCAGCGAATTCAGACCCTCTGAGGGCGTTCGGAGATTGATCGACACGAGGCTCTCATAGCCGTGGGACGCCAAGCGAGGGTACTATGCTATCTGGTTCGTTGCACAAAAACACCTTTTTTTTTTCTGTAGCTTCAACGACACATCGTAGACACTTCAAATTGTACATAGTTATAGAAAACCTAGTTCTACACTGCATGGTATTTTTATTTTTATCTGTTTCTCAAGTCGTTCGAAGGGCAGTCGACATTCAAATTTATCCTCACCTTTGCACATTTTTGTCACACACTTGTCACACTTTTGGCAGCGTACAGTAGTGATCGGCACTTCGGCAATTGAATCTCAGCATTTGCACATTTTTGCGAAAAGCTCTTGCGGCAGTGTGGTTCAAAAAATTGTCAGAGACAGATAATTTCACTATGCTAGGTCTATCATAAGCTGTGTCTATGGCTAATGCTAATGTGGATATAAGCTATGAGGCCGGTATTGAGGTGTTGTGATTCCAGTGATGCCGGCTGGCTTCAAATGAAGAACTCTAAATGGGTCACGTGTTTGTCACCCTTATTGCGCTCAATGTGAGTTCTGTTTCTGCATGTAACGCCACCACAGGGGCGTTAAGTACGACGTGTACTTCGGAGTCAACTGTCAGGGGTTCTGGTAGAGCGAGTCGGTTAGGACTCAGTCTGGTGATGAACAAGAGTCGAGCTAGCTTTGAAAGCTTGTCGACCTTAGTCAGAGAGTACGAGGCTCAAGCACGAAGGCAAGCAAAGGACTTAAGCGCAAGGGCAAGTCAAAGCGGGTTCGTGAGTACTGATGTGGTATTACACAAGAAGTCAGAACTGCTGTACAAGCCAGTCCGACTACGACTTATATACTAGTACAAGCCCCAAAGAGACAACAACAGGGCAACATAGTAGGTAAACAGATGGCGCCATGAGGAACACATGGGCGCGACGGGTATCGTATGGCGTCAAAGATAAGACAAGGGTCTGGGTCAACTATCAGTGACACGCGGTAGTCAGAGGACCAAGTGGTAGCCAATACATGGCGTATAGTAGTCAGTCATGGGTCATCACAGAACGTATCATAGAAGCAGCAATCAAAGTATAGTAAAGGCGCAATGCCTATTAGTCAAGAAGGGGATCACAAGGGACGTCAGGTGTGGAAGGAAGTTAAAGATAAAGAGGCGAGGCTGTCCATGAAGGCAGATGTGTGAGGGGTCTGGGTGTAGGGTGACGTCAAGGGGAACAATGACAAAGAAAACAAAGATAGAACTGTTCATGACGTACAAGGCGTGTGGGAATAGAGACAAGTCACGTGAAGCAGGGGAAAGAGTTGCAAAGACAGGAATCCATGGATAGAGGGACGCGTGGCATCAACTTCAGGGAAAATGGTAAGAAGTCCCCTTAGCAGTACGTCGCAAGGCAAGAAATCGTAACACTGCAGCTCGATCGCCTCAGATCACTGACTCCAAACTTGTCATGCTGGTGCTTGTCATGCATATTTTCACTCCTGTAAAAAGAATTTGTGTAGAAGTACCGGGATCGTTCAAATCTGGGGGTGTGAACACCTGCTCCAGACCACTCCACTGAAACTTTGATTTATTTTATAATCATAAATCCATACAGATCTCCTATTTTATTTATGATCTAGTATACAAAGAACCTACTCTATTTACTGTTTTTTTTTTGGGAAGAAAGGATGGCAGGAAAGTGGTGATCGACAAAAATCTTTCGATTGTGCAAGTGTGAGTACCTGTGCAACGAACCAGATAGCATAGTAGTGAGAACGGGAGAGCCAAGCCGGACTGTTCCGAGGTTTCGGACTCACATCGCGTGACTCCTTCCATACTAGGCTTCCAAGAAGCCCGCTAGCACTCACTCGCACTGCCAGGCTCCGCTAGCATCCAAGGTCAACCGGAATTGAGGGAAATATGGTACAAAAACTACAGTATATAGGCCAGCACACACTCAGACTGGCCAGGTCTGCCCATCAACTTGCCGACTTTAGATAAAAAGCGCCCGCGCCAAATGTTCTGCAAGCTGCTGTAACTTCAAGTTATGCCCAGGTAGTGTATTGTATCTATCTAGGAGAAAATCAGTCGTTACTCATACATGCGTGCGATTCTTGAAGTGTGGTGTCTATCTAGTGTCCCTTTTGTACCCTCGCGTCCTAGTGCTCGCGCACTTCTGTTCACCTTGCGCGTGCCAATGTCTCCCGGGCTCCCGATCGCCTGCACATTTCCTACAGTAAGTGCCCATGGCAGACTGTTTTCGCTAATCCCTGGAGATCAAACTCGGGGCTTGAGGGTCCGCTTCCCCTTGCGATCTATTCAGGTCATTCGTTTGCGTAGCCGCGCTAATGGAACAAGATGATCCAGGTATGACCCTGACAGCAATTCGCGATGAAGGCACCCCAAATGTAAAAAAGCTCCCTTGCAATACCCATCTTTCACGCTATCGCAACCCACAAGGGAGGACATCTGGTTGAAAGACAAGAAACTTTAATGATAATGACAACATACGATTTGCAGAATCTTATTACAGGGTCAACCAAGCGAAAATACACACTCCCATAACGCCACACGCCTGCCCCTCATGTCCTATGCTACCGGGAAAGTTAATATAAATACGTTTAGCAGCCCGCGGGGACTGTAGAGTCGTCGTTATGTTTTGCCGCATTCACACCTAGGCCCCTGCTCGCAAATGCATTCCACAACAAACACTTGTTCGCGCCGGCATAGCGGTTTGCGTCTGCCTGGATCCACGCGTCGCGGGCAGTGAGGACTGTACCATTCCTCGTCAGCGACCACGCGGCAAGACGCACATTGAGTTCGGCGAAAACGAGAAAGGCTTACATGTGGGGCTACAGGGCTGGAGAAGCAGAGCATCAAGGAAGAGGTGCAGGAAGACAATATTGCCCTCCGTGCCAGCCGGGTTCGTGCGTGCGGTCGCAGACCACCCATGGGCGGTGACGAGCGAGGCATATACATTGTGGAGCATGTTGGCCCAGACCTCGCCGATGGCTGCACGTGTATCAGACAACGACCGATAACGGGAAGAAAGAGAGAGGGTCGTACCGTGAACCTCGTGCAAATTCTTCAAGCTTGAGTAGCGAAGTGGGTTGGTCGTGCTTTTTTGGAGTCGATATGCTAAGCAATCAGATCCTCATACAGTCGTTGCATACACTCACGCAGAAGTCGAATACGGGTGACTGCGAATCCCAGCAGGGTTGTTGATGACGTACTGGCCCAAAACGAAATCGACGGTTGTGGCGCCTTGCGCGTTCCAGCTTTACGCCAGAGCTTAGAAAGTGCGTGCGTGGGAGCGGGTCGAGAACTTACTTGGCTAAGGTATCAGACCAACCTTCGCCCATGCCGCCGGCCTCTGTGGTTTGCAGGCAGCGTCCAGTTCCGCCACCGGTCATTCGGTTCGTAACTCCGTGCGTGTTCTCATGGATCACGATATCATTTTCGAGAGCACCATCACGATGGGGCTGGGAAATGATTCAGCAACACGTGTGGCCAGAGATAGAGCACAGACGACTTACGGTGGTGAAATCCCACAGGAACATCCTCATGTGACCGGACTGGCCACTGCTTTGTGTCAGAAATCCCCATCGACCAATTCGAAAAGCGATGGACGTACTCGGGAGGAGTCGCGAAGTCCGCGTTGTCGATACCTGCAGGGTCCTGCACGCTCACCGTGACGGGATCGTTACCTAATCCACCCTTTCCAAAGTTGTTCGTCTGGAAGTTGAATGTGGCCTCCGTGAAGCCATATCTGTACGTAGTGTCGTGGACCGTGTTCACGAGGTAGAATGCATTCGTAACTGCCGCGCCGATGTTGGCCGCTACGGTCGGGTCCTGTGTAGCATCCTGGGTGTAGATAAAGTTATCCGTAGCAGAGGTCTGTGACGTAGCAGTGGTGCCTTGAGCCGCGAAGACGTTGTTGCCGCTACCGGAATGTCAGAGTACTGGAACCCCGGTGGTGAAATGGGTACTCACGAAGTCACAGTCGTGGATGTCGTTCCATCATTGTGCCAGCCGAGGGGAGATGCGGTCAAATCCTGGGGGTCGGTGAGGGTCTCGAAACCCTGAGTGAGGACCTCCTTATTGATTGGGAGAACGAGGTACTGCATAAAGAAAGACAAAAAAAACGGTTAGAATAGGAAGGAAGATCTAAGCACTCCCTCGAACTGACCGAGGCCTTCGCAACGAAGTCCGTCACAGAGACCACCTTGTTAGAGTGCGCGTCCACAAATGCCTCCACCCATGTTCCCGCACTCTCATTTTGGATTTGTATAACGTGGGTCAGAGCAGCGGACCCGTCGGGCTGTATAAGGAACTCAAGTGTTGCGGGGTGTCCGTTGTGGGTACCATCCAGTGCCTTCTCCGCTGTAGCAATTGCGTCGCTGAGGGATACAGTGGGAGTTGCGTCTGCAGAGCCAGCTATACAAAATCAACTCGGTCAACAAATCCCTCGCGGTCGTCGAAATATTGGCGCAGACTTACAAGGCTTGACGAAAGAAGAACTGAATGACAACACCTTGCCGCCGTCATTGAAAGCGACATTAGCAACCGCATTGGCGACGGGTACCCCATTCTGCCCCACGTTTTCTAAGTCACAGCTACGAGAAAGGAGGATCTCTACACACAATCTGCTGCTTCAGGAAGGCATGCTGCGACACTTCTGCCTTCGCGCTCGTACGGAACTCAATGTCGTTCTGTTGAATACCTAACTTAGACGCAAGGAAGGACACCGAGGCGGCCTTGATGTCGAAGTTGCCAGCACGGCGCGCGAGGGGGTGATCCAAACCCTCAACGCCGAATCCCTGCTCAGCGTGTCAGCAGACATGATCATCACGATACGCAAAGAGGTAGAAGCAGACCTCAAAAATTGGCTCAGGGTGGAATGTCTCAAGTTTGAGGCTCCCGTCTGCACCAACGGAGCGCGTACGATGTGTGGCATGCTTCGAGGTCGAAGGCCACGGGGCCGCACTCGTGGTGGAGGCATAAAGGAGCGCAATGAGCACAGAGGAGAGGAGCTTGGAGAACGGGGCCATTGATGATTAATGGGCACTACAGAAGGAGAAGATAGAGGACCTGCGAGACCGACTTGCAGCTGAAGATTGGAGTGGTAAACAATTCGCTATTTATAAACCCCATCCCCTCAGTCCCGGGCTAGCATTGGGCCTGATAGCGAGGAGCTCGCGAGAATAACAGGGCGATGCCACTGCGGACGACATTGTGTCGAGGTGGGGCGCACGCATGGAGGTGCATGTGCCAACAACGGAGTAATAGGTACGAGCCAGCGTGCTCGAAGGTGCCAAACCCAAAACCCCGCGGTCTTGGGATAAGTCAGCGATAGGGCTGAGTAAAAAAACCCGCCGACGACTCTATTAATACGAAGGTAATGAAATACACATGGCAATGTGACCCAGCGAATTCAGGCCCTCTAAGAGCGTTCGGGGATAGGTCAGCACGGTGCTCTCATAGTCGTGGGATGCCAAGCGAGAGCAGTGAGAGCGTGAGAGCTAAGTTGGAGTCCCATTCCGAGGTTTCGGAGTAATGCAGGGAACGTAGTTCGAGGCCAAGATTAGATACTTCCATAGTGGGTTTCCAAGAAGCCGGAACCGATGCCTAACTGAATGGAAACTCATCGTGAGTTATGGTCTAGTTCTGTAGCCATACTGTATCCTTCCCATGCGGCATCAGGACTAAGACAATTTGTTTTTGTGGAGATTTTTTCCCATGAAAACTGTGACAGCAAGAAACTGCCTAAAACGGAGAATAACTGCGAAAAGACTTACCGTAAAACGCTTCCAAAAAGGTGTCGGACACCTTCCAATTTGCTTGTACATCGCCGCCACTCTCAGCCAGGTCGCGGACACAAGCCTTCCGATATTTTTCCAGTCCCAACGACAATTCCACAGTTTTCTTGAACCAAGCCAGATTCCTTCCCGGGCCGTTGGTCCCCGCATAAGAGACTCCTCACGTGCCCACTTCAGACATCCCGTTACGGTTATGTCTCGTTACGCTGGGACTGAAGTACTGAAGTACTGAAGTCGCGATAAAAAAAGGGAAGTGTGGGAAAAGGTACGATAGTCTCTTACCACGCCGCATTGACAAGGGAAGGAGTGGATCCAAGCATGTCCAATGGCATCAACTTCAATGCGTCATATCTTTCTCTTTAGCGGACCATCTAATTCTTCTATTTTCACTGGATAGATATACGGTTCCTTCTTCAAGTCCTCCCAAAGTCCTCCCATCACTACCACACCACCCTTAGTGGTATTTATTTCTGCAAACACCGCCTCCGGAGTCTCTCCTCACACTAGCATTGTACCTTGTAACGTCTCTCTTACTGCAACTCATCCTGACTTCCTTCTCCCCAACAACCTCGAGACAATGCTCAACCGCTGAAGACTTTCGCGCCAGAGGTTTTGCATTGATCACAAAATTTATCCAGCGTGTGCGCGGTGTGTGCACACCCTCTCACTGAAAACATCCCTCTTCGAGTCTTCTCCCCTTGCAAGATTATCCCGTATACAATACGGCCCAACGGAACCGGTCCTTCCTCAAGCCTGTTTTCGACCGTGGCCTCTCGAGAACTTAGCTTCAGCAGATGGGCTTGAATCCCTCAATCCCATCTTAGACTCTAGGGTCTCAAATCTACTCCCCAAATTCGACACTCCTCGGTTTCTCCCTGAATGGCCGCGGTTTGGAGTGTGCTTCGGAAGCTTCGACACGGACTTGAGGTCGATGAGACTGTGATACCCTTTTCTTACAAAGGTCTACGATTCCTACATTATACTTTCTTTTGTGAAACGGCACTGTTGTTCTAGGAAGTTCAAGATACCGAGTTCCTCTCCTCTGCACCAACCCTGGCCGTGCAACAGACAAGGGATGACACCGTCTTCCAAGTCTATCCACTGAGTATTCGACACCCCCTCGCCAACTACAGGGTGAAACGAATGGCGCATGCCTTCGGGCAAGGCGTTGCGGCGACGACAAACAAGCTGCCAGTCGTTGTAGCTTTGACTCGAAGTTCTGCTTCATTGGTCTAGTTTTAAGAGAAAAAGAAAGTGTCGAGTATGAGTTACCTCTCGTTACCCTGTTTGCCAAAAAGTACCGACCTCTATTAGCATACCTGGGCCGAGTATAGCTGAATCTTTGGTACCGTCCGGCGTTGCTATTTCGTCCGCTAGTCAGATCCCGACGTCCAAGGGTGGCGGAGCCGCGCTAATGGAACAAGACGATTCAGGGATGACGGCTATTCACGACGAAAACACACAATCATAAAAAAGCTTCCTTACGATACGTATCTTATACGCTCTCGCGACCCACAAGGAAGGACATCTGGTTGAAGGACGAAAATACTTAATGAGAACGATTTCGTACGGACAACAGTACAATTTTTGCAGAATACTAGTACAGGGCCAACAAAATGAACAATACACTCCCACAACGCCAAACGCCTGCTCCTTATCTCCAATGCTACCGGGAAGTTAATACAAATACATTCAGCAGCCCACAGGGACTGTAGAATCGTCGTTATGGTTCGCCGCATTCACACCCTAGGCCCCTGCTCGCGAATGCATTCCACAACAAGCACTTGTTCGCGCCAGCATATCGGTTTGCGTCCGCCTGGATCCATGCGTTGCGGGCAGCTGAGGACTGTCCACTCCCCGTCAGCGTCCTCACGGAAAGACACACGTCGAGTACAGCGGACACAATAATGGCTTACATGTAGGGTTGCACTGGCTTGGAGAAGCAGTGCGTCGAGGAAGAGGTGCAGGAAGACAATGTTACCCTCCGTGCCGTCCGGGTTCATGCGTGCGTTCGCAGACCATCCGTGAGCAGTGACGAGCGGGGCATGTACATTGTGGAGTATGTTGGCCCAGACCTCTCCGATGGCTGCCTGTATATCAGACGAACAGCCAGTATCCGGAAGAAAGATAGGGGGGGCGTACCGTGAACCTCAGTCAGTGTCTTCAAGCTCGAGTAGCGAAGCGGGTTGGTCGTGCTTTTTGAGTCGATGCGCTGAGCGATCAGGTCCTGGCGAAACAGTCGGCGTGTACACTCACGCAGAAGTCGAGTACGGGTGGCTGCGAATCCCAGCAGGGTTGTTGATGACGTACTGGCCCAAAACGAAATCGACGGTTGTGGGGCCCTGCAAAAGCCAGCTTTACACTAGAGCTCAGAATGTGTGTGCGCGGAGGGGATCGAGGACTTACTCAGGCCATGGCATCAGACCAACCCTCGCCCATGCCGCCGGCCTCTGTGGTTTGCAGGCAGCGTCCAGTTCCGCCACCGGTCATTCGGTTCGTAACGCCGTGCGTGTTCTCATGGACCACAATATCATTTTCGATGGCACCATCACGATTGGGCTGGGGAATATTTCAGCAATCGGTGTGGCTATAGATCGAATGCAGTGGACTTACGCTGGTGAAATCCCACAGGAACATTCGCATGTGACCAGACTGGCCACTACTCTGTATCAGAAATGCCCATCGACCAATTCCGAAAGCGATGAACGTACTCGGGGGGAGTCGAGAAGTCGGCGTTGTCGATACCTGCAGGGTCCTGCACGCTCACCGTGACACGATCATTGCCTAATCCACCCTTTCCAAAGTTATTGGTCTGGAAGTTGAAGGTGGACTCCGTGAAGCCATATCTGTACGTAAAGTCGTGGACTGTGTTCACGACGTAGAACGCGTTCGTAACTGCTGCGTCGAGGTTCACCGTGGTAGTCGGGGACTGGGCAAAATTATAGTTGTAAATGAAGTTGTCAGTAGCAGAGGTTTCGGACGCAAGAGGGGTGACAATGACATTGTTGCCGCTACCGGAATGTCAGGGTACTGTAACCCCGGTAGTAAAAATGGGTACTCACGAGGTCGTGGTCGTGGTCCCGGACCCATCATTGTGCCAACCGAGGGGAGACGCAATTAAATCCGGGGTATCGAAGAGGGTCTCGAAACCTTGAGTGGGGATTTCCTTATTGATTGGGAGAACGAGGTACTACATAAAGAAATAGGTTAGAACAGGAAGGAAGATCCCAGCCACTTCCCCGAACTGACAGAGGATTTCGCAACGAAGTCTGTCACAGAGACCACCTTGTTAGAGTGCGCGTCCACAAAAGCCTCCACCCATGTTCCCACACTCTCATTTTGGATTTGTATAACGTGTGTCAGAGCAGCAGACCCGTCAGCCTGTATAAGGAACTCAAGCGTTGCAGGGTGTCCGTTGTGGGTACCATCCAGTGCCTTCTCTGCTATGGCGATCGCGTCGCTGAGGGATACAGTAGGTGTTTCGTCCGCAGAACCAGCTGAATATGATCAAATCTGTCAACAACACCTTGTGGTCGTCGAAATATTCGGGCAGACTTACAAGGCTTGACGAAAGAAGAGCTGAATGACAACACCTTGCCGTCATCGTTGAAAGCGACATTAGCAACCGCATTGGCGACGGGTACTCCATTCTTCCCCATTTTTTCTAAGTCGTCACGATTACGAAAGAGGAAGGAGTCGACACACAATCTGCTGCTTCAGGAAGGCGTGCTGCGCCACTTCTGCCTTCGCGCTCGTACGGAAACTGAATGTCGCTTTGATGAAAACCCAACTTAGACGCAAGAAAGGACACTGATGCGGTTTTGATGTCGAAGTCGCCAGCACGGCGTACGAGGGGGTGATCCAAACCCTCAACACCGAACCCCTGCCAGCTTGTAAACTGACAGAAATATCACGATACGCAAGAGGTAGAAGCAGACCTCGAAGATTGACTCGGGGTGGAACGTCTCAAGTTTGAGGCTCCCATCAACACCAACGGTGCGTGTACGATGAGTGGCGTGTTTCGAGGTCGAAGGCCCCGGGGCCGCGCTCGTGTTGGAGGCATAAAGAAGCGCAATGAGCACAGAGGAGAGCAGCTTAGAGAACGAGGCCATTGCTGATTAATGGGCACGAGAGAAGGAGACGATAAAGGATCTCCGAAACCGACTTGCAGCTGAAGATTGGAGTGGTAAACAATGCACTGTTTATAAACCTCAAGATCTCAGTCACGAGTTAGCACAGGACCTGTTGGCGGTAAGCCCGCAAGAACGGCGGGGGGTACCACGCGGACAGCGTTGTGTCCAAGTTGAGCGCACCCGTGGAGGTGCCTGTGCTAACAGCGAAGATGCCTGGCCCAAAAAACCCACAGATAAATCAGTTTCAGAGCGGAATACCAGTAAAAAACCTGCCGACGACTCATGGAGAAGTTATCAACACAAAGGTAATGAGACACATGGCAATGTGACCCAGCGCATGCAGACCTTCTAAGGGCGTTCAGGGGTGTGTCAGCACGAGGCTCTCATAGTCGTGGGATGCCAAGCGAGAGCAGTGAGAGCGGGAGAGCTAAGTCGGAGTCTCGTTCCGACGTTTCAAAGTAATGCAGAGATCGTAGTTCAGTGCCAAGAGTACATACTTCCAAACTAGCTTGCAAGAAGCCGGAACCGACGCCTAACTGAAAGGAAACTCATCGTGAGTTGCGGTTGTGGTCTATCTGCTGTAATCATATAGTAAGTTGCTGTATCCCAACCTGCGAAATTTTGTTTTCGGAGGTTTCTTCCCACGACAAACCGTCTATAGCGAGGACTTACCGCGAAAACACCCTATAATGGTACCGTGACTGTAAAACCTACCAATTTGTTCGCACGTCGCTGCTACAGTGCTACTCTGCTTTATCAAATCCCTATCATGACGATTCCACAATTTTCTTGATCCGAGTCCAAGCATGTTCATCAATACAATACCATCAACTTCAGTGCATCATGTCCCTCCCCACAACGGACCATCTAAATTCCTCTATTTCCGCTGGATAAACGGTCCATTCTTAGAGTCCTCCTATCACTAGCACACCGCCCTAGTGGTATCCATCTCTGCACTGGCAAACACCGCTTCCGATTCCTCAGAGTCTCTCCTCACGCTAGTGCACACCCTATCACTGCAAACACCCCTCTTCGAGTCCTCTTCCCTCACAAAATTATCCTGCTTAAAATATGGCCCAACCGAACCACCCCCTTCTTAGAGCATAATTTCGATCATAGCCTCTCGTGAACTAACGTTAGCAAGTGAATTTGAATCCCTGAATCCCATCTTAGTTTCTAACGTCTCAAATCTACTCCCCAACTTCGACACTCCTCAGTTTCTCCCTGAATGGCCGTGGCTCGGAGTGTGCTCCAGACACCTCGACACGGACTCGAGGTCGAGGAGGCTGTGATTTACCTGGTCTTCCGAATATTTTCACCGATCGACAGAACAAGAGTGCCGTTCATGAAAGAAAGTATAATGCAGGAATCGCAGACCTCTGTAATAAAAAGATAAAGTTCAAGACGTCGGACTCCTCTCCTCTGCACCAACCCTAGCCGTGCAACAGATAGGGGATAATGCCCTTATCCACTCCGTATTTGACACGTCCTCGCCGACCGCGGGGTGAACGAATAGCATGCGCCCCCGGCACAACAAACAAGCGGCAAGTCGTCGTAGCCTTGACTCGGACTTCCGTTGAATTGGTCTAGTTTGAAAAGAAAAAGAAAGTGCCGAGTATGAGATACTCTCGTTATCGGTATTCCAAGGAATATCAATCAGTCTCCATTAGTACGCCTGAATCGAGTATAGCTGCATTTTTGGTATCGTCCCTGCGTTGCCTTCTCGTTCTCCAGTCCGTTTCCGACGCCCAAGGGTCGCAGAGTCGCGCTAATGGAACGAGACGATCCAATTCTGGGGATGACAGCAATCCACGACGAAAGAACCCAATCGTAAAAAGTTTCCTTTCGATACCTATCTTACACGCTCTCGCGACCCACAAGGATGTCTGGTTGAAAGACAAAAACCCCAATGAGAATGATTCGTACGACAACGTACGACCTGCAGAATACTAGTACAAGGTCAACCAAGTGACAATACACACTTCCATAACGTCGCAATACGCCGCACGCCTGCCCTCATCTCCCATGATACCAGAAACTCGACATAAATATGTTTAGCAGCCCGCGGGGACCGTAGAGTCGTCGTTATGGTTCGCCGCATTCACACCCAGGCCCTTGCTCGCGAATGCATGCCACAACAGGCACTTGTTCGCGCCAGCATATCGGTTTGCGTCTGCCTGGATCCACGCGTTCCGAGCCGTGAGGACTGTCCATTCCCCCGTCAGCATGCACGCAGAAAGACAGACGTCAAGAACAGCAGGAAAGGAAAAACGCTTACATGTAGGATTGCACGGCTGGAGAAGCAGGGCATCGAGGAAGAGGTGCATGAAGACGATGTTGCCCTCCGTGCCGCCCGGGTTCGTGCGCGCCGGTCGCAGACCACCCGTGGGCAGTGACGAGCGGTGCATATACATTGTGGAGTATGTTGGCCCAGACCTCTCCGATGTCTGCCCGTGTATCAGACGAACAGCCGATATCCGGAAGAAAGAGAGGGGGGGCGTACCGTGAACCTCAGTCAGAGTCTTCAAGCTCGAGTACCGAAGCGGGTTGGTCGTGCTTTTTTGAAGTTGATAAGCTAAGCGATCAGGTCCTGGCGAACAGTCGTCGTGTACACTCACGCAGATGTCGAGTACGGGTGACTGCGGATCCCAGCAGGGTCGTTGATGACGTACTGACCCAACACGAAATTGACGGTTGTGGCGCCTTGCGCGTTCCAGCTTTACACCAGAGCTTAGAAGGTGTGAGGGTGGAGCGGATTGAGGACTTACTCGGCCATGGCATCAGACCAACCCTCGCCCATGCCACCGGCCTCTGTGGTTTGCAGGCAGCGTCCAGTTCCACCACCGGTCATTCGGTTCGTAACGCCGTGCGTGTTCTCATGGATCACGATATCATTTTCGACGGCACCATCACGATCGGGCTGGGGAATGATTCAGCAACCCGTGTAGCTATACATCGAATGGACTTACGTTAGTGAAAATCCCACAGGAACATCCTCATGTGACCGGACTGGCCACTGCCTTGTGTCAGATATGCCCATAACCAATTAGAAAAGCGGTGGACGTACTCTGGGGGAGTCGAGAAGTCCGCGTTGTCGATACCTGCAGGGTCCTGCACGCTCACGGTGACGCGATCGTTACCTGCTCCACCCTTTCCAAAGTTATTGGTCTGGAAGTTGAAGGTAGCCTCCGTGAAGCCATATCTATACGTATAGTCGTGGACCGAGTTCACAATGTAGAATGCGTTCGTAACTGCCGCGTTGATGTTCGCCGAGACGGTCGGAGCCTGGGTAAAACTATAGGTGTAAACGAAGTTATCAGTAGCAGAGGTCTGGGGCGTAGCAGTGGTGCCTTTAGCCGCGAAGACGTTGTTGCCGCTACCGGAATGTCAGGGCACTGGACTCCCGGTGGTGAAAAACGGGTACTCACGAGGTCGTAGTCGTGGTCCCGGTCCCAGTATCGTGCCAGCCGAGGGGAGACGCAGTCGAATCCTGTGGGTTGGTGAGGGTCTGGAAACCCTGGGTGGGGACCTCCTCATTGATTGGGACGACGCGGTACTGCATAAAGAAAGAAAAGGAAAAAGAAAACGGTTAGAATAGGAAGATCCCAGCCACTCCCTCGAACTGACCGAGGCTTTTGTAACGAAGTCCGTCACAGAGAGCACCTCGTTCGAGTGTGCGTCCACAAACGCCTCCACCCATGTTCCCGCACTCTCATTTTGAATTTGTATAACGTGCGTCAGAGCAGCGGACCCATCAGGCCGTATAAGGAACTCAAGCGTTGCGGGGTGTCCGTTGTGGGTACCATCCAGTGCCTTCTCTGCTGTAGCAATCGCGTCGCTGAGGGATACAGTAGGAGTTTCGTCCGCAGAGCCAGCTTTACACAAAATTGACTCGGTCAACAACCCTTCGTGGTCGTCGAAATATTCGCGCCGACTTACAAGGCTTGACGAAAGAAGAGCTGAATGACAACACCTTTCCACCGTCGTTGAAAGCGACATTAGCAACCGCATTGGCGACGGGTACCCCATTCTGCCCCATGTTTTCTAAGTCACCACGATTACGAGAAAGGAAGGATTCGACACACAATCTGCTGCTTCAGGAAGGCGTGCTGCGCCACTTCTGCCTTTGCACTTGTACGGAACTGAATATCGTCCGGTTGAATACCTAACTTAGACGCAAGGAAGGACACCGATGCGGCTTTGATGTCGAAGTTGCCAGCACGACGTGCGAGGGGGTGATCCAAACCCTCAACACCGAACCCCTGCTCAGCATGTAAACAGACAGAATTATTACGATACGTAAAGAGTTAGAAGCAGACCTCGAAGATTGACTCGGGGTGAAATGTCTCAAGCTTGAGGCTCCCATCTGCACCAACGGAGCGCGTACGGTGAGTGGCATGCTTCGAGGTCGAAGGCCATGGCGTAGCGCTCGTGGTGGAGGCATAAAGAAGCGCAATGAGCACAGAGGAGAGCAGCTTAGAGAACGAGGCCATTGCTAATTAATGCGCAGGACAGAAGAGGACCCGCGAGATAGACTCGCAGCTGAAGATTGGAGTGGTTAACAATGCACTGTTTATAAACCTCAACCTCTCGGTCACGAGCTAGCATAGGGCCTGATGATGCTGAGCCCGCGAGAACAGCATGGTAGGGTGCCATGCGGACAACGTTATGCCGAGGTTGAGCGTACGCGCGGAGGTGCATGTGCCAGCGACGTAGTAGGTATGAAACAGTATGCTCAAAGATGCCAAGCCCGAAAAATCCACAGAGTCTTGTGGTAAATGAGCCACTTACTCACAGAGCCGAGAGTAAAAACTTGCCGACGACTCTTGGAGAGCTATTAATATGAGACACGCATGGCAATGTGACCCAGTGAATTGAGACCCTCTGAGTGCGTTCAGAGATTGATCAGCACGAGGCTCTCATAGTCGTGGGATGCCAAGCGAAAGCAGTGAGAGCGGGAGAGCTAAGTTGGAGTCTCGTTCCAAGGTTTTGTAATGCAGAGATCATAGTTCAACGCCAAGAGCATATGTTCCATACTGGGCTTCTAAAAAGCCCGATAGTGACCAAGGTCAACCGAAGGGAACCGATGCCTAATTGACAGGAAACTCATCGCGAGTTGCCAACTTGGACTTCAAGAAGTCCAAATTGAAGTCTGATGGTCATAATGTTTAGCTGTACAGTGGGAATTGAGAGAGATGACAGCGATCCACGACATAAGCATCCCAATCGTACAAAAGCATCCTTGCAATACCTACTTTTCACGCTCTCGCGACACTCGGAAGGACTTTTGGTTGAAATCCATAACCCCATAATTTTGTACGATAACGTACGATTTACCGAATACAAGGTCAAACCAAGTGAAAATACACAACACATAACACCTGCCACATGCCTGCCTTTCACCTCCCATCCCCTTTTTGGTACGGAAAGTTAATAAAAATAAGTTTAGCAGCCCGCGGGGACCGTAGAGTCATCAACATGGTTCGCCGCATTCACACCCAGGCCCCTGCTCGCGAATGCATTCCACAACAAGCACTTGTTCGCGCCAGCAAATCGGTTTGCGTCTGCCTGGATCCACGCGTTCCGAGCCGTGAGGACTGTCCATTCCCCGTCAGCCTCCACGCAGCAAAACACACTCAAAGCACGGCGAAAGACTTACATGTAGGGTTGCAGGGCTGGAGAAGCAGAGCATCGAGGAAGAGGTGCAGGAAGACAATGTTGCCCTCCGTGCCAGCCGGGTTCGTGCGTGCGGTCGCAGACCACCCGTGGGCAGTGACGAGCGAGGCATATACGTTGTGGAGCATGTTGGCCCAGACCTCGCCGATGGCTGCACGTGTATCAGACGAACCGTGGATGTCCGGAAGGAAGAGAGGAGGCGTACCGTGAACCTCAGTCAGAGTCTGCAAGCTCGAGTACCGAAGCGGGTTGGTCGCGCTATTTTGGAGTCGACAGGCTAAGCGATCAGGTCCTGGAAAACAGTCGTCGTGTACACTCACGCAGAAGTCGAGTACGGGTGGCTGCGAATCCCAGCAGGGTTGTTGATGACGTACTGGCCCAAAACGAAATCGACGGTTGTGGCGCCTTGCGCGAACCAGCTTTATACCAGGGCTCAGAAAGTGTGAGGGTGGAGCGGATCGAGGACTTACTCGGCCATGGTATCAGACCAACCCTCGCCCATGCCCCCAGCCTCGGTGGTTTGCAAGCAGCGTCCAGTTCCACCACCGGTCATTCGGTTTGTAACGCCGTGCGTGTTCTCATGGATCACGATATCATTTTCGAGGGCACCGTCACGTCCGGGCTGGGAATTATTCAGTCACCCATGTGGCCAGAGATAGAGCACAGACGACTTACGGTGGTGAAATCCCACAGGAACATCCTCATGTGACCGGACTGGCCACTGCTTTGTGTCAGAAATCCCCATCGACCAAATCCGAAAAACGATGGACGCACTCGGCGGGAGTCGCGAAGTCGGCGTTGTCGACACCTGCAGGGTCCTGCACGCTCACCGTGACGGGATCGTTACCTAATCCACCCTTTCCAAAGTTGTTCGTCTGGAAGTTGAATGTGGCCTCCGTGAAGCCATATCTGTACGTAGTGTCGTGGACCGTGTTCACGACGTAGAATGCGTTCGTAACTGCCGCGCCAATGTTTGCTGCGACGGTCGGAGCTTGGGCAGCATTCTGGGTGAAGATGAAGTTATCCGTAGCAGAGGTCTGGGACGTAGCAGTGGAGCCTTTAGCCGCGACGACGTTGTTGCCGCTACCGGAATGTCAGGGCACTGGACTCCCGGTGGTGAAAACAGGTACTCACGAGGTCGTAGTCGTGGTCCCGGACCCAGTATTGTGCCAGCCGAGGGAAGACGCAGTCAAATCCTGGGGGTCGGTAAGGGTCTGGAAACCCTGAGTGAGGACCTCCTTATTGATTGGGAGAACGAGGTACTGCATAAAGAAAGAGAAGACGGTAAGAATAGGAAGGAAGATCCAAAGCACTCCCTCGAACTGACCGAGGCTTTCGCAACAAAGTCTGTCACAGAGACCACCTTGTTAGAGTGCGCGTCCACAAACGCTTCAACCCATGTTCCCGCACTCTCATTTTGAATTTGTATAACATGAGTCAGAGCAGCGGATCCGTCAGCCTGTATAAGGAACTCAAGCGTTGCTGGGTGTCCGTTGTGGGTACCGTCCAGCGCCTTCTCTGCCGTAGCAATCGCGTCGCTGAGGGATACAGTAGGTGTTGCATCCGCAGAGCCAGCTTTAGAAGATCAACTCGGTCAACAATCCCTCGTGGTCGTCGAAATATTGGCGCAGACTTACAAGGCTTGACGAAGGAAGAGCTGAATGACGTGACCTTGCCGCCGTCGTTGAAAGCGATGTTAGCAACCGCATTGGCGACGGGTACCCCATTCTGTCCCATATTTTCTAAATCGTCACGGTTACGAGAAAAGAAGGATTCGACGCACAATCTGCTGCTTCAGGAAGGCGTGCTGCGCCACTTCTGCCTTCGCGCTCGTACGGAACTGAATGTCGTTCTGTTGAATGCCCAACTTAGACGCAAGGAAGGACACCGAGGCGGCCTTGATGTCGAAGTTTCCAGCACGACGTGCGAGGGGGTGATCCAAACCCTCAACACCGAATCCCTGCTCAGCTTGTCAGCAGACAGAACCATCACGATACGAGAGGTAGAAACAGACCTCGAAGGTTGATTCGGGGTGGAACGTCTCAAGCTTGAGGCTCCCGTCTGCACCAACGGTGCGGGTACGATGAGTGGCATGCTTCGAGGTCGAAGGCCACGGGTTCGCGCTCGTGGTGGAGGCATAAAGAAGCGCAATGAGCACAGAGGAGAGCAGCTTAGAGAACGAGGCCATTGCTGTTTAATGCGCACGACAGAAGGAGACGATAGAGGATCTGCTAGATAGACTTGCAGCTGAAGATTGGAGTGGTGCACAACGCACTGTTTATAAACCCCATCCCCGCAGTCACGAGCTAGCATAACACCTGATAGCGAGGAGCTCGCGAGAGCAACAAGGAGACGCCATGCGGTCAACATAGTGTCGAAGTTGAATGCACGCATGGAGGTACATGTGCCACGAAGATGCGAAGCCCCAAAACGCGCAGAGTCTTGGGATAAATCAGTCACAGAACCGTATAAAAAACCTACCGACGACCCTCGGAGAAGCTGTTAACACGAAGTTAATGGGACATAGATGGCAATGTGACCCAGCGAGTTCAGACCCTCTGAAGGCGTTCAGGCATCGGTCAGCACGAGGCTCTCTCTCATAGTCGTGGGACGCCACGCGAGAGCAGTGAGAGCGGGAGAGCCAAGTCGGAGTCACGTTCCGAAGTTTCAGTAATGCAGGGGTCGTAGTTTAGTGCCAAGAGCACATACTTCCATATTGGGCTTCCAAGAAGCCCGACAGGGACCAAAGCCAAGCAATTGCCACCAGGTGCTCGAAGGGTGCTCGTGTTACCAGAAGCATTTCGCCGTGTAAAGTTCACACCAGAAGCATGTAAAGGTTTCCAATCTAAGACCCTTTTAGAGCGGAGGGACATGGTCAGAGGCCAACCAACGGTGTGGACCGAAGTCTGACTGAAACATCGTGCGATAATTCCGATGTGCTTATATAATAAACTGTGCGCCTGCTTCAAGTTGCTTCGTCGGTCCCTCGTTGTACTCTCCCCAAGGAAAATAACATGTTACAACGATTTCTCTAGCCAGTGCGAATTCAAGCTGGCTGATGGCTATGCAAAAGGGACGTGAAGGCTACAAACGCCAAAAACCTGTAAATGCACATGTCAGTAAGCTTGTCACAGCCTATGGCATCTGGGGGGTACGAATGTCAGAGCGTATCCGGCGCTCACATTCTACCATACGCTTTGCTGAGCAGCGCTCGCGCTTGGAATGCTTTGCGGCATGACCGTGCTACGAGGCCCAGCCGCTTCTCGCTCTCTGGCATTGAGGGCTTCCGCATCTTTGCGGTACTCGATTTTCTCAACGCGCACTTCACCGTCTATGAGTTGATATACGTATGTTACCACCACTGGACCCTGTATATCCATGAGAGCGAAGGACGGCGTGGGATCACTGAAAAATTCGCAAGCGGCAGGTCATAAGACCACGACTACGAAGCAGCTTCGCCATGTGACACTTACCCATTAAAATGGCCTGACCACGCTCCAGTGGCCGATCCGGGATTCACGAAGAAGCGGCCGTCATGGTCGATGGCTTGAAACCTTTCCACCATCCATAAGTCAAATAGCCCAGCATTTCCCCAACTGTTAATCATACGTGTGGGTGTGTCCAGAGATAAGAACGTCAACGTCCATTTGTCTTGCGATGGAATTTAAAGAGTCCAAATCCCCCGTTGGAATACACTGATGACCGTGAATGACGCCTATTCGTATGGGCGAATGGGTCACGGTGAGGGATAGCGGGAAGGTAACGGACTAGTAGTGGGGGATATTGAATAAGAAAATCGCTCTCAAAAAGAAAAAGTCATAGCTGCGCACTTCGTCATAATCGCCACGGACAACATGCACGTCGGCCGCTACCGTCCTGAGATAGTCGTAAGTTTCGCGGTCGCAAACATTGCCGGTGCAAAGGATCTGCTGAATTTTGCCTGGAACAAGAAGCTTCTTGAACTTTGAGGGTAAGTCGTGGATTCTGTGGGGGATATGAAGATCGCCAATGACGAGGACGAGGACCATCGTTGAGCTGATGAAAGCGACGGCGCTTGCCGACACAACGCAAGCGCAACCGTCGCTTGTCTCTCGCGCGCGCCGCTCAATCCCGAACCCAAAACCAAAACCGCCATGGCTCACAGTCTCGAACAGAGCTGCACGACGTTGAAGCTCGAGTACGACTCTTGTTTCAATTCTTGGTTTGAAGGCTATCTAGAGCCTGCCGTTTCCGCCTCTGCATCACCCGAAAGCCGTGCTAAGTATTCCAAGGAGAAGGCGGACGAATACGAACGCAAGTGCGGCAAAATCTGGGCTAGTTACCGAGATTGTGTGCGCGTATGTCGAATTCGTCATTGCATTATTGGCATATACTGTGAGCTCTACCTAACGAATCGCATGCCCAGAAAGCCGTGAAAGAAAAGGGGCTGGACGAGCTCCTTGACCAAGCCCGAAAGGAGAACCCTCTCAAAGAGCCTCCACAGACGCCACGGCCCTCGTGAGGTGGTAAAGGGAACAGGTATACCCAAATTTCTCTTTCAGCTATCCCAATGAGTCTGGTGAGTTGGCAGTCTCGAGCTTACCACGGCATTATTCATCTTGGTCGTCAGATGTAGAATCATGGGCCACCCGACGTTGTATCCCCACTCACTCTGTTATCAACCTCAACTACAATTTTATACCGTGGATGCTTGTTGTTTCGGCGTGGCCACTGTGATCATCTGTCTACGTGGTACTGGCCCACCCAATGACCCCCGGATCTTGCTTGCCTTTTCCCTCGTTTAGACAATGGTATCTAATATTGTGGACTTGTAGCCTCGGTTCTGCGTTATCTCGTACTGAAAGGTCCCCTCAGTTCCGGTCACTTTTCATTCCTCCCACGCTGGCTCGGTCGGATCTCCGAACTGTCGGGCCGCAGTTGCTTGAAAACAGCACACCTGAGTTACCTGATCCAGGAAGAGCTAAACGTGTCACGGTAGATTCGCTGGTGACGTTCACGACCAATGCCGTAACATTTCAAATGCCTCTATCAGGTAACTTTTTCCAGAGTACTGTAGGGCTCTGATGGATCACGTCAGATGACTTCCGCACTCTTCGAGCGCCGGGATTGTCGCGAGGGCTGAACATAACACTTGTGTCGAGCGCCACGCATTCAGTTACTCGGCGAGTTGATGGTCCTGAAGATGCGCCTCTCAATTTTGAGCATCCCTTTGATCTGTACCTGGCAATTTTGGGGCCCAATTTTGAACCGAGCGTCGTGACCATGTGTACGGCAGCAAGTCAATGAGGTAATAGATAACATAGAGCTGCCTCGGCTTTACGGGCAACGCTGGCTGATGTGAATGAGCGTGAGAGTAAGTCCACAGACTGGGTCGTGCTACCAACGCACACATCGACGACGGTTTCTGGGGCTTGATACGTGACCGCGCAATCGCTATCTGGATGACATTGTATGCATCTACGCACCGTGACTCATGGTGTAACTCGATGAGAACCAAGGTCCGGCCTCCTTTGTCAATGCCAAGGGGTGCTGTGTCGAAGCGCTCGCTGGAGATGCATCGGCTATATCTGTCACACAAGGCACCAGTCCTACGATAGAGAACTGTGAGAGTACGCGCAGAGAAACTGATGAACTAACTGATCACAGATTGTGCTCGGCGTGCTCGCCTTATGCTGCTAACCTGGCGGTGATAACAAGGCCATTGGGTCGAACAGATGCCCTCACCTTGGTGATGTACGTCAGACGATCCCTCCTCAGGCTCATCTGACGACGAGGAACATGATGACCTGCACACAAGGAGAAACAGAACTTTCTTTTTTTTTGTTATTATAAACTTTCTAGCACACTCATACGTATCGGTAGTCCACTCAGTTAAGCTTCTGGTGCGCGCGTTTGATCGGGTTTTTCAAGCAGACTCCAGGAGATCGCGCGGGGGTGACATTTTTATCGCCTCTGGAGGATGGATTGGCGCGTAAATCCCGATTGTCGACAATGGCCCAGCGCAGTGGGCTCGGATAAATGTGTCGTCGCAGTTGGGGGGGGGGACCCCATCATCCATGAGAATATTCGCGCGATTTCGGGCTTCGCAGAACCGTGACGACGTTCGTTTACACGTGCTCCCAACCGCGGTCGGCGCGGTGTAACAGGTGCGAAATTTGCCTTCCCATAGACGCCCTACAGCACCCTTACCTCCACGGCGCAAACGTCATAACCCCCCCCCCTCTCCCCCTCCCCGCCCTTCTCCAGGTCCCCCGCCAGCTCCACTTGGGCCCCCGTAAAATGGAAGCACCCACGTGGCATCCAGAAACCCAACCTCCGTACGGAAGGCCCTGTGGGGGACGGCAACGGTCGCGAAGTGAAGAAAGCTTCCAAACCGAAAAACCCTCTTACGCCGCGCTGTGTGGAGAGAAGCTGGGTCGAACATACAATTTTGGTGCACCAAATGTACTTTAGAATAACTTCTCCAAAATTTCGCCGACCACTACCGTCGGCGAATTTTTTTTAAAGGACTTCGCGCGCATACTGCGAAACCTAATCAGTAGCCTGAGAGGGACGGGCCTGCCACATTGGGGCATCTGCGCGCATCGATGTCCTGCGGTTTCCGCGTGAGGGGGCCCCTTCCGGGGTCTTTTTTTGCATGTTCGCCTTGCCCTGGTTGCGGTTCCCTTCCCTTCTCACTACCCTCAGATCTCTACTATGTTTCCCGGGCCCGAGGGCAGATCGCATGTCGTCAGCTGAGCCGTACGCATGACGACCTGGCTCTCTCGATAACGTAATGTATGCATCGTGATATATGCTCTTTCCGGATATGGATAGCCCTGCGCCAGTCACGAGCACTCGATCGACGCGCGCAGACGGGGGCTGGACCGGCCCGGCAGGTGACTTGCCGTTGCCGAAACCTCTAGCGGCCGCAGCTACAAGTGGTCCAGGCTCCCGACCCAGCTGCTGGCGCTACCCCTCCTCTCACCCGCCCCTTGGCGCTCTCGCTTGGAGTAGCGCTTCGATACATATATACATCACCATTAAGCGTGATCCTCACAAGACATTGAGGCGGCGTCGGTCGTGCATGGACGAAAGGCTGGCAACGCCTGCTGATGAGCGCGCGACTTTTAGACGCCCGCCACTGACAGCCCCCCCAAAGCCATCAACTTACCAGTTTGTTGGAGAAGCGTTCCCGTTTTTGATTAACTGCGGACGAGGATGTAAATGCACACAAGTTCCTTGTCGTGGAGGATCTGGAGCTCTAAAACATAATGATATCTTGGATTGCTACACCCCACTAATTAAATCCTTACACACAAGTCTGCAATACGAACAAAGAATGCAACAGAATACAATCCACACTGCAACGCGAATGCGGCATTGAGTAACTAAGGGATATTTTGTCCTGAAAGAAAATGCGATAGCAATATACGAATAAGCGCGAAAGTAACAGATAATTGGTGAGATGTTGTTATACGGTCGAGATGAGACGTGAATAAGATAGGTTAGAATCCGCTTGGGTTGTTGGGATAATAAGCGATCCAGGACATTGTTACTTGGCTGGATACGATGATGCTCATGGACTTGGCAAATAATTAACATATTGAGGCGGGTGCCCATTGTACCCCAATTTGCTTGCTGGAATATGCACGGGGAACCCTGCTGCGTCGTAATCAACGCCCAAGGAATGAATGGAAGTGCTATAGTCCTGCCCCGCGTGATAGACGGTGCTATTATAGTTGGCGTCATGAATTAGTAACTGAGGAGGCACGCCTAAAGCATGTGCGAGACTCACGGATCGTATGAATGAAGGCCGAAAGCCGCGCTAGGCTCATATTTGACCTCAGGGTGCATGTACACCTCGTGTTCCGCAAGGTGTTGAGGAGGCATGTCGAATTGCGGCAACATGGGGAGCCGAATTTGCGTGTGTGCCTGCGCATTGCCGTGTGTAGGCAGCGGTGCCACAAGCTGGTTGCAGTCTGAATGACGGACCGGATGAGGGGCAGCAATTGAGGTTTGTCCTACAAGGGTCTGCCCAGTGGTGTCTGCAAGTAAGCCACCGTGGAACTGCCACGGTTCCTCTACCGAACAGTCGTCGCTCGGAGTGGAGCCCTCCCAGTACGAGCTCGTGTGATCGGTGTACTGGAGCGAAAGAAAATCGGGCATTTCTGCCTTTATGGAGTGGTTCGGAGGGGATGGTGCTACCGCATCCCTGTGTGCCGATTCTCTTGTCTCGCGTCGTGAGCGACGGGCCTTGGCGGTGCTTGTGGACTCCAAGGACACCTCGGACGCGTATTCGCAGTGGTAGTCACGCGAGGAACAACGAGCACACGAAGGGCGAGTTCCAGTGCACTACAGTAACAAGGGGCTTTGAGCGATCACAAAGAGTGATAGAGGGGGGGAGGAGACACACCTTTGCCTTGCGCTCGCGACATTTTTTGCAGGCCTCTGAGGCTCGTTGGTTGCGCAAGGGTGTAGGGGAGCGTAAGAAGATACAATCTCCCTCCGGACCTGGAAGGATCCCTGCACGATATTCTTCGTACTCATGACCCCATGATACATTGTAAGGGATGAGGTTCCAGGCATCATCTGGGTCGGACGAAGTGCTAACTGAATCCGGTGACGGGATGGAATAACCGCTAGAAGTCGACGGTGAGAAATTGGAGAATGTAGGTGAAATGGAAGTGTCGAGAGCGGGTGAGAAGTGAAGGCGAGCGCCAGGGGAGGGTAGGTGGACTAGGCTGTCGTCACTAAACTCTGACGCCAGGTCCTCCGCGGCAGTAGCTGAAAGCCCTGGAAAAATCAACAGTGGCTCATGGGGGGTAAGTGGATAATCTTACCGGTTATGTGTTGGCGGCGTTGGGCATCGACACCGCGACGCAGTTCGCCAGCGCCATCGATGGCGACAGGGAAGGTCTCGAACATTGAAGGGGAGCAGGACATGTGGAATAATACCTAACAAAGCAATGCAAAGTGGCAGGGTGATGCGACGGGTGTGGAAAGAACACAATCGACCCGAACGATGCGAGCTAAAGTAGGGGGGAAGAGGGTGGGGTGAAGAAAGGGAAGGAGCTTGAGAGGGGAGAGACTATAAAGATGACATGATGAGGGGGTGCTTGGTAGCCACAACCGAGGTGAGTTACTTGAAGGGGATCGAATCAATTGTGTCCCACCAGCTCATATTCCAGAGTTGTTCATAGGTACGGATCCAGATTTAAAACGCGGGTGGTGAATCGAGATGGCGGTTTAAGAATGCGGATTGGGCGCCGTGTCATCGTTCCTCCCTGGTCCCGTGTCGTCCTTCCTGACGCAGTCTTGGCTCACTCTTGCCAACCTTCCACCTGTATTCGAGGGTCCTAGTTGCAAGACCGCGGTTTGGGTTTTTCCCCCCACCCTCACCCCCCCAAGACTACGGGAAATACTACTAGTAGAGGCCATACTCTGCGACTAAGGGGGTTGAAAAACTTCACTTGATACAATGGCGGTGATTGGTTCCTCGATGATCCTCATGCGGTCCCGGGTCGTGAAAACTTGTTGGGCATGTTTATACATTTTGGGGTTGCCGATCGCTCGCAAGTGTCAGACGTGTTGGCACCTGGAACTTGGCACCATGCGAGTAAAGGGTGAGACGCGAACCAAACAAACAAACAGTCACGCAGCTACTGGAAGCATGGCGGCGCGGGGTTTTCCTCGGCCCTTCACGACCGTGTAGTATGTAAGTGTAAGTTGAGTGGTCTCGGAGCTGGGAACTGTGTCGTGAATAATGCAGCGCCCGGGTAACAATGCGAGTTGCTCCTTGTTTGGGTGGGAGGGGTAGTATGAAAAAAAATGAAGCTTTTAGTTTAGGTTTTGAGAGGAAAAAAAAAGAAAAAAAAAGGAGAGAGCAAAGGGAGATCTGTCGCCTCCAGGAACCGATGATAGAGTGTCGTGACACGTGACGGAACCCAAGGTCACATCAATAGATACACTATCCAGAAACACAGTAGTAATAGCTCGCAGGTATGATGATGGCCGCCTGATACACGCATGTTTCGCTGTTCATATGTTCTAACCTGCTAGGTACTGACACAGTACGAATCATAATCCGGCAGTCACCGCGGTGGTCCCTCACTCCGTGCACTTCCTTCTAAGCACCGGGACCTCGGAGATGAATCTGCAACTCCAGAATGGGGAGAATGTCTAAATTAAAATATGCTCATGTGCGCTCTCCACATTCGTGAAGCTCTGCCTTCTTGCCAAAATTGAGTCTCACAAGAAGCGCCTCGGCCGTTTTCGGGAACCGCTGGCACATCACCTAAAACCTGGCTCATATGGGCTCCGCCGTAGCAGTTAGTAGCAACGGTGACAACACGCCGAACTACTGATGGAATTGGGAAGGGGAAGGGGAAGGGCTAGCACTCGATACGAGTAACACTCACCCCTTGGTCATTGATGAGTATTTTGACGCCCAACTCCCGATCAGGAGCACTGATGGGCTATGATCAGCAACAGTGTTCTCCACTCCACTGAGCTAGCAACCCAAAAGGGACAACCTAGATTGTTCAGACCACGGGACTAGGTGCTGAGAGTTAAGGTGTACAGCCCCGCTTCACCAATACCCGATATCGGATCCTAACTTTCGAGATCCAAAAGGAGGACGCAATTTCCAAGTGGCGACAACCAACCTCATACTGAACGCCGACGCTTCCCCCGAGCCATTCGCACCAAGTCCAAGCCGTGCTGCTGCGATCTCCGCCTCCTGGGGCGTTGTCAAGGACGGCCCCCGAATTGGTGACATAATTACGCCGGATACAATCATACGCTGAAAACAATGACAAAATTGTACAACAGAAGCATGAGGGAGCCTCATGTTGCGGGGTCATGTAGTACAGCAAGGAGATATCGCTTGTCTATAGATATTACAATATGAATATGGGCAGAAACGCTGTCCATGGCAATATCCACTCACCTGGAGATATCATGATCTCGTGGCGCTTGGTTCGGATGCGCATGAAGCGAATTTCATCCTGAACGGGCGCCTTAGCAGTCGTGGGGGACACAAGGCAAAGGAGCAGAGAGAACGTACACCCTCGTTTGCCTCACCGCTGACCTCCTCTAGTGCGCTCTGAACACCTTCAATCATCTTTCTGATGGCGGTGGCATACTTCCTTCCGTGCTCCCCCTCGAATACTACACCCGAGTGTCTGATTATGCTGACGGGTTGACCCCGTGAAAGTATAAGATACCCGAGCACGGATCTATGAGAGGAGAGGAGGGCGAGCGTGTCAAGCTCTGGTGGTGTTGGTACCGTTGACGTAGATGCGGGTGCTGCCTGCGAGAGGGCGAGAGACGTCGCGCTAGTTGATGGGAGTGCCGAGGCCTGTCTTGAGAATTCAGTTGTCGTCACCTCACAGCACTTTGGAAACCTACCATGAACGAGTGACAGCTGAGACCAACAGCCAAAACCCGCGACCGGAGTGACGAATAAGCACGTGACGCTCAGCACTGCCGCTGTCGCTGAGGATGCCACTACGATTGAGACGGACACTTCTCACTATGCGATGGAATGCCGAAACTGCGAGTCCAGGCAGCGTCATTTCTACTGCGAAAATTGTATCAGAACACAGTACGTCTCGTCGAAATGCCAAATACTCGCTCGACCACTTAATCAATGCCCCTCATATCTAAGCCTACGTGACTTCCGCTTGCAAATCCAGCACGCGGCCACCGACCGCGATGAGCAAGTACGCAAGGTGGCGGCTGCGATCGACACCATAAGCGGGTCTCGCATCCGTCGCGCAGACCTCACATCAAGCCAGGAAAAGCTCGACGAACTCAACGAAGGACTCACACAGTTACGGAGAGACAACGACAAAAGTGAGTTTTTGCGATCCCCACCACCCACGCCTGCACTCCCTGAGCTCCTCTGCAGCCAAACAACGTCTCCGTGCATTACGCGAAGGCCTTGCGACGCGGCGCCGCACGCTCTCTCAAGCAAAACTTCTTCCCCCCGCGCCGCTTGATTTTTTGATTGCCCGCGAGACTTCCCAACTGTCCGCGCGCGCAGAAACAATTTCCCGTGCACGTAGCGGTCTGGTCTCTGAGCTCGTAGAGGTATTCAACATAGTCGAAGTTGGCGGCCGTCCCCCAATCGGTGGCAAGGCAGGCACCAAAGGCGAGTGGACGATTGGTGACCTTGTTTTACCCGTACCAGGAGACATCCGACGTACTCGTCATTTCGTTTTTTTACGTCTTTCTTCCTGCTCATTGGATATAGGGTACCCTCCCGACCACATCAATGCGGTCATAACACACACCCTACATTTCATCGGACTTCTTACATTCTACCTCGGAATTAGGTTGCCGTTCGAGATAACATGGACGGGAGGGAAGCTTGGTGTTGGTCAACCTTGGATACGTTCGATCAAGGGGACCGAATCCGGTAGCTGGGCAAAGTGAGCAGACAACCTCCGTGTCCCGGACCAGCCTTTTGTTCACCCGATGCTTGATTTTCAAAAAAAAACAGGTATACGTCAAAGCACTGTCTTCACGTTTCTGCGTCCGCCCCCACCCCAGTTGCTGACGTCCCAGCCGCGCTTATTCCGACGCCGTCCGATTCGTACATAGAGACACGGCCGCCGCCCAACCCCTCTTCCTCTTTTACAACTGCATACGCGATGCTGTTATACAACGTTTGCTATCTTGCCCACACGCAGGCCGTCGAGATCCCCCTTTCTCAAGCCGGAGACGTCCTTTCCAACCTCTGGGCAGTTTGTTGCTCCGCCGAGCTTGGCCGGTCCGCAGATCCGCTCTTCTCTCATTATATGACTGATGCTGACGCTGATTAACGCAAGGCGCTCTCACCAAACTTACCCGCTACTTCTGCCGCCCACACCGCCCAGCTTCCCTCTTGACTTTGGACAATTACTTCAGGCAACCCCTGCGTCGCGGCCGCGCCCCGCACGCCCGCGGACAGCCGGGCCACACAAGAATCGGAATCACATACCCGAAGAGGACGAGTGGGACCTGTTGGACGATGCAGGAGCAGGTGCTACTGAATTTCCCTAAGCCCAAGCACACATGCTCGATATCCGTACTACCTAACCCCATTTCCCCCCATCACATCGCTATTGTTCCTTGCAACACCCCTATCAACTGTAGCATAATATTTGTGCACGCTTGTATCTCTCAGGGTCACCCACTTGCGCCCACCTCTAACTGCAACGCCGCTATTAGATATACGTGGTTATTGTTCTTGTTTTTTGCTTTGTTCTCACACGTCACTGTGAGTGGCGTCAATTAAGCTGATACATCCGTCATAGAGTGGTCATGTGGTAAGCCCGGTTTATTTAGTGGGCACCTTGTTTTTGTGGAGGAGCTATCGTTGATCGGGAAATAGACACAGCCAAGTAAGTGGGTGATCGGTCTTATTTGAGCCGAGCTCGCCGAGACACAAGACACATTTTGGAAGTATAGTGTGAAGGGTAGCTTAGAAAATAGGTGGATATTAGCAGCCAAGGACAGGGAGAATGGCCGATGAGACGGAGGAGAATAATGAATAGCGAGGAGACAAGAGGGCGTTTGGGGGCGCTTGGGGCGTCCCGCTGCGATCATGGGACTGGGTAATCCCGAACGTCCCGAGTAACTAGACTTTGTTGGGTAACATTGAAGTTCAAAGTCGGTGCGGTGGCAATAATACTCTAGACTGTCTGATGGCCACATTAGTTCCTTAGAGGCTAGTGAAAATATGGGTACATGAACGGTTAATATGACTCTACCCCGGGTCCGGGACACAATGGAAACCTCTCCGGACTCCATCTGGCAGTCATAGTGCGCGCGGTGCGAGGATAGCAGACAGCAAATGCAGAAAGACAGACAGACAGACAGACAAGACAGACACTATCGCTGTTGAGTGTGTGATCCGAGCCGAGAATTACTGTCCCATCATGCATCATCCCCCGACTAGTGGAATGGCCAGCGCAGCGAATCGTTTATTACCGTGCAACATTGAGATACGTATACACTAGCACTGGACTGCAATGGAAACACCAACTTATGATGGATATATCGATATGGAATATCGAGAACAATGCGTCAGAAACGTCACCGCACGCGGGCTCTGGTGACGGGCCGCCCCCCTCACGACTTAGGTCATAATACCCTTGGATAGCGTCGATAGCGTGAGAGATGAATAACTTTTTTTTCACACGAGGCATGCAATAAAGCGACGCGCGGCATCGTCAAATTGACACCAGATAAGCACGGCATGCCGCAAATTGCCAGAGTGTCTGTATCATCCGAACAACGGAAGTTAGGACGTAACACCCCCACGTGGGTCGCAAAGAATGGAAAATGGATTCATGGTACAATACCGTGCGACGTTCCGTCGACCAACGGGGCAATCATCGCTCAAGGGGCCCCATCAGCCGTCGTGTGAGCGAGTGATGATTAGACATCATTCGCTGTCAGGACGACAGAAGCCCCCCCCCCCTCTCCCTCTCTCTAAGTTACGAGCGGCTACTGCACGGGCATAACGAACATCCGAATCACCAGAGTCTAGAGTTACACAAGTACTGTATAGTTAGTACGGTAGTACGGTTACACATGCCGACGAAATGGCCTGCTGAAACCCCCCCCCCCTCCCCCCGCGCCTCCGCGCGTCCGTCGCTTGTCGCTTCGAGAACAACGTTCACCTTTTATGGATGCGGGCGAGTCAAAATTAAAGTGTGTGACATCTTCACCGCCGCCGGGCTGGGTCCATTGCTTATTGCCGCTGCGTTGACTAAAAAGCAATTGGAGTAGTTTCAATTAGTTCGGCGGGTGGCGAGGCGCGATAATCGTGCCATCTTATGCCCCTGAACTTGAAGTCACTGCGGAGTATATGTATGTACAGTAATCTTGTTTCGCGCATTTGCAAAAAGGGAAAAAAAAAAAAGTCGAGCTCATTGACATTTCACGGAGAAGGAAAAACCGAGCATTCAAGTTGTCACCGCGATGCGATGCATTCAATTACACTTTAGTACAGTTGGCGGGATTCCCGACCGAATTCCAATCCCGGAAAAAAAAGGAAAGGATCTGTACGGTGCTGTATGAGTGCGCTAGCTAGAAAGACAAATTCTTATTTTCTTTGGGGGGTGGAAAAAATGGGGGGATTCTGCTGACTGGTACGTCAGATGGCGGTACGAGATGTGCGACTGGTCGCGACCTTACGCGGGTACTGTAGTAGTAGTAGATGTTACGCATCCCCTCCCCCCCCTCCCCACCCCCTTCGTAGCATCGACCACTCCGCGCTTGATTCCACGTTTGAGATCAAATCGTTGTACAGTTTAGTCCACGCGAGAATGGTTTTCCGCTAGGGTTCCGGCGCGAAACTTGAAAAATAAATAAATGATATCCACTTGGTAGATCTAATAGATATCCGCCAAAATGAGTTCATAACTTGGTTCATTCAAGAAAGTTCAAAAAAAAAAAATCTTGACTCGGACGCGCCGGCCCTCGCCACCCTCATTCAAGTTTGTCGAGGGGTCGGGTGCAGTATGAAATTACCTGTGGTCACAGTGTTTATGATTGGCATTTATGATAGATGGGCTCCCTTGGACTCCAAGGCAACCTCGTAATTTCCAACATTACTTCTCTTAATTATATTTTACGTTGATTCGCGGGGAGAAAGAGGATTGTGGGAGCACAACTCGAAGAGGCGGCTATCCCATCTGCGGCGTATGCTATATGTGCTACAGAAGTTACTGTAACTTCTCCACTGCGCGCGCGCCAGGCAGGGCTGGACTCCGCCCACAGCACCTTCACCTTATCGACCCGAGACGTAAAAAAGAAGAAAACTTTGTAGGTACTGTTCTGGGAGACGCTCGCACAGCCTCACAGCCAATTGGCGCAATCAAGGGTTCAATATTCTTTTTTTTCCTTTTTTTCTTTTCTTTTTTTCTTTTCTTTTTTTGGTTTTTGGTTCGAGTGAGATGGTTGGTGCCTTTCGTTATCTGAAGGATATACGTATACGTATACACAACAGCGTGTGTAGTAACCCTACTCAAAACTAACAAAGAAGCCTGCTTGCTTGGCTCGTTGCAGGCGGGGATCAAAGCAAAAAAAAAAAAAAAAAGGAGGTCTTTGACAGCGGCTGCGGACAATTATTAGAGTATGATGGAAAAAAAAAAAACGATAATATTTCAAACGCGAACAGGACGTTGGTTGCCTCAGACCCCACTGACCATACAGTACCACACTGTTAGGTCCCGACCGACCAAACGATCACTGGCACGAACTGTCGGTAAGTAAAGCACAGATACGCGAACCGCACGTGGTCGACACGTGGCAAATCAGGGGTTGAGACCAAAAAGAGTGTGTGCAGAAAAGAAGCCTGGAGGTTTTGAAATTCCTGATGATGTACTGTAACTCTGTTTAATGAAGCGGCCTTTGGGGCCCTTGAACGCATATGGGCGGTGGCAGCCGGGGCAGGATGGACTAGAAACAGAGACGCTGCAATGGCAGCAAGCTTTTGAGCCTCGAGTTCCTCGCCCAAAGAGGATATACCACCGTATAAACTACAAAGCCTAGAACGTTGCTGCTATACACACAGTGCAAACACGTAGACCACCCTGCAAATCCAATGTAAGGCCACCTGGATCAAAATACAGAGAGACCGGAACAAGCCACCAGCCTACAATCTGCCTACACCTGAACAACGAAATAGAGCAACGAAGCTGAGATGCAACACCCACAAACAACCACCGAACTACGTCGACCACCCAAACCCTCAAACTGTCAACGAAAGCACGCACAACGCCACCATCAAAACCCCTTACACTACCAAAAACAACACCCCCCTTACCAACTCACCTCACCACCCCTGAATGGAACCCCCCAAAAAACGAGAAACCAGGGAGTATAAACATGAAAACGTTTACAAAGGCTCTTTGGACCGCAACCACCCCCAGGGTGTTTTTCCCACATCCGGGCTAGGATAGCCCGCACACCTTGGAAACGACCAACGAAACCCCCGAAACCCACTCATATTGCAGATGCTCTACTAGGTGTACCTACTGAGTACTGTATACGACCACTATTAATTGCTCACTGATTACCAAATGCAAAATAACAGTCTCATTACAGATGCAGCAGCTACTGTATAAGATGATAAGAGGAGCGAAGGGCTTGACTTGGCAGATGTGGAGACAATGCGACCAGTGTGGCTCTCGACCTGAGGGAAATCAGAGCGCACCGGTTCTCTCGTCTCCAACTTCCCGTCTCCAACGCCCACCAAACACTACCCTAACATGGCCAAACAGACACCAAATAGACACATCGGCCAACGGAACAATGGCACCACTGTCCACCACCCCTGAACGAAACTCCCCAAAAAGCGAGAAACCAGGAATTATAAACACGAGAATCAACGAAGAACCTCATGTTAGCCACATGGAAAGACATGATACACTGGAGCCACCACCAAACTGGCTCTACACCCGTGAGGTTTTAGTGGGTAGGAGACCACGCAGCACCTGACCTGAGGTGCCCGACGTCTGAGCCCCACACTACCCCCCACACCCGGGGGGCGTGCGTAAACGCATTTTCCCTCACCCCCGGTTCCCAATAGGCCCGGCTACGTGCGCGCCAAATAGGGCTGATGGTAAATCTCCTGCTATTTAGCACTTTATTTACTGGTATTTAGACGTCTACTGTAGACAAAAAGAAGCTAGATACCGAAATAAAAAGCGCTCTTCCAAAAAAAAAAAAAAAAAAGCGCGCCTTTTGCGGGCGTCCTCGGTGCGACAATCGCGTGTCAGTGCCTTGTTTTGCGATGACGGACGCGGCGACTGGGACCATGTTGGCAAAAACACACCTTAGCTAACAAGGTTTTTTTGTAAAACCTCTTTTTTTTTTTTTTTTTTGTGTGGCGTGTATTTAGGTTAGACGCCTTAGGGCGCTTTGTCCGGGAGTCGGATAGTCGTTTCGCTGCGCACGTGGGAATGAGAGTGGATATATATCATCAGCATCTTTTCCAGTATGAAATGAAAAGATGGATTTGTCGTTGTTTCATGTTCCTAAAGTGCCTAGAACAGAACGCCATAACTTGATCCGAGAGAGCAGCTGAATAGCAGAGAAAGCTAATTTCAGATCTAGAGATACTGTATCAGAGTCTAGATTGCGCTTGGGAATGGCGTGAGGTGCTAGGGTATCGGGGGTTGTCATTTCCGATAATTTCTTCACCTTCAGCATGAGGTCCTGAAACCGGTGGAGTAGGCTTTCTCAATCTCAAACAAACAAGGTATCGCCACTAGTAGCTCAGATTTATTGAATATGCAATAGTAAGGTGTGTGCGTGTGAACCTCGTTGGACGAGCGTGTAAGCTAGCAGTACCTCCCACCCTCCTCGTTCAATAATAGCGTGTCAGCGTCGCACCGCGAGGTAGAGAGAAAATAACAACGAACATGAGAGCATCGAAGAACAGACCTGTAAACGACTTGGGGAAAAAACCAGGAAACATTCACATCAAATAGGTAATCAAACACACTAAGAACCTCTTCACGAAAACATTGGCTACCCACCCAACCGACCTCTCTAGGCAAGCTGATTCCACCCATCGCCTGCAGGCCACTTCATTTCGTCCCGTTCTAGCGCGCCACGGCGCCGCTCTTCGTCTGCTAGTGACTCGGCGTCGACTCCGAGTCCGTCGTCGCTATTCGAGGTACTCCGTAAGCCCTCGTTCTCCCTCTTATTTGCAATGAGTCGCTCCTCCCTCTCCAGCCCGGGGACCCACCCACGGCGGCTGAGGCCTGCCTCTGCCTTGTACCGCACAGCTGACAGCGTGCCACGCATGTCGTCCCACGGCTCGCGCGCCGAGAGTGACAGGTGACGTGAAAGACGTGAGAATGTCGGGCTCGAAGTTGGCGGAGCTGTGGCCGCCTTTGGGGAGAAAGACGGGCGAGGAGTGGATGGAGTGGATGGGCCGTTATTGGGTGACGGTAGCAGCTGCACGCTGTCAGGCCGGCGCCGCTGTGGGACTGGCGGCGGCGACGGGTGGTGAACTGATTTGGACCGCCCAAAGCGCGGTGAGGAGGGCGAAGAGACGCTGGTGCCGGCAGCAGCGCTGGACACATATTCTGCTTGAGAGCTCTTGCGATTAGGATGCACGGGAGGCGGAAGGTCTGTCGTAGGCCGAGAGGGAGAGGGAGAACGGGGTCGCGACAATGAACGAGAGCGCAGTGGAGAGGGCGAGCGACGCAATGCCGCACGAGCAACGAGCGTTGCACCTGCCACTTGCTCGAATGAGCGTCCAGACGTGACCGACGCAGGCGGGCTGACGCGTGGACGGGGAGGTAACAAAGGTTTCGAGGGTCCCGTACCGTCTACTGAGGAGCGCGAACTCGTACTGCCTACGGCGGAGCGCTTAGGCGGACTGATGCTTCGTGTAGAGCTTTTCAGAACCTGTAAAATACGCTCCTGTTCGCGCTGCGCCTCAATGCGCTTTGCTTCTTGAGCTGCCTTGCTGGCTTGGAGAGATTGCTGCATGAGAGCGGTTGTTTTATGGGGAACCTTTGCAGGAGGCGGGGGTGGGGGTGGCTTGGAAGGAGGAGTGGTAAGTGGTGTAGAAACAAGGAGGGACGTTGAGCGTGGCGGAAGGAGAGGTGGAGTCTTGCGCGGAGGCAGAGGAGGTAGTTTACGCTCCGGTGAGGGGTTTGATTTCGCCGCAGCTGCGGCTGCGCGAGCGACAAAGGGATTAGATGCATGATGGGGATGAGCTGGTGCGGTCGTTGGCGCCGGCAATACCTGTGGCGTTTTTATGGGAACGATGGTGGGTGAAGAGACTGCCCCCGTACGAAGATCAGGGTGGACAGGGGGCTGAGGGTGGTCATGAACCTGATTCGCATGGGAGAATGGATTGGTGTCTGACGTTGGCGCGTCGAACACACTGCCTGTTGATATTTGGCGTCGTCGAGGCGGAGCGGGAAAAGGTCGTGAAGGACGGTCATTGACAGGTCGTGATGGTGACGTGGGCTCATTATGTGAAGAACTCATGTAAACTGAGAAAGGATTGTAAGCGACGCTATCAGAACATAGAGGATACAAGATGAGAGATCAAGATGCTGCGACCATCATCTATGTGCTTGCCAAGCATTGCACCCGGACCACACACAGATATAGAAGAGGCACCGACATTGTACCGTACGGCACCATCGATGCCTCTCAGCTAACCTGCTCACACTATGCGTGGCAGGTCAGGACAGTACCATGGGCTCCGGATAGTCAATAGGCGCTAGTTAACGACTTCAATGGCGTGCAAGTGTCATTCCGGACTTTTGATCCAACGATATGGGGCGACGAAAGACAGGGGTGTTAAAAGGATACACGAACCTTGCTTAAATACGAGATTCCTATCGAGCTCTGCGCCGCCGCGAACATGTAACACAAGGCGTAGGATAGCAAAAAACTGGCCTCGGCTGAGCACCGGATCTTGCCCAGGGTTTGGAGCAAAAAACCGTAAAATCTAAGAGGCCATTTTTGAGGATTGGTGAATTAACTCTCCACGAAAACCAAAAAAAACAGGATGCGCACTTGGTCGAGATCGGACACGGGAAGGTCGGCGTAGCGGCCGCGAAGCCAGGCACGGGCCTCACGAATGGAAACTCTCTGCTTCTCGAAATCGACGTCGGTTGTTAGTGGAATGTCAGAAGGCGAGTAGGTCAGTAAATGACGATGTGAAGAGGGCGTATTCATCCTCGTTGAGGGCGGAAACGTGGAGATAAAGAGAACGCATGAATGTAGCGCGCGGGAATGAGGCCCACCAGGTCGTGGTCGCGTCAAACGTTGACGGTGAACAGCCTTCCCGGCCCGGAACTGTCCAACCCCTGATATCGCGGAATGACGTTCCTGGTTACGTAATGCACCACAACGTACCCCTGCCAGTGTAACTTAGGAAAAAGGATTGGATTCAAGACAAACAACAACCAGTACACAGTACAATACAACTAGTATTCGCTCATTGAACATCGGTCGTAGGCAGCTGCTGCGCTTTCCCTCGTTAAATAGGGCGAGGGTTACCCAACTGATTCCTCATCACCAGAGGAAGTGTCACGAGAGGGCACAGGCATCATGGGTAGAGTAGCGGAATGCGGCGGCTCGGGGTAGGCTCCGAGGGAGGGCGTGGGCATGAAGGGGTAGGACTCTCCGGACGGCGGCTCAGGGTGGGGCTGCATTGAGATATAGACATCACCGGGAGGTGGCGAAGATACCTGAGGCACGGGGAACTGTATCGGACCCACCGCGGCAACCAAACCGTCATTGTCCGTGGGAGTCACAGTCGGAGCGTCTGTCTGGGCAAGTGGAGTGGGTGGACTTCCAGCGCTGGGGGCGGGATTCCGCAGGCAGGCCAACTCGAAAAGCAGTTCCTTCGCATTCTTCTGAACGGTCGCCGGCAACTTTGGGTCGATCGCGAGGCGTGCGAGGCTTCCTAAATGCTTCTCAAAATCGACGCGAAGCTCCTCCGCAGCGGAATTGAACTGGAGTAGTTTGATGACGCGCACCGTCGAGAGGAGAATGTCGGTGCCTTCTACGTGGATGAACTTGAACGCTGTGTTGACCAGGAAGTGATTGAGGTTTTTCAAACGGAGACTGTCGGACGATTCCAGGTAACGATTCAAGACGTCCGGATTCCGTACACCCAATTGTCTCGTGAGGATCGCGCGGGACATCTCGTTCGGCAGCCTCGTTGCTATGACGGCAGCCATGCAGCGCGCCCCGATGATGACGCTTTCGAATTTTTCGTTCTGTTTTCTGTACCGTTTCTTTTCTTCCGAAAATCGTAGGGCCATGTTCCACGACAGCACGGATTCGAGGATCGACGCGAAGCCGCGCCTGACTTTCTCGTTGCCGAGCTGCTTCGAGACGCGTCGCAAGATCTTCTCTACGGCCTGTGGGAGGAAGTAGAGAGCCTCCAAGCAAATTCCTATCCTCCGCTCCCGCACGTGTTCGGGCAATTCTTTGTAATTGGGCAGTAAGCCTGGGTCCGACGCGTTGATGAGGAGGTTCGTGATGTCGCGGTAGAGGCTGGGACGGAGGTCGTTCCCAGCCGTGGCGGTCTTGAGTACTCCCACGGGATCTTCCACCTTTTTGGAGCGCATGAATTTGGGAATCCCAGCGGCGAACTTTTCCAGTTCGCTCTCCTCGTCCGATTTGTCGAGGGTCCAACTCAGGGCTCGGGCGTCGATGCTCCAATGCTGGTTTCTAACCGCGGCTTCAGCAGCTCCGGCCATAGTTAGGGATAAACGTTTTTGGCACTCAGAGATTCTGGTAGACAGTGAGGAGATAGAGTCTGTCCAGATGAAATTCGTGTGTTGCACGATAAAATGTATGACGGTAAGGAGAGCCTTAGCCACTTTCCGCGGAACACCCCAAACGAGAGCAGATAATGGAGAGTGGTACGGGCTGTTGTGATAAAAGACTGGCATCACCGTGATCGCAGTGTACACGAGGCCACCGACGATGGTCGCCGCGAAGATGATCCATGCAATGGTGTGATGGATGGTGAACAAGGAGATGACAAGGCCTGTCAAGAATAGGAAGACTGATGTGTGAAGAAGCGCGGGGATTGCTTCTACGGCAAAGGCTATATGAAAGCGGTTTACGCCTTCGGCAAAGAAGGAGCGAATGCGTGCACGCTTATGGACTGCGCATTGGGGTTGTGTGAGGTGGAGGTACCGACGAGCCCAGTGCTGTTGCAGGGTTGCTAGTAGAGCGCAAAAAGACTAATTACGAGACTCAGGAAACCACAGCGCGTTTATCCAGACAGCAGAGGTAGATGGCCGGAAGGAGGACAAAGGTGGTACAGAAGCTTGAGCAGAGGCTTGGGATTCATTGGAAAGCTGGCGAGATATTTGGGTGAGGATGTCGACAGTGTTTCTGCCTGTGTCTGGCAATAAGGATTTGTAGCTGTCGATCACGAACGTGGCCAGTGCTGCGGCGAAAAGGCCGGTCTAACACACCTGGTCAGGTCAGCAGCAGCATGTGACACGGACGACGAATGTACGCACGAAAACGAGTATCCCGTCTGCTCCTGCTTTCCAGTTTTCGGTCTGTTGCTTGTCGTGTTTCTCCGCATACGACAAGTACAGTGAGAATAGATGGCTAGACTCGTCGGTGAATTGGGAATCGTGCCCCCAAATATTGCTCAAGGATACTTGGGGTTCTTGGTTTCCCCACGAAGAACCTTGCGAAGAACCGGCTCGTGAGGCGAGTGAGGCTGAGGGTATTCGAGAAGCGTCAGATAGCCGTCATAGTTGAGGACGTATAGCCCACAAATGGGAACCGTCTGACTCACCTGTGGTCCTCGATTGTTGAAGGGGAGCAGGAGTAGGCATGTCCATGGCTTGGTCCATGTGTGCGCTTGTTGGAGTCGGAGTGGGCATGATATTAGGTCTACAGAGAACGATAACAATGGTGGGGGTATGTTGTGCGTCGCAGCCATCCTAGGGAACTGGCAGTCTTGATATAAGACCGGTAGATCCGTTGTAAGTATGGTACGCCACACAATAGTAGAATAAAGGTTGATCGATATAGACGCCTGTGGGTCCGGATATATTCCTTGTTGTTGATGTATCCTTGTACGTACGACCGCATAGCAACTTTATTGTACTCAAGCTCGTGTGCTATATGTGTACACAAATACCTCTCATGTTGTCATGTAGTGATATTATGGCGCAGCGGACAGCATGTATTCGAGCACACGTGTGTGGTGGTGGTATGAGTCGGATGCTACATATTATTCACAGATAACCGTTTATCTACGGTAATATACGAATTATCTTAGTGTCGGGTCTAGCCTCGGTTTGTCGGTTTGTGTCCATTCAGTTCCGGGCTGGATTCCCAACGACGTGCTGCTTGTTGCCAGCCTGAGTGATGCCAACCCTTATTTTCGGCGTGGGAACCTGTTCAATTACTGGTGTTCCAACATTCATTGCTCTACAGTATGTCGAGATATCGGCGCGTGGATGGCGGGGCTGCCCACCCCTATAGCCGAGTACTTCTGCTGGTTCGCGGCGTTAAGGTAGACTGGGAGCTCGAGTACAATGTAAGTGGAGAAGTCGGATTTGTAGGGGGAAATGTGTCGCGTCGCGCCTGAGTCGTACAAACTCGACGCTCTCGCCTCGGTCGTCGCTGACGGGGGTGATGACTGCCGCCGCGACCTCGCCCTCCTTATATAGCCCAAGATACGGCCAGTCGCTCTCGTCGATGAGAGCGAAGTCCTACAGGTCCGGCGCTTCTGAGGCGATACGGGCTTACCATCGTTGGGATAGTGTGGGAGGGGGAGCAGTGGCAAGGCTCGTTACGCTTGCTCATGGTCTGCGCCCTCAAGTTCAAACACCAACTTTCTTGCAATTTCTTTTATACTAAAAATCTTATTAGAGTGCGTCTTGGGGTACATCATGTAATGCACCTCTACCTCCATAGCTCTGTCCGAATACAATCGGTTCGCTCCTGTTCCTTTTTCTACTGGAAGGAGCATGAGTACTCGGGTTGAGGCATTGAGTCATCTAATGCGGCTTCGTTGCTCCCCGTTCCCGTGACCCGAGCGAGTCTAGGAGGCATTCAGAGTTGAAGACACCTCGGTCTCGGGCTGGCTGCCATCATTCTAGTATGGCTTGCCATTCAAGTTGCTTTTGCACGCCACTTACGCATCTTTGTTAAGTTCCCCTGCCAAAGTTAGTAGGCAGCGAAGCTTGCGAAAAGGGGTAACACGGGGTCCAGTGCCATCATCATACCAGGGGCTGAGAATTGGATTCACGTTACATTACACGTCGTTCCAGATAAATAACAGACCAGTACAAAGTAAAATTACATTACACTAGTATTCGCTCATTGAACATCGGTCGTAGGGCAGTTGCCGCGCTTTCCCTCCACAATAAATAGGGCAAGGGTTTACCCAACTGATTCCTCGTCACCAGAGGAAGTGTCACGGGAGGGCATGGGCAGAGTGGGCAGAGCGGCGGAATGCAGCGGCTCAGGGTAGCCTCCGAGGGGGGTCGTGGGCATGAGGGGATAGGACTCTCCGGATGGCGTCTCGGGGTGGGCATTGTATTGGGACATCACCAGGGGGCTGCGAAGACACCCGAGGCATGGGGAACTGTATCGGACTGACCGCCGCAACCGAATAGTCATTGTCTGGGGGGGTCACAATTGGGGTGTCTGTCTGAGCCAGGGGAGCGGGTGGACTTCCATCTGTGGGCGTGGGATTGCGCAGGCTGGCCAACTCGGAAAGCAGTTCCTTCGCATTTTTCTGAACGGTCGCTGACCCATTCGGGTTGGACGCGAGGCGTTCGATTCTATTGAAGTGCCTCTCAAACTCGACGCGAAGCTCCTCCGCAGCGGAATTGAACTGGAGTAGTTTGATAACGCGCACCGTCGAGAGGAGAATGTCGGTGCCTTCTACGTGGATGAACTTGAGCGCTGTGTTGGCCAGGAAGTGATTGAGGTTTTTCAGACGGAGACTGTCAGGTGATTTTAAATAACGACCCAAGTCTTCCAGGTTTCGTACACCCAATTGTCTCGTGAGGATCGCGTCGGACATCTTGTTCGGCAGCCTCGTTGCTATGACGGCAGCCATGCAGCGCGCCCCAATGACGACGCTTTCGAATTTTTCGTTCTGCTTTCTGTGCCGTTTCTTTTCTTCCGAAAGTCGTAGGGCCATGTTCCATGACGGCACGGATTCGAGGACCGACGCAAAGCCGCGCCTGACTTTCTCGTTGCCGAGCTGCTTCGAGACGCGTCGCAGGATCTTCTCTATGGCCTGTGGGAGGACGTAGAGAGCCTCCAAGCAGTTTACTATCCTCCGCTGCCGCACGAATCGAGGCAACTCCTTGTAGTCGGGCAGTAAGCCTGGGTCCGAGGCGTTGATGAGGAGGTTCGTGATGACGCGGTAGAGGCTGGGACGGAGGTCGTTCCCAGCGGCGGCGGTCTTGAGTACTCCCATGGGATCTTCCACCTTTTTGGAGTGCACGAACCTGGGAATCCCGGCGACGAATTTTTCCAGCTCACTTTCCTCGTCCGATTTGTCGAGAGTCCAGCTTAGGGCTTGGGCGTCGATGCTCGAACCCTGGTTTTCAGCCGCGTCTTCAGCAGCTTTGTCCATGCTCACGGATAGACGTTTTATGCGCTCAGAGAACCAGGTTGACACTGGGGAGATGCAATCTGCCTGGATGATACTCGTGTGTTTATGCAGGAAATGGACGGTACAATGAGTGGCGGAGAGTAAAAACTTGATCGTTTTCCGCGGGACATCCCAAACGAGAGCAGATAATGGAGAGTGGTACGGGCTGTTGTGATAAAATACTGGCATCACCGTGATCGCAGCGTACACGAGGCCGCCGATGATGGTCGCCGCGAAGATGATCCATGCAATGGTATGATGGATGGTGAACAAGGAGATGACCAGGCCCGTCAAGAATAGGAAGACTGATATGTGAAGAAGCGCGGGTATTGCTTCTACGGCAAAGGCTATATGAAAGCGGTTTACGCCTTCGGCAAAGAAGGAGCGAAGGCGAGCACGCTTGTGAATTGCGCATTGGGGTTGTGTGAGGTGGAGGTATCGACGAGCCCAGTGCTGTTGCAGGGTTGCTAGTAGAGCACAGAAGAGACAGATGACGAGACTCAGGAACCACAGCGCGTTTATCCAGACAGCAGAGGTAGATGGCCGGAAGGAGGACATAGACGGTACAGAAGCTTGGGGAGGGATTTGGGATCCATTGGAAAGCTGCTGAGATATTTGTGTAAGGAGGGCGACGGTGTTGCTGCCTGTGTTTGGTAACAAAGATTTGTAGCTGTCGATCACGAAGGTAGCCAGCGCTGCGGCGAAAAGGCCAGTCTAACGCAGGTCAGGTCAGTAGCACGTGACACCGACAGAGGAAATGTACGCACGAAAACGAGTATCCCATCTGCTCCTGCTTTCCAGTTTTCGGTCTGTTGCTTGTCGTGCTTCTCCGCATACGATAAGTACAGTGAGAATAGGTGGCTGGACTCGTCGGTGAATTGAGCCTCGTGCCCCCAAATATTTCTCAAGGATTCTTGGGGATCTTGGTTTCCCCACGGAGAACTGGCTCGCGGAGCTGGGCGAAGAAGCGTCAGATAACGGCCGTAGTGGTGGACGTATAGCCCAAACATGGGGACTGTTTGGCTCACCTAGGGTCTCCGATTGTCGGGGGGGAGTAGGTGTAGGCATTTCGATTGGTACACTTGTTAGGGTCGAAGTCTACAATGAATGATAATAATGCTGGGGGTATGTTGTGCAATACAGCCATTCTAATGAATCGACTTAATATAAGTCGCGGTAGACCGTCGTCAGGACGTAGACGCCTGTGGGTCCAGATATACTCCCTGTTGTCCATGTATTTTTGTATGGACGACTGCATAGCAACTTTATTGTACTCAGGCTCGTGCCCTATATGCGTACACAAATACCTCTCGCTTACAGTATTGTAAACGTCTTGTTATCTCGCTCAGACCTCTTGGGGCGACGTGCCAGTATTACTCTTCGCCAATACCGTATCTCAGGTTCACTGTGACGGCGCCTACTTTCGGCCTGGTCGATCGCTGGTGTTCCGCTGGGGATATTCATTCACTGACTTGTATTACGGAGTATAAATGTATTTTTCAATAATAAAAAAAGGATATTCATCGCTCTGGAGCGAAGAGTGCTAGAGGATATCTGCTCAGCGGCTGGTAGCGACAACTGGTTAAGAGCGCAATTTTTGACTACGGGCATGTACAGGAAAAGTAGCAGGGACGTCCATTGGCCCATGTTGACTATTGATCAGATTTCTCCAGTAGTAGGTATCACTGACAAAAAACACCGCGGAGGCCGACCGACATCAAGCAGTACAAGCGTCGCGATGTCCCATCATCATGACCATTATTGTTCCCTCCGGGGATCGATTAGTACCTGCATTGTCCCAAGTATGTGTGCCGTAAATAACGATCTAACTTACAGCCCTCGCGCCAACAAGGAGCGGGACGATCACGATCCAGCCGATCAATGTCAAAAGGGAGTGTGGAGACTGGTTAACTCCGAGTCCGTGCCTGCGACGACGCGGCAAGCCCCCGCTTGCGTCGCTCAAGCTCAGCCTCAGCCTCCAGCTCTCCAACGGCCGTCTCGGCGAACCGCGCGACCCCTCCGTGCTCGTACGCCGCCGCGAGTCGTGCCTGCGCGGCCGACCAGGTCCACCCATCCGCCTCGGGTACTGCAGTCGGCGGTGGCGGGGGATCCGCATTCGGCTCGGAAGTAGGGGTTATCATCACGGGTAGCGAAATGGGCGGAGGTAGCGGGGCCGAGTCGGACGCGCGATGGATGCGCGAGGCTAGGAGCGGCCACTTGGTGAGGAGCGTGAGGCGCATCGCGGACGCGAACTCCTGAGTCTGGCCTCGCGCGGGTGTGGGCGTCAGCAGCGGCTGTATGCGAAGAATGACTTTTGTTTACGCACATCTCGGACACCGAGGTACGTCTTCACGCCCCACACGCTGGCGGCGCCGCCCGTGACGACGAATGCGGTGGCGATAGCAAACGCTTTAAGCGAGAATAGAGCGCTGTTGAAGCCGTCCTCTTTTGCTACTCCCGAGGGAGCTCCAGAAGACCTTTGAAGGCTACTTGATTCCACCGAAGGAGTCGCCTTCGTTGAAGCAGGCATCAGGGCCGGTGCCGCACGAGGCGGCGCTGCGGCTGAAGGGACACCGCGGTTCGGCGCTCGCCTCACAGGCGGTGCAGAGGTCACCATCGGGGACGATACACTTTTGCTGAGCGCGGATGAACGTGCACGTTGTCGACGAAGTAGAACGAGAGGTACAGCGAGGGCTGCTGTCGTGACAACGAGCTGAAGGGACATTTCACTTTTATTTTCGCTTGAGCAGCCATGCGTACTTACCATTGAGACTGGAACCCATGGAGAAATGTATTTTCCGCTGTCCTTTTGTGGGGGCTCGGGCAAAGAGGCACCTACGTCTGATGGTTCAGAACGTTCGGAACCAGAGCCTGAGTCCGACATGTCGAACAAGGAACGTCGAAGTCGAAGACTCAGAAAGAACAACACCGGAAATGCGGGCCGGAATCCGTCGATTTCGTTCGACACCTCGGGACTAGCCGCATCACTAACTACATCCCACGCATGTCCGTACTACAATCTCAATTACATCGAAACATTCTACACTCTCCTACTTCGGGGCGAGAACTTGAACCCGAGCGAGAACCAGGTAAGCTAACCGCGACTATCATTGCCAGATATGAGTGGATACGAGTAAAGAAGCATACACTAGCGCATCAATGAGCCCCGTGGCTTTCTAAGCGACTCCGCAATTCCCAAGAATGTCTCCGCGAGATGCACCTTCCAGAGGTCAGCATTATTTGTCTGCGCAAGGTGCGTCAGTACTTACAGTATCGAGGGCTGTATTGAAAGACGAAGGAATCCTTGCTGCCGCGGGTAACAAGGGATCTGGGGGTGCTCTGTTCTGTATTTCGAGAGCAATGTGCACCATATTACGGAGAGTAGAGGCCGAAGAATTTCGATTACTGGAAGATTTTCGGCTGCTGAAAGAATTTCGACCAAAGAAAGCATGGGCAAGAACAGCCGCTGGCCTAATCAAGCTGTCAGCGAGCCGTTAGCATCGACAGAGAGTGACCCACATATTAGAACTAGAATCTCCGTCTGGGCCAAATGAAACTGCATGAAAAGAAAGCGGCTTTCTAACCAGCCCGTCAACGATCCGTTTGCAAAGGCGGAAAGCAACCTACCCATGCTGAATTGCGGAGCGACAAAGATCCACGACGGCCTTATCTTGTACCGAGGATTGCCCGTCTGAGAGGAAAACCATAACAGGTGTTCTACAGGGAATGTGCAACCAGACAGAAGCAGTTAAAGAATCAGAGTACGAACCTTTCTGTGCTCCAGTTGTCTATCATGATAGCTCTGCTGGCTTGTATTGCTGCTGTGAAGTTTGTGCCGCCTTTTGGCCCTCTCGTTCAGGACGCTATCTAATAGTTGGTCCGGGGTGCTCGTGAAGTCATTGACTACTGCATTTTTGGCAGTGTCATCGAACAGGATAATGCTGTATGCGTCACGTCGTGCGCCAATTGCCTGTTGACCCGAGTTAACAGCAGCATGGCGAGCGGACCAGAAGCTATATAGAGCCGAATAAACTGCGCCGAGCCTGTTATTGGCCTTCTCTCGGATTCGGTCTGTTGCGGGTGCATCCGGTAGGGGCCGACGGTCACCACTTTTCATAGAGCCAGGATCTAGAGTGAAGACATGAGATACCTGGATAGCGCTAGGAAGTCAGGCGTCACTTGACCTGTCAATGACAAATATCCTACGATACGTGCGACGTTCGATTCATTCAGCATTCTCAGCCGGTGAAACCGGAATAGTAGGCTTACACGTGGAAGGCTTGCTGCAACACAGCGGGATTCCTGCACGAAAACATATGTCCGTCATTAGGATATGTAACCGAGTCCGTCCGCAGGATCATTAGTACTCTTAGGGGGGATGAAACATAGGGTAGCGAGCAGTATGACGGCTGTGCAGGTGTAGTATCCGTCGCCGAGTGTTCGGAGCCTATTTAAATGAGACGTAAGTAGCGAAACATGTGACAATCAATATATTTTTGGCGCACCTGGGCACATTGCATCGCTGCGGAGTGCCGTCAGTAACTTGTTCGGATGCGGACATATCAGTCACAAACCATTTTCCAAAGTTAGCTTGCTCGTCACGGGTGTATGGGTCTGCTTTCAAGTCTCAGCAATGGTGCATTTGGAGGAAAGGTGAACTCGTGACCTTTGAAGCCTGCGAGAGAAGACGATATTTTAGCTTAGAATGGAACTCGGGAAAATACGGCGTGTAACGAACCCATCCTACGCCAGTAAAGGCTGTGAGTGAACCGCATCCTTGGGTCTGTCCGGATCGGGAACCATCCTGCTGTTGATGTGCTGTACGTCAGCACCGTCGCAGGGCCCATTCCCCTCGGCGCGGCAGTAGTCAATATGAACATGTCTACCCATTGACGAGCAGACGAGATTGCACATCATGGGTGCTCCCTCGTCGCTAGAGGAAAACTTGCGACCTCCCAATTCGAGACTCACGCCGTCTGGGCCATCAACAGCCCAGTGAGTCTGCGTCATGGACCCGTGACTTGTTTCATGTTCCTGCTGGGTATGTCCTTGAATAGTCATAAATAAGGGTCATTCGGTTCTCAATGACTTATGGGCTAATTCCTTACCGAGCGGAAGGGTACAGAAATAGCCACAATTCCCGCAGCTTGATGATTCCGATTTACCACATCAACACAAAATATGCCACGAAAATAACGCACCGTGTTTCGCAGAAATGGAACGGCTGCCCCTCTCTGCTGTGGATGTGTCCACCCTCATGCGCCATCAACCCTGGTGGAATAGTCTGGACACACTGCATCCGTTTTGCGACTGGGGAAGGTTGGAAGTCAACACGGCCTCACGCATCCCGCTATATCACAACAAACCTTGGGTATACTACCAGGCAAATTGTTTCAAGTTAGATATGCGTCGCGAAAATTATATCTATAGTCACCCTGGTGTACTGGAATGTCTCGTGTTTGCCGGTAAAAGTCGCCTCGATGGACTGCGGCGACGTGTCAATCTGGCAAATTCCCGCGGCCGCACATGGCTCTGAACACGAATGCGCTTCTCTAGTTGTACGAAACACAGTTTTTCTGCCCGTCTGGAATAGGGGATAACTGCACTTACCCACATAAGTGGTGCGTGCCCGGAATGAGCCCGTGAAGGTGGGGTTGATCACAAAGTCGTTTGCAAAGCTCGCACGGCGCCGGGCAGAGCCTCGAGTCGCAGGAATGTGACTCGTGTTCTTGGTCGCTTTAAGAAGGAAAATGGTCGGAAATTAAGAAATATCGAAGAATGAACGTGCCTGGGAATGCTGCAGCTTTCGTGACAAGAGAACGTGTTCCCACCTGGTAATACTATGTCCTTGAGGTCACAGGGCTGACGGAATGGAGTGGCCATAAGCAAGTATATCTTCTCCATAACAGATAGAATCGTACCTCGCCGCACATATGTGCGAGCGCGGAGCACATATGCTCGTCTTCAGCATGCCCCATAACCTGACATTGTCTAAACTCGAGTCGAAACAAAGTCGTCCCTGCCCACCTTCGTACAATCTTCTAGGCAACCTCGCCTTCCCAATAACTTGCATGGGTCGCCACACAGGTGAGCGTTGACAACACAGCTGTACGCCAATGAGAAATCGAAGTATCAGGAAACCCACCCCACGTACACGTGCTTCCCGGGATGTCCGGCGCTACAGCGTCGTTAGCCGACAATAAACGAAGGAGCACAGAGAACGTACGCTAGGCCGCAGAGCTTCGTAGAATCACCGCAGAATTCACAGTTGTGTACACACTTGTGAGTGGTCTGGCAGCTGTGTTCGCCCTCATGTAGCCGGCTACGAACGCAGAGGAGATGACATGACGCGCATTGAGCTCTGCAGAGTTGGACATTAGTCTTCATCTCTATGATCAAGCTGTCGAATCGTCTGCGTAGATCCTCGATGGCAGCATGTCCACCTTGGAACCTCTCTAAATTTGAGTCCAACCAATGCTGGACATGGTTGACTCGTAAGTCGATCAGCCCGTTTAGGTGCGACGCGAGTTCTCCTATCCACTCAGAGTCGGGTATGAATTGTCGTGGCATCCCTGATTTCCGGGACTCCAGCAGAGCAGAATGATACATTTCGATCTCGTTTGGTGGGAGTTGCTCGCGGTCAGAAATAGCAAAGCGTGCCGTAGTGTCGTCGCATTCCACCGCGAGGTCGGTGTCAAAGTTCTGCGTTCAGGGTCAATCATTTCGTCCGCGATTCGGATTTTCAGTACAGACCTTCAAGGGCTCGAAATCTGGATCAATCTCGGAATACCCCGTAGATAATGCAAACGTAAGGAGGGCAGAGAGTGATTTGGCACGATGCTCGGCCATGGTATCTGTTGTGGGTGTGAATAAAGTCTACAAACAGTCGCAAAGAGACGGACGGGAAAGCGCTCCCCAGTCATTAGCCTGGAGGTAGACGTCATAAACCGTAGCCCTGACAAAAAAAAAGAAGGCACGTACTTTCAACTTCGCCATAAGAGTCTTGATCGTGTAAAGGAATTCTCCCGCAGCCGGATGCGAAATCTTCTGTAGGTCGAGGCGCTTTTTGAGAGTCCCGAACAACTTGTAAAAATCTCTAGACTCGATCACAGGCCACGGTATGATGTCTAACTTCCCGCCGTGGAGGCGAGAGATAAAGTTGGCGTCTTGCTCTTGCTGCACGATCTGCTGGAACTTGAGAGAAAATCTACGAAACGGGGACTTAACCGGGAAATCACACATGGACTGAGCGAGACTCTTACTCGCGGGTGATTTCGATTTTATCAGCTTCCACAACATCCTGCGAACGAGGTCAAATAGTATGGCAGCAGTCATCTCCAAGCGCTCACCTTGATGATTATGACAAGCGTTGACTGGAAGAGGGTCGGGTTGGCCGCCGGGTCCAAGACAGACGAACTAGACTGAAATGACTGGAACAGTCCGCTGATATCTCGGCTGAACGCGAAATTGTTGCGGAAGAGGACCTGTGGATCTTCAGAAATGGAAAATCTCAGAAAAACCGTGATCCGCTCACGAGATTCGATATCGCTGTGTTGAATAAGACTAGAAGAGTATCCTCTTGAGGAGACCGCTCAACACTATCAACCCCTATAAAGGAGATCAGTCGCTACGCGAATTGGACTCGTAACTATCGACACGACCTTCAAAGTCGAGCGCCACGATGAGCGCCTCGTCGGTGGGTGTCACTGACATCCATACGCCCTCTGTGAACAAAGTTCAGTCATTTCCGTGTCATATGCTGCGCAGCTGTACCTGTTGTCCGCATGGCACTCCCAGCAAATGAAGTATCCACAAGATGGTTTAGCGAAAAGCTCTTGCCTACGGATTGTTGGCCCATCGACGATACGACCTTTACGGGCTGTGTGGAGTCGGCGTTTTTGAGCGCATGGGACAGACGACCACCCGAGGACACACCTTTAAGGCCAAGTACGACTGGAAAATGGACTCGTACCAACCAAACGACAGTCTGTCCACTATTTGGTTGACCTCGGCACCGAGTAGTGACCTTTCCAGTTCCGCAGAAAGAACTCCATTCGCTAAGGGAACAAACCGATTCTCGCGACAGACGGCAATATGGATGGGAATGAGGCAAAGGAGGTCGACGAGCCACTCCCCGACGCGGTAGCGAGACACTTTCCAATCCGACTCCAAGAACACCGTGTCCCAGAATGGCCTGAATTGCGTCGCAGAGACCTGAATGCCGCGCAACTCATCTCCCGTGGGCTTTCGTGTCGTCTTTTCAAACGTGTGAATTAGATCAGAGAAGTACGAAGCAAAAGGCCGTGTGTGATGATCGGTAATAAATGTCAGCGTCTTCTGGCGCCGTTCGCTGAGCGACGTAATAGTACGGCGCCTCACGGCCGCGAGAACGGGGAAGCGTGTCCAAACCTCGGCGTGACAGTCGAGTAAACTGTTGTGCTGGGTGTGGCGCGTGCCACTGTTCGAGGCGTATTTGCTTCCCTTCTCTTTAAACATGAACTCCGTGACCTTCTTTGTGATGTCGATGACGACGGATTTCACAGCTTGGGAATTGGTATCAAGACCAAGGAAAAAGACACGTCCTCGGCTGACCATCGATGTCAGGACTGCACCTTCAAGAGGAAACTCGGGAACATCTAGGGCAATCCCCCCAGTAGAGCCAAATGTCTCCCAATGATAGGCAGTGAGTGACGGCCCGGAGTCGTGAGTATGAAGAACAAAGAGGCAGGAACCATCTGGTGAGGAGTATATGGCGTTGGGGGGCGTTTGGAGTTGAATGGACGCCGGTCTACCGGTTGTCGTTATTGTAAGCAACATACGATCGCGTCGATCAAGTAACGAAGACACAAACCTAAATTGCAATGTAACGAAAGAAAAGATTCTGACCTGAGCATTAGAATCTACCAAAGCGACCTCCTCGCCTCCGCAAACGAACGTCATTTGAAGAATCGAAATCTCCGCTAGGCTATACCAGGACGCTAGATTGATGGCGCTCCCCTGCCCCTGCAACGTCTTGAAACTCTCGTCGAACACGAACACGTGGAGCTGCAACTGGATGGGCCGCACGTCAGAAATTGCTACGAATGAACTAACAACGACGCAGTACCCTCGTCGACGCGCAGACCGCCAATACTCGCTTCGATTCATCAAAGGAAAATAGGACGCGTTGTCCTAGCTTATCACGGTTTAGACTTTTGATCGACTTGCCCCGCTGAATAGCCATATCTAACACCGATAGACGCTCGAGAAATATGAAGAATTTATCCCGGCTAGCCAGTACGAGGAGGAGCTTTTTGTTCTCTAAGAGCCGATAAAAGCTGAGAAAGTAGTATGAGATAAAGTAACAGCGATCAACAGAGTAAGTTCGTACGCAAGTTCCGCCCATGGTGGTAAATGGAATGACGACGAGAAGCGATCGTTGATCGTAGGAGTCGGGATATGTTTAGTATTCAGCTGCATGTTTTGCCTGTCATCGCTCGTCAAGTCCATTAGGTGAACCCAGAGCTTAATTTGGGGCAGTTGAGGCGCTTCCCAGCGACCAGTAACCTTATAGTCTAGTCCAGAGTACCTTAGTTCGTGATTTCCATGAACCCGCAACAGATGACAGACGCACCCGCGATGCGATATTTCTCCTTCTCCACATCAATGCGATCAAGGTAAACAGTACTAATTACAATTAACTTTAGCTCTCAAAAGGATAGGTAAACTCACGAGTTTCGCCGTCCTGCCGACTTTTTGTTGATTTCGCGAATGAACTCCACGAGCGCGTCGGCTAAGACCTTCCTTTCCTCGTTCTCGACTTCGAGTTGAACGAACATTCTGCAATTATCCTGCTGCATTGCCAGAACTGCGTGCGTCATCTTGTTTGCCGCTGTGTCTATCGAGTACGATAGCTCTCTCTGCGCAAGGGCTTTAGCGTTCTGTACCGTGGATCGCAAATCTTTGTCGTCGGCGCTCTCGAGCCGTTTCAGAAACCGCGAATCGGGGAGATTGGCAGCCGTGGTCTTCATTTGGTTCTTGAATGACTCCTCCCCTCTGGAACCGGTCCAGTACGAGAAAAGACGAGTGACCACGCTGGGCCCGTTGGTATTTCCATCAGTCTCTTCAAGAAGCTGCAATGCACGCTGGATGTTATGTTCGACGAGGAGAGCCTGGACCAAAGCGGAACGTGTTTCTGGATCCAGGCTTCCGTGTCTCTCTTGAAGGTGCCACAGCGAGACGACGTCGAGCTTCAAAGCTTTGAAGTCCAGGCTCTTCTTCAGTACACCGTCGAACTTGGCGTCCTTTACATGCTTTTGGAAGATGCTCTCGAACGTCGGGTAAAGCGTGCGAACGTCGGAAAGACGCACGGAATCTAGCAAAAGTAGTATGAGCCGCAATGTTAAAGCAAGTGCGTCGAAGGTGTCATTACTTTCAACCCCCTGTTTTGCATTACCGCGGACTCGTACGCGGGAAGAGAGGCCTTCACGGTCCAATGACCTGTAAGATCAGATAAGCGCTGTCTGCATTGATCGGGACGTTGAAAAATGACATACGGGAAGAGGCTGATCACGTGGTCGACAACTTCCTCACGAAGCGCACGTCGCAACGAGCCCTCGGTACTGGCAATGTTTTGAGCGACAGCACTTTTCCTCTTCGTCTGCTCTCGCATAAAGACGTCACGTATATCCTGTTTCATTGCACGCCAGTCTTTGCATTGCTCGGGAAAGAGATCTGATAAAGCTACGTTAACCAGTGATTGCACTGTGTCCTCATCAAGGTCATCTGACAGAACGAGTGCGTTGTTTCTCCTGTTGAGAGTGTGAAAGCGGGATCTCAAGAGAATTTCTCCTGGGTACCCACAGCAATTGTGACAGTGCCACCCGGCTATAAGATCCTTGGCTGATCGTCGCGGTTCTAACCTGATGAGGAATATAAACAGCCGTCAAAAGGCCTTGCACAGTTTCCCCAGGAAGGAGCCGAGGAACGAAGATAGAAGGGTCAACCTGACAGTCAGGAGGAACCTCGTACGGCACAATGATACGCGAATTCATCTGGTGAAAATTCAGAGATCGACCAAAGAACGTCAAGTGTCGGTGTCACCTGAAATCCAGGACGCGAAACCGCGCTCTCCTCTTGTTCGTTTGTCTTGGCGACCTCAAACGTAAACAGCCTGCCCGAGTCCCCAGCATCTATATCCACAGACTCTGTGTCGCTGTCCTCATCACTCCAGACTATCGATGCGGAGTGATCGGGGGACAATAGTGCGACGACTTGATCGCACATTTTCGTGAGGTACCTGTCCAACAGATTGTTATAGATGAGAGAAGTGAGTTATCAAATGATGTTCACCGCATGAATGTTACTCTGTTGCGGGACACAGACGACGCTGCCGAGTCATTCCAGGTTGAGTCTTCGGGCCAGTAGATGACGTAGTGACGCTCGTCTGTTGGTCGGATTGCGCTACCCTTGAGGATGTAAAGACCGGACGAGAGTGTCCGCTGGGAACTACCAATGTCACTTGGCGCGAGTAATAAACGAGCTCTGAAAGCAATGAGAAGCGTAGAAGAGACGCAAAACACAAACTACACACAGTTTCTTATCAACCGCGCCAAGGGACTGCAACAGGCGCACGATCTCATCTTTGCATCCGTATATACCTAGAGGCTTGATTGCAAGCCGATCGAGTGTCTTGAAATCGACTTTGATGATGGATGCGTATGCCCCGGGGGACATCGCATTAATGAAGCGCTGGAGAGAGTCTTGGGCGATGATTACTTTATCAACTATGTACCGGATGAGCGTCGTGAAGTCGTCTCTCCGAAGACGTGAAGGATCCTTACCATATCCATTGCTCCCAGATTCGCTAATGAGGTCAAGGAGACGGTACATGCCCTTGATTTCGTCGGCCAAGTCCACAGAAATCGGTGCGGCGTTGTCGTTGTTCCTCACACGATTCCGGTCTCTGTCTACATAGTCTTTCATTAACGATTACGGTCGGAGTCAGAATGCTCATCCAAATACCTTGGATATGAGATGTACCCTGTATCCCGAAATCTTGCTTAACGTCTCCACCAGGAGGCGCAGCACGCGGGTCTGTAATGTCTTGAATAAATATATTAGAATGCACCACGGCCCCAGCTCAAATAACGCAGGTAACGTACTACTATCCTGGGTTTTCCATGGGTCTGTGGCTTGAGCGTCGACTACAAGGAGGTAACCAACAGTTGACATGATCACGATCAAGCTAGACATGACAGGTACGTACCAGTGATGCCCAAAGGAACCGTATCCGTTGGCGGAAAATATTCCGAGAAGAGGTTAGGTGGTGCGAATGATGTGTTTAAGTCCATGGGGGACGAACGAGCGAAGAAGGCAGGAACACGCCGGCAAAGCCAAGAGATTTAAAGGGTTCTCAGGCGCTCATGATCGGTTCGATTGGAAGATTTTCTGGGGTAAGGCAAAGAAAGATAATACCTTTCGAACACGGGGTAAACACGGGGTTTCGCGAGATCACTTTAGGCTACAGCAGCAGTGTTACCTTGCGATTGCTTCACTCGTAACCGGTCATGTGTCAAAAAGTGGATGTAGATGGTGCGATATCGTGGACAGGACTCAGAGGCCCCCAATCTCATGTTTGCGTTCAAGTCGGGCGTAAGTCAATTACCAGGAGATGCCGGGCAAGTACTAAAACTACGATGGCGTCATTGATTTGCCCAAAAAGGTACAGTTAAGACAGAATTACTTCCATCAGAGGATCCGGAACCCGGCGGCTGTCAGCGCCCTTCCTCACAATAAAGTCGTGTTCTAGTGACACGCAGTGTGGCGAACCTTGAGGTCATTCCCTCCGAGTCTGTACTGTTCCCTTGTGAGGTGGTTATATTAGTGCCACACTGATCTATTCTGGCTCTGAAACCTAAAAGCTATCGATTGAATGGAAGGATATTGTGATGTACAAAAAGCTCTTACTCAACCGTATATCCCTCAGCTGCCCAGGCCTTTGATCGGTTGTCGTGAGTTCGGCGCAACCCCACCATGATGGGTGGGGTTCTAGGTCCATCTTCGTATATCTCAGGGTTTCCGTCCTGATTCCGTGGGTGATGTGATGTCATTCATCAATAGTGTCTCACTTGCGACTAAGACAGCTAGGTGATCCGCACACCTTATAGTAGCTAACCAGTGATAAGTGGCATGTGTCACGCTGGGTTCTCGTGTCATGGTACTTGGGCTTTTAATGAATCATTTCGGGAAATGGTGTGAGGTCTGTTACCTGAGAAAATCAGCCTGAGGATATCTCCGAATGCCATCACCAAGAGCAGAAAAAAACACACACACAATACGCCTGTGAAGCTCTTCCAGCACACTCTTCGAAACTTTCGACGTTCGAATTCGGTGTATCATCCAACAGGCGGCATGTGGGACGATGAGTCGTTAGCGAGTCATGTCGTGCTGCTAGCTCCAAAAGACGAGTGTATGGTTGGCAACTCGATTCCGTGACTTTGGACGCATTTTGGCAGCGAGAGAAGGATTTGTATTGGCGCCCTCGTATGCAGTCGAAACAGCCAGACCGTCTGTCTCGACTGCGTACGAGAACGCAAGACGGACGTAATATTTTAGGTCTGATAAGGGTTATGGTGGTTTGGGCGCCACACAACGGCTTACAGCGCTTATACCCTCATTGCAAGTTGCACCCTCCCTCCACATCTCACACATGGCACCGTTCAAGGCTACAGCAAGGCTCGCTTCCAAAGTAAATCTCTGCAATTAATTCTACCAACCTTTTTTTTTTTTGCCAACTGCCCATCTCGTCAGTCTCGTGCGTCCGATGACAGCGTATGGGTCCACGACAGAGCTCCAGGAGGCCCGAGGAGTCTTACAGATCCGCATGCACTACCCAGCAACAAGCTCATGGTTTCAAATCTTCACTACGAAATCACGCCGAAGGACCTGACAGTACGCTTCTATTACCAATTGCCAGTTTGTACACGCGTGATGACGACCTTCGAAGGCGATTTTCGGGAAGATGGGCACGCTCGTGCGCGAGCCATTCATCAGGGTACGAATATGTCCGACTACCATTTCCTCGCGTTTTTCTGTCGTAGAGAAGAGAAAAACCCCCCCTCAACTTTCTCGCTCCGTTCCGGGATTTCTGTCATATTGACGCGCCTGCGTTTCTCTCCTCCCCCTCCCCCCTCTGTCGACGTTGCCCGTTCTGTGTCGTCGCTATTCGAATACTAGTATGATCGCAGCGGTCGCTCGTCGGGCGTTGCCATCATCACTTTCGAGACGCCGGCAGAGGCAAAATTAGCGAAAAAACAGTTAGACGGGGTTCTGGCAAAAGGTACGACTGACCAATCCTTTTTTTCCCCCCACCTTTCCGTTCTAAAAAGATGAGCTACTTTTCATAGGTCAACCTATGTCTATTCAATTCGATCAAAGTGCTCCACGACGTGCAAGCGCACCCCCGTCTTCGCTGCTCAGCCGAATCCAGAAGCCGCCACTCCTAAATCGACTCGATAGAGCGCACACCGATGCGAAGGCATCTCTGATGTGGGTTGATTCTATCATTTCTCGCTTTTTATTATATTTTACGAAATGTCACTCCGTAGGCAAAGCAAGAAATTGGGTCCAATCCGTGGTAGAGGGCGAGGACGGGGGAGTGGCGCTGGTCGTGGTCGTGCCGCCAACGCAGCCCCGAAAAGTGCTGCGGAGCTCGACAGCGAGATAGATGCGTTCATGGCCGTCGATAGTGCGTCGGGCACCCCCGCCGCCAAGTCAGCAGACAATGGAGACGTTAATGGAGACGTCGAAATGGCTTGATTTCGCCACATTTTCTTTGTTACTCAACTGATGCTCCCAATTGTTTTTTATTTTATGAATACACCGCTCGTCTCGCCTCTTCTCGCAATGAGCCTGCAGTATCTAGTACTGAGTATCTAATGGACATTTTTTGTTGTCCCCCTGGATCCGTCTTAAGTGAGACAAAGATGGGGACCTCGTGTATTTGAGTGATAAGGTTTGGTGGGATCGTGAATGAATGGAGAACGTCATCACCTTAGGCAACGAATTGTGTCGCAGTGCGGTTGACTCGACTTTGTCCAGCAGATGAAGAGCGTGTGATCGTGTATCGATGTCAACTGCAATCAACATTTCCGGGATGACGAGACCGACGGTCTCAGACGCCTCTTCTTCTTTTCGAGGTGGTCATGCAACACAGATTCTCGTTCTCATCTCAGTCCGGCTCACCTCAAAGATAGCATCACGTCCAACTCCATCACACCCTACATCAACCAGGTATGGCAAACTCACAAATTTTCTGTATTATGATAATCGCTTATCCTAGATGATCGGCGAAGTTCCAATCGTTGGTGGTGATGGACGGAAAGCGGGGGTAGATCACAATCCGTCTCTTGATGGTCATCTAGCTGCCTCACGACTATCTGCATATTACGCCGCGAACCGGCGTGCTTTGTAGGAATTTGCAGTGCAGGAGTTCCGCAAGAGGAACTTTGGTTCGAACTTGGCTCGGAAGAACTCTAGTATTTATTCATAAACACTTAAAGTAGGCGAGATCGTATGTATGCGCCCTCAGTTCGTCGCATCAGCACGCCGAGGGTTCATTATTGTATACGATCTTAAATGCTCCAGTGGAACCGCCTTCAAGTTTCCGACCGCGTCGGGCGTAAAATGAGTCAACCTACAGCAAGATCCAAAACAGGGGGCACCTTGTGACCACAAATTACACGTAGGCTGAATCTGAAAGGGCGTTCTGATAACTCTGCCGAAGTTTTTTTCCCACGAAAACTTATTTATAGTAAATAAAAAACCAAGTTATTGCGGACGAAAAAAAATTGAAAATTATCAATCTACAAATGAATTTCGACGCTCGACGCTAAGTCGAGCTCACAGGTGCAAAAAAAAGCAAGTCCATGACACACTCTGGTCATGGTCGATCTCAAGAAGACTGTCTGATATAGGAGCAAGAGTAATGAATTCAAAGTGGGCAGTTACAGTACTACAGAGTGCCAACATCAGAGAGGGCGCCATTAGATGCACTCTGTGGCCTGCATGGAGCCCTAATGGGTCGGGTGGTCGGAAGCGGTCGGAAGCGATCACGCATGCTTCTGCGTGGCGTGTAAAGTTGTAAGAGTGGCCGTCTCGATCGGGAATGTGTTGCACTTGAGTCGCTAAGGCCGCGCGCAAGTGCAGCATGCTGGGGAATGCAAAGGTTGCCCCCACCTCTGTGACATGACTGCTCCCATGAACTCGTCCTTCTTCTTCACTGCCCCTGATGCCGCCGCTGCCGACACCTCACTCGCCCACATACAAGCTGTGCTTAGGCTCGGGGTCCGCAAAAGGTGCTCAAACATGACCCATGGCTGCTATCAGTATCGGGTTGGAGATAGACCGTGACATGTGGTATTTTGGCACAAGCGCGTGGGCACGAGCATGGGAGTCGTAGGGACCCATCAGCTGCGGCTGTGGCGGGTGGGACGCGATGACAGGAGGATTGACAGTGGGTCAACACGGGCCTACTGTGGTGTAGTTGGGAGGCTGGCGTGCCTGATGTGGGTCGGGAAGGTTTACAGCGAGTGTTAAGTAGGGTGACATCTGTTGCTTATCTGACGAAGACACCATCTTCCTTGCACATGGCACTTGCGTTGTTACACAGGTGCCAACTTCGAGGGTCTTGTACAGGGTAAGTGAGACGTCATCGGCCGGAAACCTAGTATGGAGGGGGAAAAGGGGGTGGACAACACTCCGCAACGGGCAATAAGTATGAGATAACCCAAACTTTGCAAGGCCCTTTGCTGCGTGCCGTCTCAACATCACTGGATAACTATTTTATTTCGCCGTAACTATTTGATAACTACCAATTTTGCATGGTAATATATTTCCCAGAATTTCAAACTATACTTAACTATGAACCCCGCCTGTCAAATTCGGAAGTCCGTTTTCCTATGTTAGTCGTCAAGGTGCCCCCTGTTTTGGATCTTGCTGTAATCTTTTGTCAGGTCTTCTCGGGACAACCGTCCCGAACACCATGTTCGGGCTCTCGCACTCCTTCTGGGGCCTGGCTCTTTGATACGCCTTCGATGAGACTCTGAAGTATTTGTTCGCTAACGTGACTTATGCCGCAACCTCATCGCAACCGCTTCTTTGAGTGATGCGGCGCGCTCCTCAATGATGGGAACGTTGGCGTTTTCGAAAAGTGTGCTTACTACTGGCGATACCGACGTTTTACAGTACCCGGGCGATCTGTCACTCGTCGCTGTGGTCGGCTATAAATTTGAGTTCGGGGGGGTTCTCCTCTCTTATCTCGTTGATATCTCTCCCACGTCATAGACCTTTTGTTGGTGGTGTCTTATGATCGCAACCACAGAATCTGCAGTGGCCTTAGCGCGGACCGGACGTCTCGATCTAGCGCGCGGTAGGCCCGGCCCGGTGGATGCAGTATCGCTCTTCGCCTTCTCTCTGCAGAACAACGTCCGTCGACGGATACTTTGCGTACGTAGTTTTACTCTCTCTCGTGGATTTCGCGCTGTGCGTGACCACTCAATCTCCGAGGGATATTTGGAAGCATGTATCGGGGGAATATTTCAGGGACAGCTCTTCTAATGCTACAAACTGGCAAGAGATTGGAAATCGGGACAAGGAAGACAGGCTTGTTCTACGGTGATACTAATGCGACGTCATGATCTACGTCGGTACACTTGAACACCCTCAGGATAAGGGCCAAGTCAGCACCCGTTACTCCCACGCGGCGCGTATGTGGACCCGATGAAAGGGTGACAGTACTGCACCTCGCACCTCTGATGTGCTACGGAGGAAAATGTATCGACCTGTGTCTCGGAGGTGTTGCACGCGTATAACACACACGACCACCCCTAGTTTGCGCTAACTAGATCACTGAAGTGTCCCAACCCGCCCCGAAATCTGGGTCGAGAAACAAACCAATATCGTACCCCTTGAAATCGGCGCACCCACGCAGCACCGCATCGCTACCCCACACCATCCTCAGTCATAGACGAGACATCATTATATTTTACAAAGGGTATACGATACTAGTACTATAATACACCCGAAAATCGTCATCGTCGTGGGAACGTCAGTTAGGTGCGTACAAAAATCCATTCATTCGTCGTCTATTTGCCCTCTCCATGCCTCCATGTGTGACGCGGTAGCTGCGCGGCGACGCCCAGCCCAAAGCACACCACAGAGAGCAACACGACATACGTAAAGTTACCGCCCAATATGTCGTTAGCCAGAGAGAACGCGAACAGAGACGCCGCCGCTGCAGGCGCGACCATGCGCTGCACCGCGACTACCGTCTGAGCGAGTCCGTTCGTGGCGCCTAGTGAGCGCTTATTTGGCGCGGCGGCGGCTATGAACATAAACACCGAATCTGGACGCTCCGTATTAGCGACCGAAGGCGAACCACGGAGAGAGACAAGAAAACTCACTGAATCCCATGTCGGTGATGCATATCGACGCGAGCTGCAGTACAACGAGCAGCCACACAGTCGCGCTCCTCGCCCGCGCAGCGAGGTTCTCGAACGGGAACATCGTGTAAATGAGCACATACGCCGCGACGCTCGTGAGGAAGACGCGCCCGGGCCCCAGACGCGCGACGACGCGCGGGAACAAGGTGAACTGGACGATGCCGTTCAGGCACCCGTATCCGGACATCCACAGGCCGATGGACGCCGGGTTGAGGTTGAGTCCGCCGAGCTCGACCGGCGTAGCCCAGACGAGCGGGATGAGCGCCATGGCGGCCATGTCGAGCAGCGCGAGCATCGCGTAGCTGGACACCGACACCAAGACAGGTCTCGTGAGTAGCGCACGCAGCGGCAGCGGCATCTCTGGATCCTGCTTCGGGACCTGGCTCGTACCCTTTTTCTTCTGAGATATGTCCAGGTTGGCATTCGTAGACTGGACCTTTGTTGAAGGGCTACATTCTAACGTCTTCAATGACGTATTAGCCCGTGATCGCCCCCAAATTTTCAGGAAGCCTACCTCTTCCAAATACATCGCTGTCACGACGAATGATATGAGGGCATAGGCAGCGGCCACGAGGCAAGGCAGGAAATATGGGTATTCAGCCCAGAAAGGATGCGAGAAGCGATCTGGCCAGTGATCTTGGGGTCGGGATAAGACGCCACCTATGAATGGTCTAAATGTTCCGGAGTGTCGTCAGCGAAGGAGGGGAAGAGAGTCAGGAAACATGCCGAACCCTATCATGTAACCAGCCGCCCGGGCCATCGGTAACAACGAAAACCCGCGTGCGACGTTGGTCTCGTCCGTGAGCTCCGCGATCATACTCTTTATGACTCCAAGATTGCCGTTCAAGACGCCATTCAAACAGCGACTGCGAATTTTACCCAAGTCAGCGAACGAACGCGAGCAGCACAGCACAGGCTGGCGAGATCACGCGCACCTGAGGACAAGCGCCCAGAAAGAACGGGAAAGGCCGAACAGGATCGTCGATACCACCGAGCCCGCAAGACCCAATAAGAGGATAGGCTTGCGCCCTATGTAATCAGAACAGCGGCTCCACTGGAGAACAGTGACAGCTTCGGCGGCATAGTGCAGGGACATCTGGGAGAGAAGTTCGGTGAGCCGCGGTTGATGCTGGAGCGAGTAGACGATGGGACCGTGACGTACTAGCATCCCTGTGTAATACCCCACTTTCCGCTTGTCGCCACCGACGATCGAAAGCCCGCTGACAAGCTGAACGCGGAGCAAAGTAGAATATCAGTACCAATGCAGCATGAATCAACGGGAACCCACCTCGCTGATGTACGGGCTAATAGAATGGGACGCAATTGGCTCTGCGAGGCGCACCAAGAGTAAGAGGAAGAGCTGGGTCTTGGGTAGCGGTGTCGGCTTTCGCTGTGCACCGCCGTCATGGAGAAGAGGCGTTTCCTCATCAGCAACGATCTGGGACGTTTTCGCAGGAGACATGTGAGGGGGAGGGGGAGGGGTTGAGTTGCCAATCAGGACAGCGAGTCCCAGCGTGACTCGGCATTAAATGCTCTAGTGACCAGGTATAGCTTCAGGTAGTAGGCGACCCATTGTAGGTGCTCCGGTGATAAATGAGAGCCATTATTGCTTAGAGGTCAGATGTTCGCTTGCTATTGGTCTAAATAAATGTGCGCATGCTCATGTGCACAACTTCGATACAGATTATTATATAATCACTCATCGATGACAAGAATGGAATCCTCTCTTCTCGTGAAGCCCTTATGAACGAGCTCCACCACAATTCCCCTATTGCTTTCGCTATCAGTATCCTTACAATTGGATGGTTTGACTGACGATAGACTGATCAACATGATACGGGGTAACGCGGATCATGGTCCATGGTCAGAGGGTATTGAAGGGAAATACATACGTAACTCAGTCACGGGCGTGGTGCAGAAAGAGAGCGGATCTTGGGACGGATACGGCACAATGTACAAATCAGTATACTGTACTGTATCAGCTGTATCTTCTTTTTGTTCGAGTTGGTCACGTCGGGATGCACAGTACCGTAAACCGCGTGCTTTTGATCACTCGTATCCACTAGTGAGCGCTAGTGGGTGGAGTGGATGAGAATGCCGTACATCTCCTGTTTGTACCCCCGTTCGCGTGCCTCGTTGTGTGCAAGGAGGGGGAGACGCGAACGAGGGGCCCTCGCAGCAGACGATGGCACCCTCAGGGCCGCAGATCCGTCCCACAGTGCAGACACCCTGTGCAAAGAGGCCCCCCCCTGCCGCTCGGTGGCATGCATTCAGTCTTGATCTTGCAATTGGATGCAGCGTTGTTGGAAAACATCTCATCGTGGCGTGTAAATTGGTGGCTTTTGCCAGCGTTGTTGATGGTCGTGACTCTCGACACTTCAGGAATTGGAGTGAAATGCCACCCAGTTTGGCATATTACTGAGACCCAGAGCTACACAATGCGTCAAGCGTGCTATCAAGCCCGATTTTAGTGGAGGGATAGGAGGAGCGCGCTATACAGTAACGTGTTCATGTCATATATTCACTGTAATTCACGAGTCACGACACGAAGTGACCCAGTTTGGTATAGTACCTATGTCAATTAAGCGCAATCGAAGGGCCGGCGGGCGAAAAAAAAAAAAGTGTACAGCACTGATCGCACGATTTCCGGCTGACTAATTACGTCGGATCGGCTTGAAGAGGTCCAAAAGTGGTCAGGTCGGACAATCTGTTCCTTCCCATTCAACGTGCCACGCCAGAGGGCATACAAGGCACCCTTGATACCCCAAAATATCTGTGCAGCATTTGACTTTTGAGGAATAGACCTAGAAGAGACGATATCAGCACACGATAGTTCCTCGCAAACACAACTGAAAAGAGCTTACGTTGTAGCTTCAATTTGGCCGGAGTCAGCAGTGACCTATTGCCGCGGTGAGAGTCAATGAAACAAATTTAAATCATATTGGTGTGCCCACCTCTCTTCTCTGCACAACCAACGCAAATCGGATGTCCAATCCCAGTTCAGCCTGTGGGGAGATATGTCACACAGCTGGCACGAAAAAGTATAAAGCATACCTGGAATGCTTGAAGCACGTTAGACAACTCCCCGTCACATTGCTTGATCTTCGTCAACAGGTCCTTGCGTAGAAGGAACCCTTTGAAGCCTCTCTTGGAGCACTTTTTCAATACGTGCTCGATCCTATCCAGCTCTCTAGTCCTTGGTCAGATCGTGAGGGTCAGAGAGCACAGTAGTCACCGAAAAGGCGAACCTTTGGAGGGTATCCAGAATAGCCCGCAGGCTGGCTGGGAGATCTTCCTCGCTCAGGTTATGCATTTCGCATAACTCGCCAACGTTGACGACGATCCTCGCAACTCTAGCGAGCTTGCGCATCACTATTTTGCACTCCTCTTTGTATTGCTTCACTTCCTGGAGACGCACTCGTCAGAACACGGGTTTGCCAGAGGGAATGTGTGTAACACGTGCATCCCGCATGGTGAGCGCTTGAAGTAGGAGACCCGCGATGGGGGCAATATATGGGAGCTTTGCTGCCAAGGAACTCCCCTCCTTGAGAGCTGCGAGCGATGTTTGAATTCCGCTCATCGCAATATCATCAGTGCCGATGTTCCAAGCTGGGTCAGAGACGACGGGGGTACCATCTGTACAAAAACGATTAGCAAACCGTATCATAGTGGCTCTTAGGTACTGTAATACTTACGGGCTGGGGCTTGAGCTGGGTGCTGGTCGTCAGACGTTGCAGGACGAGACCTACGGATCCTTTGCTTGCGAGAAAATAGTTTGAACGGCATCCTCGATGAAAAACTGGTGGTAATGGCGAGACAGAAGGTATGAGCACCCTCATAGCCAACTAGTAGGGACAGCCCCGGCGCCAAAAAAAACGTGCACACAAGCAGGCCATGGCTGTTCGTCGGCGGTTTTTTTCTAGGACACTGCCTCTGAGCCCACATGTCGTAGTCTGCGTTGTGCTCTCGCACAACGCAGGTTCTGGAAAACCTAACAGCTCTATCCAACGTGCTGATGCGGGCGATGAGGTTCAAATTGGGCTAGAAGAGAATGCGTTTGTGGCCAGTGATCTTGGGGTCGGGATAAGACGCCACCTATGAATGGTCTAAATGTTCCGGAGTGTCGTCAGCGAAGGAGGGGAAGAGAGATAGGAAACATGCCGAACCCTATCATGTAACCAGCCGCCCGTGCCATCGGTAACAACGAAAACCCGCGCGCGACGTTGGTCTCATCCGTGAGCTCCGCGATCATACTCTTTATGACTCCAAGATTGCCGTTCAAGACGCCATTCAAACAGCGACTGCGAATTTTACCCAAGTCAGCGAACAAACGCGAGCAGCTAGCTGTGCAGGCTGGCGGGATCACGCGCACCTGAGGACAAGCGCCCAGAAAGAACGGGAAAGGCCGAACAGGATCGTCGATACCACCGAGCCCGCAAGACCCAATAAGAGGATGGGCTTACGCCCTATGTAATCAGACCAGCGGCTCCACTGGAGAACAGTGACAGCTTCGGCGGCATAGTGCAGGGACATCTGGGATAGAAGTTCGGTGAGCCGCGGTTGATGCTGGAGCGAGTAGACGATGGGACCGTGACGTACTAGCAACCCTGTGTAATACCCCACTTTCCGCTTGTCGCCACCGACGATCGAAAGCCCGCTGACAAGCTGAACGCGCAGCAAAGTAGAATATCAGTACCAATGCGGCGCGAATCAACGGGAGCCCACCTCGCTGATGTACGGGCTGATGGAATGCGATGCAATTGGCTCTGCGAGGCGCACCAAGAGTAAGAGGAAGAGCTGGGTCTTGGGTAGCGGTGTCGGCTTTCGCTGTGCACCGCCGTCATGGAGAAGAGGCGTTTCCTCATCAGCGACGACCTGGGACGTTTTCGCAGAAGACATGTGAGGGGGAGGGGGAGGGGTTGAATTGTCAATCAGGACAGCGAGTCCCAGCGTGACTCGGCATTAAATGCTCTAGTGACCAGGTATAGCTTCAGGTAGCAGGCGGCCCATTGTAGGTGCTCCGGTGATAAATGAGAGCCATTATTGCTTAGAGGTCAGATGTTCGCTTGCTATTGGTCTAAATAAATGTGCGCATGCTCATGTGCACAACCGATACAGATTATTATATAATCACTCATCAATAACAAGAATGGAATCCTCTCTTCTCGTGAAGCCCTTATGAACGAGCTCCACCACAATTCCCCTATTGCTTTCGCTATCAGTATCCTTACAACTGGGTGGTTTGATTGACGATAGACTGATCAACATGATACGGGGTAACGCGGATCATGGTCCATGGTCAGAGGGTATTGAAGGGAAACACATACGTAACTCAGTCATGGGCGTGGTGCCAAAAGAGAGCGGATCTTGGGACGGATACGGCACAATGTACAAATCCGTATACTGTACTGTATCGGCTGTATCTTCTTTTTGTTCGAATTGGTCACGTCGGGATGTACAGTACCGTAACCCGCGTGCTTTCATCACTCGTATCCACTAGTGAGCGCTAGTGGGTGGAGTGGATGAGAATGCCGTACATCTCCTGTTTGTACCCCCGCTCGCGTGCCTCGTTGTATGCAAGGAGGGGGAGACGCGAACGAGGGGCCCTCGCAGCAGACGATGGCACCCTCAGGGCCGCAGATCCGTCCCACAGTGCAGCCTGAGACACCTTGTGCAAAGAGGCCGTCCCCTGCCGCCCGGTGGCATGCATTCAGTCTTGATCTTGCAATTAGATGCGGCGTTGTTGGAAGACGTCTCATCGTGGCGTGTAAGCTGGTGGCTTTTGCCGGCGTTGTTGATGGTCGTGACTCTCAACACTTCAAGAATTGGAGTGAAATGCCACCCAGTTTGGCATATTACTGAGACCCAGAGCCACACAATGCGTCAAGCATGCGATTTTAGTAGAGGGATACAATAAAAAGAGCGCGTTACAGTCACGTGTTCATGTCATATATTCATGAGCCACGGCACGAAGTGACCCAGTTTGGTATAGTACCTACGTGAAATTAAGTCCATACATGACGTGGGAACCAGGTCTCAGGGGGTGAAAAAAAAAAAAGTGTACAGCACTAATTGCGCGATTTTCGGCTGACTAATTACTTCGGACCGGCTTGAAGAAGTCCAAAAATGGTCAGGACGGACAATCTGTTCCTTCCCATTCAACGTGCCACGCCAGAGGGCATCCAAGGCACCCTTAATATCCCAAAATATCTGTGCAGCATTTGACTTCTGAGGAATAGACCTAGAAGAGATGATATCAACACATGATAGTACCTCGCAAACACAGCTGAAAATAGCTCACGATGTTGCTGGGATTTGGCCGGAGTCAGTGGTGACCTATTGCCGTGGTGAGAGTCGATGAAACAAATTTTAATTTATGTTGGTGTGCCCACCTCTCTTCTTTGCACGACCAATGCAAATCGAATGTCCAATCCCAGTTCAGCCTGTGGGGAGATATGTCACCCAGCTGGCGCGAAAAAGTATAAAGCACACCTGGAACGCTTGAAGCACGTTAGACAACTCCCCATCGCATTGCTTGATCTTCGCCAATAGATTCTTGCGTAGAAGGAACCCTTTGAAGCCTCTCTTGGAGCACTTCTTCAACACGTGCTCGATCCTATCCAGCTCTCTGGTCCTTCGTCAGATCGTGAGGGTCAGGGAGCACGGTAGTCACCGAAAAGGCGAACCTTTGGAGAGTATCCAGAATAGCCCGCAGGCTGGCTGGGAGATCTTCCTCGCTCAGGTTATGCATTTCGCATAACTCACTGACGTTGACGACGATCCTCGCGACTCTAGCGAGCTTGCGCATCACTACTTTGCACTCCTCTTTGTATTGCTTCACTTCCTGGAGATGCACTCGTCAGAACACGGGTTTGCCAGAGGGAATGTGTGTAACACGTGCATCCCGCATGGTGAGCGCTTGAAGTAGGAGACCCGCGATGGGGGCAATATATGGGAGCTTTGCTGCCAAGGAACTCCCCTCCTTGAGAGCTGCGAGCGATGTTTGAATTCCCCTCATCGCAATATCATCAGTGCCAATGTTCCAAGCTGGGTCAGAGACGACGGGGGTACCATCTGTACAAAAACGATTAGCAAACCGTATCATAGTGGCTCTTAGGTACTGTAATACTTACGGGCTGGGGCTTGAGCTGGGGGCTGGTCGTCAGACGTTGCAGGACGAGACCTACGGATCCTTTGCTTGCGAGAAAATAGTTTGAATGGCATCCTCGACGAAAAACTGGTGGTAATGGCGAGACAGAAGGTATGAGCACCCTCATAGCCAACTAGTAGGGACAGCCCCGGCGCTAAAAAAAACGTGCACACAAGCAGGCCATGGCTGTTCGTCGGCGGTTTTTTTCTAGGACACTGCCTCTGAGCCCACATGTCGTAGTCTGCGTTGTGCTCTCGCACAACGCAGGTTCTGGAAAACCTAACAGCTCTATCCAACGTGCTGATGCGGGCGATGAGGTTCAAATTGGGCTAGAAGAGAATGCGTTTGCGCACGCCCTCGGGCTTGTGCGCTTGTGGGCCCTTGCGTAGGCCACTAGATTTCCTTCAGACACAAAGTCTAGTACGACTCAATCTCGCAAGACTCACAGTATGACTCGGCAGACTCGACTTGTAATGAAACTTGGAAACCATCCGCACGCAGGCCTCAGGCAGGGAGCCGGGCGCTTCGACGGCGGGACGTCTTAGTCAGGGTCATAACATCTAGACCTGTCCATCCTCCAACTTCTCTTGATGACTTTGGGGATGGAAGTGTAGCAGATCGAGCAAGTATGATCATGAGCGACTCGTAGTGAACGGTAGTCCCAAATTTGCGCATTCTTGAGAAAAAGATGGGGATGCCATGGCAGGTACAAACTTGTGCAGATTCAGGCCTCTGATGTGGGGACACGAGAAAATTGGAAGCCTGAGAGGTACAGAGGCTCTATGGAGTTGCATCTACTTCCACATACAGCACCGAACTTGGGCAGTAGGTTGTTCATAGCTGGTTCGACACAGCTCACATCGTCATTCGATCTACGTTTTACTGAATTGAATCAATTTATATAATCAGCAGACGAATTTCGACGCTAAGTCGAACTTGCTGGTGTGAGGGATAACTTTTTTTTTTTCCAATCATACAAGATAAATCATATTTCGAGAATTTCACGCTGTACTTAACTATGGATTCCGGTGATGGTCTGCCACACCCTATTCAAATGCATGTGGTCTATTGGAACGGATCTACACTGTAAGCGAACTTAAAGTTGTTCATTATAGAGCACTGCCACTCATTCGGGAATTTCCGAAATCGACAATGGGAAGAAAAAAAAAAGTTGCACATCACTGATCGCGTGATTTTCGGCTGACTAATTACATCGGACTGGTCTGAAGAAGTCCCAAACTCCTCGGCATTCAAATTGCCACGCCAAAGAGCATCCAAGGCACCCTTAAAACCCCAAAATATCTGTGCAGTATTTGGCTTTTGAGTAGGCCTAGAAGGGGTGACATCAGCACACGATAATATCTCGCAAACACATCTGAGAGGAGCTTACGGTGTTGTTTCAATTGTGCCGGAGTCAGCGGTGATCTATTGCCGCGGTGAATGTGTCAACCCTGCAACGTGCAACTTTTTAATTCATATTGGTGCACCCACCTCTCTTTTCTGCACAATCAATGCAAACCGTATGTCTAATCCCAGTTCAGCCTACGGGGAGATATGTCACGCAGCTACCACGAATAAGTATAGAGCGCACCTGGAATGCTTGAAGCACATTTGATAACTCCCCATCGCATTGCTTGATCTTCATCAACAGATCCTTGCGTAGAAGGAACCCTTTGAGGCCTGTCTTAGAGCATTTCTTCAATACGCGCTCGATCCTATCCAGCTCTCTGGTCCTTCGTCAGATCGTGAGGATCAGGGAGCACGGTAGTCACTGAAAAGGCGAACCTTTGGAGAGTATCCAGAATAGCCCGCAGGCTAGCCGGGAGATCTTCCTCGCTCAGGTTATGCCTTTCACATAACTCGCCGACGTTGACGACGATCCTCGCGACTCTAGCGAGCTTGCGCATCACTATTTTGCACTCCTCTTTGTATTGCTTCACTTCCTGGAGACGCACTCGTCAGAACACGGGTTTTCCAGAGGAAATGTGTGTAACACGTGCATCCCGCATGGTGAGTGCTTGAAGCAGGAGACCCGCAATGGGGGCGATGCATGGGAGCTTGGCTGCCAAGGAACTCCCCTCCTTGAGAGCTGCGAGCGATGTTTGAATCGCGCTCATCGCAACATCGTCGTGCGTGCCGATATGACAAGCTGGGTCAGAGACGACAGTGGTGCCATCTGGCCAAAAACGATTCAGTAAATCGTATCATAGTGGTTCCTAGGTAGTACTTACAAGCTGGGGGCTGGTCGCCAACCTGAGACGTTGCAGAACGAGACCTACAGGTCCTTTTCTTGCGAGAAAACAGTTTGAACGGCATTATCGACAACGGCGACAAGGAATCGGAGTTGATGGTGGGGTGGAAAGGTATGAGCATCCCCATAGCCAACTAGTAGGAACAGCCCCATGGAGCAAAAAAAGAGTACACAGCCATACGGTAGCTGTTCGCCAGCGGTTTTCCTAGGACACTGCCTCTGAGACGCATCGTTTCGGTACTAATCTGCGTTGTGACACAACATTGGTTGCGGGAAACATAACAGTTATATCCAATGTGCTGATGCAGGCCATGAGTCTCAAATTGGGCTAGAAGAGAATGCGTTTGCGCACGCCCTTCAGGTTACGCATGTTGGAGTTCCGTGTCAGCCATACACACCGAGTAAGCGTCGGGCGACTCCGAGCTGGCTGGGGTCGGAAACAAGTTAGTCGCGCTTTCCCGCGCCTCTAACAACGCGGGCCTTTGTGGGCCATTGCGTGGGACTGGATTTCCTTCAGACATAAAGTTTACTACAACTCGAATACGACTCCATCTCTCAAGACTTACGGTATGACTTGGCAGACTCGACTTGCAATAATGAGACTTGGAAACCATCTACGTGCGAGCCTCAGGCTGGGAGTCGGGAGCTTCGACGGCGGGACATTCATAATCAAGATCATGGTATCTAGATTCGTCTATCTTCCAATTTCTCCTTGACAAATTTTGGGATGGAAGTGTAGCAGATCGAACAAGTATGATCATGAGCGACTTGTAGTGAACGGTAAGTCCCAAAATTTGCGCATTCTTGAGAAAAAGATGGGAGCGCCATAGCAGGTGCAAACTTGTGCGGATTCAGGCCTCTGATGCGAAGACACGAGAACATTGGCAGCCCGAGAGGTAGCTCTATGGAGTTGCATCTGCTTCTACATCGACTCGGAGTCCCGAACTTGGGCCGCCGGTTGTTCATAGCTGACTTGACACGGCTCACACCGTCATTCGAACTGCGTTTTACTGAATCGAATCAATTATCATTACCATTTCCGGCGACTTACGAGGTATTACAAGGAATTACAGAACAGGTAAATAAATATCGTAGCCAATGCTGCTGTTTGAACCGCTAAATGGTCCTCCGCCATGAAAGAAACGAGAGTGGTAGCAAAGAGAGTGAGAGGCGGAAAGAAAGTCGGGTTCGGTATTTAATGGATTAGACTGCGTCGATAACTGATGTAGCTGGGGTCAGCGTAGCAGCGTCATCTTTCTTCGAAGGAGCAGCAAGATACCGGCGTGCAGCAGCGCTCCTACGAGTGGAGGTTGAGCGACAAATGAAAATGGAATCCGGCGGTGTGACCAGAAACTCACGGCGCGTTGAGGATGCTGTCCTTGCCCTGATAGAGGAGACAGTCGTAAAGGAAGGTAGCGGTAATGCCTCCAGCCATGGGGCCGAGGATCGTGCACCACAGCCAGTATTGGCTACGGAAGTTGAAGACTGCAACACAATACGTCCATCAGCCAGCCTGCGCTTTCTCTTTTCTCAACACCGCACCTTCTCTGCCGTAACCGACCGTCCAAGTCATCAAACGAGGTCCGAGGTCACGCGCGGGATTGACGGTGTAACCTGTATACGATATCATCAATATTACGGCAACAAGTGCGCTGGACTTTGGAGTGACCTGTCTGCAAGCCGAATGAAGCACCAATTCCTACTACGACGAAGTAAACTGCTATTGAGAGCATCCCAATCGAAGCGGGGCCATTTTTCGGATCTGTGATCGTCCAGACGGTGAGTAAGAGAAGGAACGAGCAGATGAACTGCAGACAAGACACAGGTCAGATGCGAACACTGACGTATAAAGGGCGCCCTGAACGCGGGGACTTACCTCGTCAAAGAAGCAGTTCGCAGCAGTCATGTACGACGGCTAAATGTAGCACGCAAACGCATTTATCAGGGATCGGCCACTCAATTGTTCCGGGCTAAAACTTACTGGGTATGGGGTGAAGAGACCCGCGGTGCCGGGCACGGTGCGTATGCCTTTCCCTTCGACCAAGTCAATTGCGTGGAAGTAGTCGGCATATACAATCAGGGCGGCCAAGTACGCGCCCAAGACTTGGCTAAATATGTACACCGGTACCCTCTTCCACGGGAACCCACGGAACAGGGCCGCACAGACGGTCACCTGCACATGTTTCATTCGAAAACGAACGAACGTGGTCAGAACAAAACGTCGTTCCCGAAGGCAAGCCAGGATTTTAAATGACGTACGACGGGATTAATGTGTCCGCCAGATACGCCGGCTGAGATCCACACGCCGAGTGCTGCGCCTACGACAAATAGTCATCAAGTCAACAACGACCGTCGGAGCAGAATGCGACCAACCGACGCCCCAGGCAGTGTTGACCGACAACCAGTCGCCAGCTGGGGAAGGGACAACCTTGGGGTTGCTGCCTAATGTGACCTGACAGACCACACCATCTCCGAACAGGACGAGGGTCATTACGCCCAGCATCTCGGCTGCTGGCGCGCGGATATAATCCCTGGCGCAACAATGGACACTCAGTCAGTCTATCGGTAGATGAGGTGTTTAGTTGGTGACCGCATCGCACCGAATACGTGCCCAGCTATTAGGAAAGCGGGTATAGTAGTCTTGCATTGATCCATAGTTCTTCCCCACAAGCTCATTGTGAGATGGCATCGCTGGATAGAAGGATTTTAAATAAGACGCTGGGTGCAAGAGTTTGAATTATGTTTACAGAACAAAGGAATAGAGGATGTAAAGCACGGAGTCGGATGGCACAGATCGAGAGGATACGCACCCTTATAACCGAGAAACCCCCACCCCGCACCGAATGTCATCTCCCCCGGATGCCGATTGTGCAAAGAGGTCGGGGCTATACAATGATCGGAACGTATCAAATAACCTGAAACTCCTCCTCGCATGCTAAAAACTGACAGGACAAAATGGCATGGAATAACATGACGCGTCCTGACATCTACAGGCACTTCGCGCATCATATGGTCCGAGAGTTTCGGGGGAACATGACTGGGCACCCTCACAGAAGAAGCGAAGGATAGTTGGACAGGACCGCGTCCGAGCTTATTACGTCTCTAATTCCGTGAGTGAGTGTGCGTGTGGGGACGAGTTAGCCGTCAGACTTGCAAGATTTGGAGAACTTTGCGACCCGACCCGACCTTTTGCTTTTGGAAACTCCGTTTTAATTTAGTCCGTCTGTCAATGTCGACCAACCGGAATTTTCTCAGTGTTGGGTTCACTATCTGTCTTCGCGCCCTCATTGGAGTTTATGCTGGGGCCTCGAACATCGATAAGGCAGTGTTCGAACAGAAAGTGTCCGAGTGCGATTACTCACATGTGCATGTGCATGAAAGATTGTCGTAATTGTGGAGTCTGAGTGAGCCTGCGGCATATCGTAACGCGGCGGCACTGGCTTGGATCGTCTGATTGGTCCCGGCGCGGACCCTACCACTGGAGCAGACTCGTCTCTGGAATTCTTCGGGACAGCCCGACGACACCTTCGCTGGGCGGAGATGGGGTGGCGGAGACGCCTTACGTGTGGGGCTGACTTGCGCTTGGCAGGCACCTAGCCCCCATTGGCCATTTAATTCGCGAGCTTGCTTCGAGTTGACATGTAGGACACTGCACTTATCAAGAGGACACAGGCGATGTCAAGTTGGTAGTAATTCTCTGAGCTCATCTAGCAGCAGGTACGGCGTTAGACTGAGCGCGGTGCAGAGGGCAAGAAAAGAGCCACAGCCAATGATACTGAGTGACAAGTTCGATATCAGCGCATCACTTCAGAAGAATTCTGAGAGGAGGGGAGTAGGCGCTGCAAGAAGGATATTGGAACCCGCCCAATCAACAGGCTGGCCAAGCAGTATCGCACCCAATCAGTATACTGGCCAATTAAACGCGTACCACACACTAACACACTCGGACAAAGGGGATACATTCCTGTCATTGGCCAGAAATCTGGGGTCGAGGGAGACCCACTGCAAAACCCAGAAGTCCGAAGTACGTCACAGGGCGCAGTCGTATGCAGGCGACCTTCGCGAGGACTAACAATGACGGGTTGGAGGCATGAAACAATGTAGAAACCAAACCGAATTCTAGTTGCTGCCAAATTTCTGGGCTGTATAAATCGCCATGAACGTAAGGCGCACTTTCCATTTTGGATGAGTGATTGTCTGTGGGGAAACGGCAACCGCCGCAAACACAAGGCTGCGTTATTCAAGGTCTAGGGGCGCCCTCAGCGAGAATATGAGAACAAAAATGGTGGTGTCAATAACAACTCGGTCACTTCAACGACAATAGATATTTTGGGAAATTGAGAGTTGGTTTTGGCTTACTCGCTGGGAACCATACAGTTTGCCTGAAAGTGCCTTCAAGGTCACGTCGCCTCCCAGTTGAAAATCCCTGCCTAGCTCGTTGCCTAGAATTCAAGTTGACCTCGTGATCAGACCAGCATAGAGGTACACTGTAGAACATCAGCAAAAAAACAAGCGGTTTCCCGACAAACTTTCTGGATCATCACCATTGCCGACGCCAATTTTGAAATTCCGACGTGAGTTTACTGGCTGACCAATCAGGACTCTTCAAGCTTCAAGCTTCAAGCTTCAATCACTGGCAAGTGCAGCGATAAGCAAAATACTACTGGTCGACCTTTTCTTACCCGAGCTCTATTAATTTCCGAGTCACTTATCAGAGGAATAAAAAGTGATTGATGCGGCAATATCCTTCTGGCATCAGAGACCTCGTCGAGATGACGGTGTGACGCGCGCTCCCGTGTTGCAATCACTGCAGGGTGCGTCATTTTCTTGATAGGCGTCTCAAGTCGGACGTTGGTCATGATTCATGATAGATTTGCGTCTAGCCACAACAAGCGAAAACGGGGATAAACTCGGGCAATATTTCCTTCCTCACTCCTTTGTCCAAGTTCTGACGTGTCGTTGCACTCGCACTCGCACTCACACGAATGTCGTGGTCCGCCAAAGTCGATGTCGCTCGGTAGATAGTACAGCTCGCGCGGCACAGATTGAAGGGTCATTCATGCTTCAAATTACAGTGCAGTAGCGGTGATTCTCGCGTCCCGGGGGCTTCCGCACTGGCACAGCCCTCCGCGGGAATACATACTAGATCCCGGCCAGCAATGTCGGGAGGTGCACATGCCATGACTTCTTGTGCCGCCGGCGCACGGTGGCGGTAGCTGGGACGCTGGGACGCTGCGGGGCTCCTCATCTTCAATCTCGCAATTGATGATAACGCGACAGCCGACTCGCATCATATCAACAGCTATATTTCTTTCGTCTTGACTTCAGATGTGAACACGAGTCATGGAGAGAGGAAGAAAGGAATCTCGTGCCTGCCAAAAAGCCGACGAAATATGAGACATCCTGTACCTCCGTGCCTACGCTCTCATATGATCCTACGAAATGACACAGGTTTCGATTGGCGTACTGCTAACTGGACAGGTTACGTTGGTGCCTTCCGGGACGCATCCGTCGCGCATTTGTGCAATTTGCCTGGGACCTTGGACGAGACGGACGAACGCACATTACAGGGTATTGACGAGGAAAACTGGACGTACACCCACCGCTCTTTCAGTTCATTAACGTGGCATCTAGACCGCTTCGGGTCGAGGAATTTGCAGATTTCCTCGCGTTCGACTTCAATACCGGGAAATCCCCACGTTGGTCTCGCCTTGGCGCCCGAACTCGGAAAACGCCAGCGATATGGTGCTTTCTATACATGTTCCAGCTTGGTCGCCGTAGTCACCGTAGACGGTTCTCAGGTTGTCCAATTTTCCCACCTTTCGGTAGAAGAATTTCTGATGTCGAGCCGCCTTGCTAGGGGACAGGTCTCGCAGTACCGCATCTCACTCGAACCCGCCCATACGATCGTTGCGCAAGCGTGCCTCTCCGTTCTGCTGCAGCTAGATGAGAAAATAAACAGAAAAAGCATCAAGAACTACCACCTCGCCTCTTATGCTGCCCAGCACTGGGTAGATCACGCCAAGTCAGGGAATGCGCACATAAAGAAGATGCTACGGAATGTCTGTTTGACCAAGATGGTCCGCATTTTGCAGCCTGGATTTGGATACACAACCCGGATTGGGACCTGCGGCCATCTATGACCTCAGAAACCCCTTTGCAGCCTACAGTACCGCCGATATACTATGCCACGGTATGCAACTTTCCCAACGTGGCGGAATGGCTTGTCACTGTATGCCACCAGGACGTAAACGCGAGGTGATGATTATAGGATACCGTTACGCGCAGCTGCTACACTGGGACGTCTGAAGGCAGTACGGGTGCTGGTCAAATGTGGTGTAGACGTGGCAGACGGTGGCTTTCCCTGGGTCCCGCTAGAACTCTTGACGTCCAATAACGGATATGTAGAACTTTCCGTCTATCTGTTGATTGCGGCGCAGATGTCAATATCCGAAGCGGGGGTAGCCGGACGCCCATCCTCCTAGCACCAGACGGAGGTCACCTGGAGATCGTAAAGTTCTTGCTCAAGCACGGTACAGATCCAAACGTCCGGAGACACGGTGAGGCTACTTCACTTCAGAAAGCACTTCAGAGGGGGCACCTCGTAGTCGCCGCTTGAGCACGACGCGGATTTAAATTCTAGGAACAACGGTGGGAGCCCATTGCACCTGGCGTTTGCTACGCGGATAACTGAGGACCGTGCGATGGCTGCTCGAGAATGGCGTCAGTATCGACGCCTCGGATAACTAGGGTCGACCCCGTATCAACTAGCAGCCGAAGCCGATTGCTCAACTCTTGTTGGTTCAAGGCGCAGAGTGGTGAGGTAAGGTGATAGCGAAGCACCTGACGGGTGGTAACTGTCAAACATTAATATCTACGGCATGATGAGGACTTTTTCTTAATTGACCGCCTCCCCAGGCCTCAAGTTAGTAGTGTGATCCGGCGATACCATATGTGCTCCACTTTTTTCTTGTACAACTCGCATACTCGTTCTCGCAAGACTTGCAGTATGACTTGGCAGACTCGACTTGCAATGAAACTCGGGAACCATCCATGTGCGGGCCTGGGAGAAAAAGATAGGGACGCCATGGCGGCCCGGATGCAAACTTGTGCAGGTTCAGGCTTTCAGGCCTCTGATACGAAGACACGGGAAGTTTGGAAGCCCGAGAGGTACAGTGCAGAGGCTTCATGACGTTGCGTCTATTTCTAGATACAACAACGAACTTGGGCCGCAGGCTCAGGCTGTTCATAGCCGACTCAACACGGCCCGGGTTCACACCGTCAGCTCTACTGAATCAAGTCAATTACCATTCCCGGCGACTTACAAGGTATTTCAAGAAAATACGAGGAATTACAGAACAGGTAGATAAATATCGTAGCCAATGCCGCTGTTTGGACCCCTAAACGGTCCTTCGCCATGAAAGAAACGAGAGTGTAGAGGAGTAAGTGAGAGGCAGAAAGTAAATCGGTATTTAATGGATTAGACCGCGTCGATAGCCGATGTAGCTGGGGTCAGCGTGGCACCGTCGTCTTTTTTCGAAGGAGCAGAAAGATACCGGCGTGCAGCAGCACTCCTACGAGTAAGGATTGAGTGACAAATGAAAATGGAACCGCATAGAGTGATCAGAAACTCACGGCGCGTTGAGGATGCTGTCCCTGCCCTGATAGAGGAGACAGTCGTAAAGGAAGGTAGCGGTAATGCCTCCAGCCATGGGACCAAGGGTCGCGCACCATAGCCAGTATTGGCTACGGAAATTGAAGACTGTGAAACGATACGTCTATCAGCCAGCCAGTGCTTTCTCTTTTCTCAACACCGCACCTTCTCTGCCGTAACCGACCGTCCAAGTCATCAACCGAGGTCCGAGGTCACGCGCGGGATTGACCGCGTAACCTGTATGCGATATTGTCAACATTACGGCAATAAATCCGCTGGACTTTGGAGTGACCTGTCTGCAAGCCGAATGAAGCACCAATTCCTACTACGACGAAGTAAACTGCTATTGAGAGCATCCCAATCGAAGCGGGGCCGTTTTTCGGATCTGTGATCGCCCAGACGACGAGTATGAGGAGGAACGAGCAGATGAACTGCAGACAAAACACAGGTCAGATGCGGACACTGACTTATCAAGAGCGCTACTGAACGCTTGGGGCTTACCTCGTCAAAGAAGCAGTTCGCAGCGGGCATGTACGGCAGCTAAATGCAGCACGCGAACGGATTTATCAGGAATCGGCCACTCAATTCTTCCGGGCTGAAACTTACTGGGTATGCAGTAAAGAGACCCGCGGTGCCTGGCACGGTGCGTATGCCTTTCCCTTCGACCAAGTCAATTGCGTGGAAGTAGTCGGCATATACAATCAAGGAAGCCAAGTACCCGCCCAAGACTTGGCTAAATATGTACACCGGTACCTTCTTCCACGGGAACCCACGGAACAAGGCTGCACAGACGGTCATCTGCACAAGTTTCATTCGAAAACGAACGAACAGGGTCAGCACAAAAAAATATGTTCCTGCAGATAAGCCGGAATTGTAAATGACGTACGACGGGGTTGATGTGTCCGCCAGATACGCTGGCTGAGATCCACACGCCGAGTGCTGCGCCTGCGACAAATGGCCACCAAGTCAACAACGACCGTCGGAGCATCTGGAACAGGACGCGACTCGCCAATACCCCAAGCAGTGTTGATTGACAACCAGTCACCAGCTGGGGAAGAAGAAACCTTTGTGTTGCTGCCTAGTCTGACCTGACAGACCACACCATCTCCGAAAAAAATGAGGATCATTACACCCAACATCTCGGCTGCTGGCGCGCGAATATAATCCCTGGCACAACAACGGACACTCAGTCAGTCAATCAGTATTTGGTTGGTGACCGCATCGCACCGAATACGAGCCCAGCTATTAGGAAAGCGGGTATAGTAGTCTTCCATTGATCTATAATTCTTCCCCACAAGCTCGTTGTGTGTTGGCATAGCTGGATAAAGGAATTTACAATGAGACGCTGGGTGCAAGAGTGTGAACTATGTTCACAGGACAAAGGAATCGAGGATGTGAATGAAGCACGGAGTCGGCTGAAACAGATGGAGAGGATTCGCACCCTTATAACCGAGAAACCCCCCTCCCCCCCCCGCACCGAAAGTCCTCTCCCCTGGACGCCGATTGGCCGCGTGCAAAGTCGGGACTATACAAGGGTCGCGCCTGCTAAAAGCTGACAGGACAAAATGGCATGGAATAACATGACACGTCCTGACATCTACAGGCACCTCGCGCATCATATGGTCCGAGAGTTTCGGAGGAACATGACTGAGCACTCTCACAGGAGAGGGCGAAGGATAGTTGGGCAGGACCGCGTCCGAGCTTATTACGTCTTTAACATTTTATTGCGTGAGTGCACGTGCGTGTGGGGACGAGTTAGCCGTCGGACTGGCAAGGTTGGCGAGAACTTGCGACCCGACCCGATCCTTGCTTTTGGAAACTCCGTTTTAATTTAGTCCGTCTGTTAACGTCAACCAACCGGAATTTTCTCAGTGTTAGGTTCACTACCCGTCTTTGCGCTCTGTTTGGAGTTTATGCTGGGGCATCCGAATGTCGATGGGGCATTGTTCGAACAGAAGGTGCCCGAGCGCGATTACTCGCATATGTGTGCATGTGCACGAATGGTAGTCGTAATAGTGGAGTTTGAGTGAGTCTGCAGCATGATACTACATGCCCTACTTAACTTCGGCGGGGCCCCGGCGCGCCTCAACATCGGCGGATATTTCTGTAGCGTGTATTGTCACCTGTATGGTTTGATATTTAAAAAAAAGAGGAAGACTGGTCTGTGAGGACATACAGCAGATGATCCAAATAGCAGAAACACACAAGATGCGAGATATCGACTGTTATCAGTGTTCCACTACCAAATCCGGTTTTGTCACTCTACAGTTTCTGTCACACGCCAACTTGAAAGGATGCCGTCTCGGTGTTCCAATAAGACACCCAAGGTGGTTTCGACATGATCGACACGCCGAAGGTGTGGTCCGGGCAAGAGTCCGAGTGTGTAAAGGCCCTGGATGACAACACACGGGAAGTTATTTGCTTCCACAGACCCTAACTATGAAGGCATGCAGACAGCAGTCCAGGTATCGCAGACTCGCGCGATGGCAAATACTAAGGCGCATACAGGTTTAATGGGGAAGCTGCAAGGGCAAAAGAGAGTTATTATGCATCGAAGACAAGACTGAAGGAAGGATTAATGCCTCCCAATGAAGTTCCCAATGGCCTGAGAGAGGTGCACCACTAAATCTTGGCGACTCGGAGTCACCAATCCGATGTTGCCAAGGTTCACCATTTCCCACGGGTTGGCTACATCAACACCGTGACTCCCGCTCAATCCTTCTCTCGCAATCAATGGTCTTTGCACAATCCCGGATTCTCATATCCCAGGCCCTCTTCTTATCATAGATCTCCGAGTTCTCACCATCACTATGGTCACCCACTAGATTATCCTAGATTAATAATCTCCTATAACAGTGTCCTAATCCCAGAGAAAATTCCATAGCTGTTTTTGCAACACAACCTCTAAGGTAAACACGGTGTAGACACTCAACACCTCAGGCCTTAGTCTCAACACGGTGACGACTTTGGGATACATACACGGGACATCCTGAAGCAGTATTTGAGTCTTACCTATGACCAGATATGACCGCCGACCTTGGGGTCCCAATTGGCACCCCGCCGAAGTTACTGTAGGTAAGGGCATAGAGTATCGTAACGCGGCAGCACTGACTTGGACCACTCTTGGACCATCAGCTTTGGCTCGGCGCGGACCCGACGACACCTTCGCCAAGACGCGAAGACCTTCGCCGGGCGGAGATGAGGCGCCGGAGACGCCTCACATGTGGCCTGATTCGCAATGACATCGGGGCTGACACCATCCCCTCCCCCCGGTTACTTAGGCCACTTGATTCGCGGGCTTGCTTCAAGTTGACATGTAGGGCTCTCCATTTAGTAAGAGAACACAAGCGACGTCAAGTCGGTAGTAGTTTTCCGAGTTCATCTCGCAGTAGGTGCAGCGTTAGACTGAGCGCAGTGCAGAGGGTCCAAAAAAATCCGCGGCCAATGTTACTAAGTGATAAGTTCGATATCAGTGCGCCACCTCTCAGACTTTTTTCTTGTATGAGGAGGAGGGGGTTAGCGCTACCCGAGGGATGTTGGAACCCGCACAATCAACGGGCTGGCCAATCAGTAATTCGCCCAATCAGTGTACTGGCCAATCAAACGCGTAAGTTACTACTCACTCACGCAGACAACTTCGGTGTGTGCCAAGGGGGCCAAATCTGGTCAAATTAACATAAGTACTCGGACAAGGAGATGCATTACTGTCATTGGCCAGAAATCTGGGAACGACGGAGACCCACTGGAAAAGCCCAGAAGTCCGAAGTACGTCACAGGACGCACTGGTGACCTTTGTGAGGACTAACAATGACGAGTTGGAGGCGTGGAATATTGAAATAATGCAGAAACCAAACGGTGACCAAGTTCCTGTTGCTGCCGACTTCAAGTTGCTGGGCTCAGGCTGCTATAAATCGCCGTGAACATAAGGCACACACTCCATTTTAGGTGCGCGACTGTCTGTGGAGAAACGGCAAATGCCACGAACACATGCTGCGTTATTCAAGGTCTAAGGCGAGCCGTCGGCGAGAATACGAGAACGGGAATGGTGATGTGAGTTATAACAGCTCAGTCACTTTAACGACAACTGGAAATTGAGTGGGCTTTGGCTCCCTCGTCGGGGATCATACGATTCGCCATAAAGTGCCTTCACGTCGCCTCTTCACTATTCTTGCCTAGAGTTGACCTTGCGATCAAACCACCATCATACTTGTAGAGGTAGAAGCAATCGCCGATTTTGAAATTCCGACGTGAGTCTCAGTTGCTGGCTGACCAATCAGGATTCTTCTTCAAGAAGTACTGTGGTCGACTTTTTCTTACCCGAGCTCCTATTAGTTGCTGAGATTCTAACAGAGGAACAAGATCTGGTGCGGCAATACCATTCTGGCATCGACCTCGTCGAGATAACGGTGCAGGCCGGGTGCGTCATTTTCTTGATAGGCGTCCTCAAGTTCAAGCTACACGCCTATGGATTGCTCTAGCCACAACAAGCGAAAACAACAAGGATAAAAATTTTGGGCAATATTTCCTTCCTTGCTTCCCTATCCAACTTCTGACGTGTCATGGTGGCACTCGCGCTCGCGGTCCACCGAAGTCGATTAGATAGTACAGCTCGCCGCGCGGTAACCGATGGAAGGGTCGTTCATGCTTCAAATAATTTGCAGTGAGTGCCGCAGCGGTGATTCTCACGTCCCGGTAGCTTCCGCACTAGCACAGCCCCGCGGGGATTACATTCTAGGTTGGCTTCTTGGGTCGCTGGCGCACGGTGGTGGTGGCGTTGGCTGGAACCCTCATCTCCAATCTCGCAGTTGATGATACTGTAATAACGCGCGACTGCCGACTCGCATCGTATCGGACCGGTTTCACGAAATCGTTGTCCATTAATTTAGATATCTGTGCCGACCTGAGGCTTAATCAGAAGAAGAAGAAGCTTAGTCGTGCGGGGAACCGGCTGGACTCGGAGCTAGTTAGTATAAGAACTTGAGCTCGGAGCTTACATCCCTACGGATCACCAAAGAGGACTAGAAATTAACCATGATACTGTGGGCCTGATCAGGTGGGGTGGTGTAACACCCCACCTGCTGAACACTCACCGACAGAGGCGCTTCAATAGCGTATATGCATCCTTGTGCCAATCATATGGTAAGATATTTTATCAAAACAGCGCATATGAATGCTAGTGTGTGAAACAACAAAAGACCCCTCACACTGCATCAAGGAGAGTGAGGTAGGAACGCATTCAAAGATATGCGATGACGCATCGGTTCGTGCGACGGTCGGAGGCTAGGTACACGCTGTCTTTTTCCGCAGCCCAAGTCAAGCTACTACTAGCGTGCCGCACCGCCATACAGAGGTCGGGAAATACTAAGAACATATGAGCATCACCGCAGCAATATGCCGTGTGGGTCATTCCGACCAAGTTACGCGAAACTCGCAGGAAGCCTGCTTTCCAAATACTTTAAAAAGCGCAGAGAGAGAGTAATGTGTAGCCCACAATTCCCCGCATCGCCTAGAAGAAAAAAAAATCACCTTCCGATCATGTCTCACGTTTCTAAATCGTCATTCTTTTCCTCAGCATCTCGTCGTACTGCTACTACTACTACTAGCCTCTTGACCAATATATTCCGTAAACGGAAATCCGAATCAACAACCCACCCTCATTCCTACACCAGCACCTCGAGACGTGACTCAGGTACGTGTCGTCCTTGACTATAAGCTCTTCGAAAAAGAACACCGAACCCCTCAAGTTCAGAAAGTACGCTTGTCAGTCCTCCAAGTCAGAGCTCGGTAGAGAAGGACGATCCTGACGCCGTTTTTGGCGTTCTTTCCTCTAAGTATAGTTGGGGCGGCGGACACATTCCCGCCTTTCCTTCGGAGCCGGCCATTGGCAAATCGAGGAAAACTGCGGTAACACAGAAAATCGTTGCCGTGCCCACTCCCTCACAGTGCTCTGGCCACTCCTCACCAGCCCCCCGATGGAAATTCCAGGCTCAACGTGAGCCAGCAGTCGTTGTCTCGTCGAGGTATGGCAACGCACGAGCCCTCGCGATTTCGCCCATGATCCTACGTACTTGTTTTTGACGTTGTCGCGTAAAACGACTCGAGCATTTCTAGGTACTATCCCTTACAGTATCACCCCTTCGGACTGTCTTGCATTGTTACGGTACTGATTTGACGCCATTCTTGCGATAAAAACTGGCTTTCTATTGTAGGATGTTAACAAATGGTGATAGACAGACATTGTATAGCTAGTTTTGTAGCAATTGGACAAGGAATAAGCAAGAAATTCAAAGTGTCCGAGTGAGGAGATGTTCAGGTTTGTTTGTATTTGTCATATCATATCTGACGTCATTCTTCTTTTCATCGCTTCTGCATATCCAGCCGTCATGGCGCGACATGCTAGATCATCAAAAGTCAGGAATCGATCAGAAGGCGACCCTCCCAAAGTTATTTCTAGACAGACCTGAGACTTCCAAGTATCTCTCGGAAGTTGTACAGCCACATACAGCCCAACACCCGCGAGGGAAAGCAAAACCGCGTACGCAAACTGTCCGCCCAAGATATTATTCTGCAGGGAAAAGGCGAAGAGCGACGCGGCGGCGGCCGGTCCCACCGCACGCTGGGTCGAGACGACCATCTGCGCAAGACCGTTCATAGCGCCAAGGGATCGCTTATTCGGCGCGGCGGAAGAAACGAACATGAACACCGAGCCTGACGCCAAAATCCATCCAACAAACAAAAACACCGTCAAAAAAAAATGACATCGCCGGTTCACAGCCAGGATTAACGACTTACTGAACCCCATGTCGGTGATGGACATCAATACGAGCTGCAGTACGATGAGCGGCCACACGACGACGGTCGCGGTCTCAGAGCCGCCGCGCGCCAGCAAGTTCTCGAACGGGAAGAGGGCGTAGAGCAAGCCGAATGATACTGCGGTGGCGACGACGACGCGCCCGGGTCCGAAACGGGCTACGATGCGCGGGAAGAAAGCGAATTGGAAAACGGCGCTCACGCAGCCGTACGCTGACATCCACAGACCGATAGACGCCGGTGTCAGACCGAGTCCGCCAAACTCGATCGCCGTTGACCAGACGAGCGGTATGAGTGCCGAAGCTGCGATTTCTAGCAAGGCAAGGGTTCCGTAGTTCGCGATTGAGATCACGACTGGTCTTGTCAGCAACGAGCGCAGTGGTAGTGGCTGCTCGGTATGCTCTTCGTGTTGTTGCGAGCTCGTTCTCTCTTGAGATCCGCCTTTCATCGAAGGCTTACGACCTAGTGTCTTGAGGACAAATCAACCTCGATGTCCTCAGAAGCAGCGGTGAGCCTACCTCTTCGAAGAATATCGCGCCGATGGCGAACTGAATGAGGGAAAAGGAAGCTACGACTAGACATGGGAGGAAATATGGGTATTTGGCCCAGAAGGGCTGTGGGAAGTAATCTGGCCAGCGATCTTGTGGTCGCGATAAGAAACCGCCAACAAAAGACCTGAGAGGCATATGAGCAAAAGTGAAGGAGGAGTGAATAATCAACAAGCCGAACCCAATGACCTGGCCAATCAGAAAGACGAGTGGCGGGAAGGAGAATGCCCGGGCAACGTTGGAATCATCAGCAAGTTCGGCCAGCACACTTTTCAATACGCCAACGTTCCCATTGAGCGCACCACTCAAGAAGCGGCTGCGATGGGGTTGTCACGCTAGCAACCGAGTACTTCAAAGTCTCACAGAAGACGTACGAAAGTGCCAGGCTCCAGAAAGAGCGCGAGAGCCCGAACATGGTGATCGAGACGATCGTCCCGAGAAGGCCGAACAGAAGGATAGGCTTGCGCCCGACGTGATCAGAAAGACGGTTCCAATGGAGTACGGTGGCTGCTTCGGCGGCGTAATATACAGACGTCTGTGATGCACTCAGGTGATACCAAAGGACAAAAAAGAAAAGAGACCGACTGTGATGCCTGTATAATAGCCCACCCTGCGTTGATCGCCACCGACGATTGGAAGTTCGTTTATCATCTGTCGATAAGTCATTAGCGGCTAATCAACATGATATAGGATAGAAGACGTGCCTGGTTAATGTAGGGAGTGATGGACGTCAACGTAATGTTATCTGCGAGGCGGATTGAAAGGAGAACGAGAATTTGGACGGTGGGGAGTCGAGTTCGTTTTGGTGGTGCATGATCTGAGTCGACTTGGGAAAGGAGAGGGGTGTGCTCGTTCACCGGCTCGGGCTCGGGGACAACTTGATCGTTCAAAGCCATCTTAAAGTCACGGTTAATTCACTTTGCTGTCAGGCACACTCCTCGACGGCTCCACTCAACCTCCGAGTCGACACACGATCACATGCCACAACTCAATCTATTCACTATGACGTCGGACGTCCTCACTACTCTTTGCGATACGAAGCGATCAGCTCCTTGATCTCCGAGATCACCTGCCCACATTGGTGCTTCAGTCTCTTGGAATCTTTCCGGCCTTTCGACACTGTAAGGTCCCGGCATCGGAGTATACCCCCTCCTTTAGTTGTTAGTCGCCTTTCTCTGCAACAGAAATGTCCCATCGGTCCTGTCCGGCCCTACGAAGGTGTCGAATACTAGAAAGAAGGTCTCTAAAATGAGGTCTCCACACCTTGCTTGATTAACTTCCAGATGTCGATGAGGTCGAGCTCGCAACCTTTTCACTGGCACTGGGGGCTTAAGCGATCAAGATGGATCAAGCTTTGGGACTCTGTTTAGATCTATTTCACCAGAGGGGGGACAGAGAGATGGGCCGTGCAAAACTGAAAAACTGAATTGTGTTCAAGGCCGTGATCTCATGAGGACTAGTACGTTCAGACCTGTCCCATGTCACCGAATCGTGCCACTTTTTTCACTTCATCCTTACGTCTTGCTACCCGTGCTTTGAATTTTCGGGCCTCGGACGAGGAGCGATGGAACCCCGGGGTTTGTTGTGTCTTTATCTAACCTAGTGGCGTCTCTATGGCTGTTCCAAGCTTTATGGTACGCGATCAGATCGCCTAATTAGGAATTGGTATTCGAGACCGCCGAAAGGCTCGATCAAGAATTATTTAGTTACACAATGTATTAGCAGTGTGCTGACGAAGGTGAGGAGGCAGCGCTGTCGAGCTGAATGTCGGTCGTACAAATCCACGGCTATCTCGCTCGGATTTGTGGACACACGGTATAGAATTCTACTCATTCTCATTACACAATATTCTACCTACGACTGCAATATTTCCTTCTCAGCGCTGAGAAACTGACCTTCAACCTCTCAATGTATAAGTGAACCCCGTGGCTTCCTCAGAGACTCCGCAATTCCCAAGAACGTCTGCGCTAGTTGAACCTGAGACGATATTAGCATGGCCTTTTTTTTTCTCATCACGCAGTATGTTTGGGGTACTCACTGTATCAAGAGCGACAGTGAAAGAGGAAGGGATACTCGTAGTCGCGGGTCCACGACCGCGGGGAGCATTATTCTGTATTTCGAGTGCCAGTTGAGCCATCCTACGGAGCGAAGAAGACGAGGCATCTGGGCCAAAGGATACGGAGTGAAAAGATAGCGGTTTCCTGCGAAATGGTGAGCCATCCACTAAGCAGAGGAAAAAAAAACGACTCACCCGAGTTGAACGGCAGAACGACAAACATCTTGGACCGAAGCGTCAGAAATTGAACATTCTCCATCGGAAAGGAATATCATGACAGGAGTCCTGGTTATGGGTTAAAGCTAGTAGCTGCAGAGGACTAGAACAGGTTGCGAACCTTTCAGTGCTCCAGTGCTGCGTCATGACTGTCTGGCCAACCCGGAGGGCGTCCGCAAAATTTGTGCCACCGGAAGCTTGGTGGCCGAGCACGAGGGTTAGGAGTTGATCCGAGGAGCTTGTGAAGTCATTGGCAAGGACGCTCCCAGCATGTTCGTTGAAAAGGACGATGCTATAAGCATCACGCCGTGCGCCAACAGTCTGTTGGCCCGCAGTGACAGCGGCGTGGCGTGCAGACCAGAAGCTATATAAAGCTGAGTAAACTGCGCCGAGTCTGTTATTGGCCCTCCGCATGATTTGGTTTGTTGCGGGTGCGTTGGGCAGAGGACGACGGTCATCATAAGACATAGAACTAGACCTAGAAGCTGAGTAAGAGGTGTAGAACCTATTGATCCACATGCATCGGGACCTGACCTATCTATGACGAACATCCTGCAGTTCCCCCAGATGTTAGCAATCTCGATGGTGCCAGTGAAATGGGAAAGGGCTTACACATGGAATGCTTGCTGCATGACAACAGGATTCCTGCATTCGAAAAGGTGTCCGTCGTTGGACGTATAACCAAGGCCATTCACGGGATCATTCGGATTTCTTGGAGGATGAAACATCGGCAGTGTACAATATGATGACTGCCCGGAGCCAGCAGCTGCCGCCGTCGAATGTTCTTGCCCTGTATAAATTCAATTACGAGTCATGAAACGGTAGCATTCTATCAGCCTAGTCACATGCCTGGGCACATGGCATCGCTGCAGCAAGGCGTTCTCTCAGTATCCGTGCCGAAGATGAAGATATAGACAAACCATTTTGCAAAGTTCGTCTGTTCATCGCGAGTATATGGGTCTGGGAACCGGTCTCGGTAAATTCCCCAGCAGAGGAAATGAGTAAATGTAACCTTTGAAGCCTGAGAAAAGTGTCAGGCAACGGGGTAAGCACGAAAAGGGAAGCGAGACTCACCCATTCTACGCCAGGTGAGGCCGTGAGTGATCCAATCCTTCTGTCTGTCCGGATTTGGAGATATTCTTGCGCCCAAATGCTGTACTTCTGCACCATCGCAAGTGCCGCCCTCTGCAGCGCGACAGTAATCGACATGCACGTGTCTTCCAAGAGATGAACAGACAAGATTGCACATCATCGGCGCTCCCTCGTCATTTGAGGAATACTTGCGACCTCCCAGCTCGAGACTTGTCCCATCAGGGCCGTCGACGGCCCAACGGGTCTGCGTCATAGATCCATGACTGGTCTCGTGCTCCCGTTGTTGATGACCTGGTACCGACCAATAACCCGCATCAGCCCTCGTCTTAAGTGACGCATGGGTTAGTTTCTCACCGAGTGGCAAGGTGCAGAAATAATTACAGTTCTCACAGCTATATCGATTGAGTCTCCTATTCGTGGGAAAGATGGAAGATCATACCGAATCTCGCAAAAATGGAACGGATTCTTTTCCTTGCTATGAATGTGGGCGCCTTCGTGCGATGTTTCTCCGGGAGGAATAGTCTTAACGCATTGCAGTCGCTTTGCAACTGATTCAAGAAAAGAACGTCGTCACACAGCACGTCTCAATGTAATAGCCAATCAGACCTTGAGTGTACTGGGTGACGGGTTAGCGAAGATCTACAGAGACGACCAGCGCCGAAATCACCTTGGTGTATTGATATGTTTCATGTCTCCCAGTGAAGGTAGCCTCGACGGACTGTGGCGATGTGTCGATTTGACAAGTTCCCGGCGCAGAGCAGAGAGCGGAACACGAATGTGACTCTCTGGTCGCAGAGTCGTTCAGTTCTCATCCCTATGTGGGGCAATGAACACGCACCCGCATAAGTGATGCGCACGTGGGTTGACCCCGTGAAGGTGCGGTTTATCACACAGCCGTTTGCAGAGTTCGCAAGCCGCTGGGCAGAGCCTCGTATCGCATGAATGAGTCTCATGGTCTTGGTCACTGCAGATATTATGCTATTTGTACGACGGGTAGCGGAGAGGATGCAGGGAGAACATACCTAGGAATAGTACAACGTTCCGGACAGGCTGTATATCTTCCCTCCCGGTAATTTTATCTCGCTAAGGGCGCACGGCTGCGGTTCCCAAGAACGTGAAGTCGTGTCTGCAGTATTGAGAGTAAAATCATACCTTGCCACACATGTGTACGAGCGCAGAGCAGACGTGCTCGTCTTCCGAATGCCCTAAAACCTGAGGACATATGAATTCCCGTCGTTCCAGAAAGCGGTAACTTTGGCCTACCTTCGTACATTCCTCCAAACAACCTCGCTTTCCCAATAGCTTGCAAGGTTCGCCGCATAGATGAGCATTGACGACGCAACTGTGCGCCTATGAGAAAAGAACCACGTGGTCGGAAATCGATTCACGTACATGTGCTTACCCGGGTGCCCGGCACTACTTCATTTTAAGTGGGGTGACGAAAAGAGATATGAAAACGTACGGTGTGCTACAAAGCTTGAGACCATCCTCGCAGAACTCACAGTTATGAGCACACTGGTGACCAGTCCCGCAGTTGTGGTCACCCTCGTGTAGCAGACCGCGAACGCAGAAAAGGTGACACGACGCGCATTGAGCCCTGCAGAGCTGGACATTTGTCTTCATTTGAATGACCATGTTGTCAAATCTTCGGCGCAAGTCATCTATGGCGGCAGGACCCCCTTGAAACCTCTCTAAATTCAAATCCAACCAAAGCCCGACATGATCGATACGCAGGTCAGCCAACCCTTGGAGATACGATGCGAGCCCCGCAGTCCACTCGGCGTCAGGTATGGATTGACGTGGAGTACTGGGGCTCCAAGACTCGAGAAGGGTCGCAAGATGCCTCTCGATTTCGGCCGGGGGAGTTTGCTCGCGGTTAGAGACAACAAAGCGAGCCTCGGTATCATTACTTTCCACGGTAAGGTCCGTGTCAAAGTTCTAGGACGGTACGTCAGATCCCTCGTTACACGATTCGGACGATAAGTGACCTTCAGAGGTTCGAGGTCAGGCTCAATCTCGGAATAACCTGTAGCCAGAGCGATAGGGAGGAGGGCGGAAAGTGACTTGGCGCGATGTTCTGCCATGGTTTCTGTTGAAAAGGTAAGCTAAATGTGGAAATCAAGAAGTTGTGCTATGTACGGGAAAGCGCGCCCCAGTCATTGGCCTGAAAATCGGCGTCAGAAACCTCGGCATAGATAAGGAAAGAAAGCGCGTACTTTGAGTTTTGCCATGAGTGTCTTGACCGTATGAAGGAATTCTCCCGCAGTTGAGTGCGAGATCTTTTGTAGGTCGAGACGCCTTTTGAGTGTCGCGAACAACTTGTAGAATTCTTTTGATTCGATCACGGGCCACGGTATGATCTCCAATTTACCACCATGCAGACGTGAGATGAAATTGGCATCTTGCTCTTGTTGCACGATCTTCTGAAATTTCGTAGAAAACCTATATACCGCGTTCGAGATCAAACCTATCGGGGCAGTTATAGAAGCTCACTCTCGGGTAATCTCGAGCTTGTCTGGTTCCACAACGTCCTACAAGTAAGGTCACACGAGGCGCCGCTGCGACGGGTCATCTGAGGCACTCACCTTAATGATTATGACAAGCGTAGATTGGAAGAGTGTAGGATTTGCAGCCGGGTCTAAAACGGAAGCGCTTGACTGGAATGATTGGAAGAGACCACTTATATCTCGACTGAAAGCGAAGTTATTGCGGAAAAGAACCTATGGGAGCTCAGAGGGCCATCCTTTATTCGATGACGGTCAACACACCAGATTGGATATTGCAGTATTGAATAGGACGAGAAGCATATCTTCCTGAGGGGATCTTTCCACACTGTCAACACCTAAGATTTTAGTTCGAGAATTAGTATTAGTCCGGACGGGCTGGAAGCAGCTGGGCCAACCTTCGAAGTCGAGTGCGACAATGAGCGCGTCATCGGTTGGCGTCACGGACATCCATACACCCTCTGAATACGTTAGTTCGGACCGGGATTACATATAGAGCGACAATACCCGTCGTCCGCATGGCGCTCCCGGCAAATGATGTATCTACAAGATGGTTCAACGAGAAACTTTTTCCCACAGACTGTTGGCCCATAGATGATACGACCTTCACGGGCTACGTAAAATGAACTTAGTGTTGTCTTGTAGAATAAAAAGTCACAGTGTACAATACCTTCGATGCCATGTACGACTTGAAGATTGATTCGTACCACCCGAACGATAATTTGTCCACAATCTTGTTGACCTCGGCGCCAAGTAGAGACCGCTCCAACTCTGCGGAGAGAACACCGTCCGCCAAGGGAACGAATCGGTTCTCGCGGCAAACGGCAATGTGAATAGGAATGAGGCAGAGGAGATCGACAAGCCATTCCCCGACACGATAGCGGGACACCTTCCAGTCCGATTCTTGGATCACCTTGCTCCGGAATAATGAGTCCGCGGCAGTTACTTCGATGCGTCGTAGTTCACTTCCCGTAGGCTTCCTGGTCGCCTTTTCGAATCTGTGGATGAGATCAGAGAAATATGAGGAAAACGGCTTCGTGTGGTCCTCTGTAATGAATGTCAGACTCTTTTGACGCCGCTCGCTCGAGGACGTGATTGTTTGGCGCCCAACGGCGGCAACTATTGGGAAACGAGTCCAAACTTCGGCGTGACAGTCGAGCAGGCTATTGTTAACGGTTTGACGCGCGTCATCATTGGAGGAATTTCTGCCGCCCTTCTCCTTGAATAAGAACTCTGTAACCTTTCTTGTGATATCGACGGCAATTGACTTCACACATTGCGCATTGACGTCGAGGCCCATGAGAAAAATGTTCCCTCGATTGCCCATCGACGTCAAGACAGCTCCTTCGAGTGGAAACTCCGGAACATCCAGGGGAATTCCGCTAGTGGAACCGAATGTCTCCCAATGATATGCGGTGAGGTATAGTCCCGAGTCCTGAGTCTGAAGAACGAGAAGACATGATCCATCCGGAGACGAGTATATGGCGCTGGGGAATGATTGCAGTTGTATTGAAGGCCGGTCTACATTACCGGTAATCAGAAGGCGAAGAACGATCTAATATTAATAAATAGATGGAAAGGACGCGATGCGCACCTGAATTGCAGAGTGACGAAAGAGAAGATCCGGACCTGAGCGCTAGAGTCTACCAACACTACCTCATCGTTCCCACAAACGAACGATATTTGCTCAATTGATATGTCCTGGTTGGCTGTACCACGGACTGAGATTAATGGCGCTCCCCTGTCCTTGAAGCGTCTTAAAGGTTTCATCGAATACGAACGCGTGAAGCTGCAACTTATCGATAATCGCAAGTCAGGACGGCAGCTTCCGGGTTATTCGAACGATATCGCACTACCTTTATGGAAGAGCAAACAGCCAACATTCGTTTCGCCTCGTCGAAGGCAAACAAAGCACCCGAGTCCCCTCCAAGTCCCAATTTATCACGGTTCAGAGTCTTTAGAGGGTTTCCTCGCACGGCCGCGTCCATCGCCGCTGGGCGTGCGAGGTAGATGGAGAACCTTTCTCGATCGACGAGAACAAGGAGGAGCTTTTCGTTCTCAAGGAGATGATGGAAGCTGAAAAGGAGTGATAAGTTGAAGAATAAGTGACACCATAAAGCCCGACTCGTACGCGATATCCAAGCCAATCGGTATGTAAAACCGGGATGAGAGCTGCGTATTTACAGTGGGCCGCGGTATGTGCTTGCGATTTGACGCCATGTTATGCTTGTCTTCGCTTGAAAGATCCATGAAGTGGACCCAGAACTCGAGCTTCGGTTCTTCAGGTGCCTCGACGCGACCGGAAACTTTGTACTCTTACAGCCCCGAGGAGCGTCAACTCGCGGGATCACAAAACCATAGCAGTTAACTCGAAATGTACGTACCCTGAGGCCAATAATACTTTCCAGAACGTTCGACGCTGTCGAGGTGCAACACGCTACATGCGATCAGCTGATAGTACAGCTGTCCGAGATGCCCGAACTTACGATTTTTTTCGTCCTGCCGACTTAGCATTGAGATCTCGAATGAAGTCGATCAGCGCGTCGCTCAGCGCTCGAGCCTCCTTCGTCTGGCCATCCTTCTGTATCTCCTTTTTGCATATATCCTGCTGCATATTCAACACGGCGTGAGTCATCGTCTTTACCGTAGCGTCGATCGAGGACGAGAGGGAAGTATGTGCAAGCGTTTCCGCTTCCTGGATCGCGGGCTGCAGACCCTCTATTTCTATACTCTTCAGTCCGAGCAGAAATTGCGAGTCGGAGACAGCGCCTGCGATCTTCCTCATTTCCTTTTTCAATACATCTTCCTCTGATTCTGTGCCGCTTTGTGTGCCAAAGAAAGGAAACAATCCGCAGGGCCTTCCCTATTAGACCAGATTCTTTCTTCTTCTCGGAATTGGGGAGCATTTTCTGTGCCTCATAGAGATTACCTTCCGAAAGGAGAGCTTGAATGAGCTCGGCACGCTTTCCGGGGTCCAGGTCTGGATTCTTCCCAAGGAGGTGTCGCACGAGCAACAGACGCTCCTTCAAGAACTTGAAATCAGCGCCTTTTATGCTGTCAAACTTCCTCTCGAGATGTCTTTGATAAACAATGTCGAAATCAGGGTAGATATGACGGAGATTGTCGACCCGTACGTCTAGGAAGGAGGTGAGCTGGGCACGTATCACGTCCGGGGTCTCCTACTACCTGTAGCCCCATGGGTAACGTCAGAATCGCGGTCAGGCCGCACACGAGACGCAAGGGAATCATGTCCTATCGATCTATATTAAAGTGAACGCTTCAGTGCGCTATGCTCCCAGTATCGTGAAGCAAGAATTACGGATAGAGCTTCGTCACGTGATCCACAACAGACTCACGAAGAGCGCGCCGCAAAGAATCCTCTCTGAGGAGAAGATCTCGACACGCTACTTCTGACCTCTCCGCGACCTCCTTCTTGAATTGTTTGTAAATGTCCTTCTTGGTGGCCTTCCACATGTCGCATTTTCCAGGAAATATCTTCCAGAAGGCCAAATCAACCAAGAGCTCGATGGCCTCCTCATCAAGGGCCTCCGATAAAACCACGGCATTTTCATTCCTATCAAAGAGTTAAGCGTGGCATTTCACGGAAATTTTAGGTGCCTACAGCAGCTGGGTAAGGTACACCTTGTTGAACTGGCGCTGTCTCCAAGTCTCGGATCGAATTCGACGTTGAACATAAGTAGGCCGTTAAGAACCCCTGGGCAGCTTCGCCACGCAAAAGTCGAGGAGCAAACACTTGACGTATCAGTCAAACACTCATCAGGTGCATCGTAATGCGATATATGGCGTGAAATCATCTTTGATTGGTCAGAAATGGTCCCGAACACACTGGGAGGATGTATACCTGAAAACCGGGGCGTGATACCGCACCTTCTTCTTGTTCGTTCGTCTTTTCCACGCCAAAAATGAACAGCCTGTCAGACTCGCCAACATCCACGTCGACAGATTCGGTGTCGCTGTCTTCGTCATGCCAGAGTATAGATGCGGATTGCTCAGCAGATAGGAGCGCGACAACTTGATCGCATATCTTCGTGAGATATCTATTCTAAAGTGTGAAAAACCAAAAGAGAACTGGACCGTCTGCAGATGCTCACCGCATAAACGTGACTCGGTTGCGGCGAACGGAAGAAGTTGCTGAGTCATTCCAAGTGGAATCCTCGGGCCAGTATATAACATAATTACGCTCATCGACGGAAACGGTGGGCGAAGTTGTCACGACATATAGACCAGATGACAGGGCGGGCTTGTTGCCACCAATCTCAGCCGGCTTCAAGCAACAGACGGGCACTAGTCACGTGACAATTAACGGAAGGCTCCATTCAACGTTGGAACCACTTACATATCGTCATCCACGGCGCCGATGGACCGCAACATGCGTACAATCTCGTGTTTGGATCCATACACACCGAGTGGCTTGATCATGAGTCGGTCTAGAGTTCTGAAGTCCACTTTTGTGATAGATGCGAATGATCCAGGACACATCGTATTGACGAAGCGTTCAAGGGATTCTTGTGCGATGATAACCTTTTCGACTATGCCACAAGATAATCAACGGGAACCACATCTTACAGTAAGAGGGCTCTTTACCGTAGCCGTTACTCCCGGACTCGTTAATGAGGTCCAGGAGACGGTACATGCCTTTGACTGCCATAGCCAAGTCCAGAAGCAGCGGCTGGGTATTTGCGTTCTTTTCTGTGGTTTTCCTGTTAGCGCGAACTTTATCCGTAGTCTCTCCATTTCCACGAGATTGGCCTGGAACGACCAAGAGTGACTAAGCTGCTCTATATCACGATATCCTCACCCAATTACCTTTTTTATGATTTGCATCCCGTGTTCCCGAGTCCGGATCAGGTCGGGTACGAGAATCATCACCTATAACATGCGAGGTCAGTAGCTTGTGTGTAGCACAGTATATCCGAGTACCATCGGGTGTCGGCGTTTTCACGTCTATCTAGTAGTTGAGGATACGGAAAGGAGGGACCAGTAGAAATGAGACCCACCTGAATTATCAATGTACCATGGCTGAGGACTGGTCTGGGGACTGGTCTGGGAATAGACCAGGTGGAGCGTAAGAAGTACTCGAATCCATGTCTGGAGTGGTGGTGCAAAACGTAGGGACGGCAGACACTTTTTAAAGGGACGGCTTGGACCTCAGTTCCATTCCCTGTCACGATCGAGTTCTATTGGAACTGGGAAATACCAAGCGGCATTCCACCGGCGTTTCGAAATCAGATGAATCACCCTTCATCACGGGGGATACGCTTGGGAAACTAATAGCTGCGGGGAACGTCATAGCATACAACTACATGCTACTTTTGGGAGGCGCAACAAAAAGGGATGCCACGAGCAAGGCGTACTACTGCGGAGACCCGCCTCGTGGTTGTTCCGCCGTGGAATAATATCAGTAGTAGCGCTGGAACAAAGGTCGATCGGGGAATATTGAGCTTTTCTTGGAACTTTTGAATGACACCGCAGCAGCGTGGCAGGTCAAGATGCGCCAAGAAGTAGCAGAGGTGATCAGGAGGTCATTGAGGCGACTGCGAACCGCAAATATGAGTGTATGGTGCGTCCCAAGTACACATAAAGGGATACCCGTAGCCAGTTACGTCCTCAGGCTCAGCTTCAGCTTCAGTTTCCATCCTTAGTTACGAGATTCGACAAGGAAAGGACAAATACTGTTCAGGATAGGTGAATAATTTAATGTCCGATCCAAGGACCGACCCTCGCTGCATGCTCACTTGGCGGCAACGTTCAACCCGGTTGCTTATGCTACACTGCAATGGCAACGACGTCCGTTCTCTGAAATACCGGCCTACCGGTTTTCGTCTTAGGTACATACTCCGGAATATCAACGTATTCAAAAAAGAATGGCATCGACACGTCTAGATCTTGAGGACGGCACACCTCTTGTGTAACTATGTTCAAAACTTCGGACTGCTCCTACACATGGTATCTTTCGCACCGTATGGATAAACGGCACAGAGTCGTCTTGCCAAGGCGCAAGTAGATACAACGAGGGTGGATCTGGGGGCAGGAGCTTGTCGCAGCAATGAGCAAGATTGTACGCAAAATTTCCCTACCCATACATGCATAGCCCTCAGAGGCTCATTACTGTCGTCCTTTAAGTGGGTACAAGTTCACACGCAGTCGCAGTGTGAGCAACGGGTGAGAGAAAGTTGTGACCTCAAGCTTGCTCAAGGAGGATGATGAGGGCTATTAGTATTTGCGCTCTAGAATTCATTAATTCTAAACACACTTCATATTCGGTTAAGAGCACACGATGAAGAAAAGTAACATACACCCGTCGTTACGTGCAAGCTGGAAAATCACAGAGAAGTGCCACCTCTGCCAGTGCCACGGAGTAGATGTTCCAGCTCGTGGCGTGACGTCCGTCCAGCTGCGTCGCCATAAAACAAGTCTTTCCGCACCCGGATTTTCTCAATATCCTGCCAGATATCAGACGTAATCACGCGGGACGAGTGTATCAAAGATTACACTCCCAAAGCCGCCTTCTAGCCTCAGCTACGGTCCTGATGCTTCCAGTATCTCTCGGAAGCTGTGTGGCCAAAACATAGCGCGACACACACGACGGAAAGTAAAACTACATACGCAAACTGTCCGCCTGGGACGTTGTTCTGCAAAGAGAAGACAAAGCGATGTCGTGGCTGCCGGTCTCACCCACATTCGATCGTGACGGCTGTCTGTGCGAGATTGTTAGTAACGCCAAGGGATCGCTTGTTCGGCGCCAAGGAAGAAATATACAGAGTATCGAGTCTAACAAGATCGGGAGAAAAAAAGGTCGTCGTGGGTGTCAGTCGAGAGCCAGAAATACGGAGGAGACCCACTGAACCCCATGTCGTAAATGGACATTGATTCTGAGCTGCAACTCGACGAGCGGCAATACGACGGCCTGCAGCAGCTGTTCCGTGTGCCAGCATGTTCTCAAACGGGTGCAGGACGTAGATCACACCCAACGCCGCCAGCGCGGCGACGGTGCACGGGATGAGGGCGAGTGGCAAATGCCGAGAAACGCGAGTACTGCTTGGTTTGCAACTATTCTCGTCAACAGCGAGTGCAGTGGAAGTGGTTGCTTGACAAGCTCCTCAAATTGCGAGCCCGTTCGGCCTGTCGTCGGTCGGGGGCCTGCGATCTCCTCATTCTTAATGGCAAATCAATCTCAATACGCTCAGAGCAGCAGTGAGTCCACCTCTTCGAAGAATGTCGCGGCGATGGCGGACTGTATGAGAACATAAGAGGCGGTGACCGTACATGGTAATAAATATGGGTATGCGGTCCAGAAGGGCTGTGGGAAATAATCTGACCAGTGATCCTGTAAACGCGATAAGAAGCCACCAACGTAAATTGCGTCCTTTTGTGTGAATTTTCCCGCGAGCGCGAACTTTATCCCTCGTCTGTCCCTTTCCGCCAGACTGACCTGGAACGACCCAAAGTGACCAAGGTGCTTTTTGTACGAGATCCTCACGCAATTACCTCTCTACGAAATGCAACGCGCATCTTCGAGTCCGGAACTAGTTGGGTATTGTAAGGATGTAGAGTGAGTTCGTAGCGGAGTGGGATTCAGTAAGGGGGGGGGAGAGCCGAAAAGAAGGTAACCGGTGGGGGAGATAAGCCAAAGCCTGAGTCCGAAGCGATCGCGTAAACGAGTGCCTATGCGAACACGAACGGTCTGAGATGGCTGGCGAGGGGCGCGGGCCAGGATACCTCAGAAGGGCGAATTGAAAGCCAGGAACGTCGCCGAGTAGGAAGAGAGTAAACGAGGGGTGGAACGTGAACGGGAGTGGGGAAACGATTCTGGTTTGCGAACTTTCGGGTGCCCTTCGAGTCGAAGACAAGCCGAACGAATGAAGAGGGATGAGAAAACGCTCCCATTGGGAAGGGAACTGTGGGCCCTTTACATGAGAACAGTACCTAAGGCGTACATAAGTAATAAGGAGTAAAGAAGTAGGGTAGGGGTGGGGACATAAAAAGAGTGGGTGGCACAGGGAGGAGTCGAGTGAGATGGATCGAGGCACGGTAGTGGGACGCTGGAACGAGACGAGACGTGGAGATGGAGACAGTAAGGTACGGTACAAGGCGCGAGAGAACAAAAACCGGAACTAGGAAGACGTCGGGGGTATAACAATAAGGGACGGGGCAATCGGCGAGTGGAACCAGTTGTCAGGGTGAAAGAGGATGACGAGGAGGTGATACGACGAGGATGCAGGCGCAGCGAACAAAGATGGCACGAGGCGCGGACACGTGGCCTGTCTACGAGCGGCCTATAAGCCGTGGTCGGGGCGATCAGTGTCAGCGCTGTCCACCGTCACAGTGTCGGGCAAGGGAACAAAAGAAAAACTGGTAAAACGATAGGTAAAGAAGGATCAGGAACCCAAATCTACTCATTTTGGGAAGAGAGAGGATAACGAGGCAAGAGCGAAGTGATGTTGATTGGCGTGGGAAGGCGAGGCTAAGATAGTGGTGTCAGTGGCCACCTCCGTGAGTCGACTGGGTCACGAGCCACACGACGAGCCCAACTCCGAGAAGGCCGAAAATGGAGAATATGAACGATGTCGAGCCAAGCAGATTAGACCCTGCGGCATCACTCCCTGGCCCTGCGGCATCATTCTGTAGATCTGTGCCACCTATAGCATGGCGGGGTCAGTAGCTTATTTGTCGTATAGTGTATCTAACTACCATCAGGTGTTCCACCCGAATTATCGACGTCCACGGATGTGGACTGGTCTGGGAATGATGGGGACGGGTCTGAGTATGATGGGGACTGGTCTGGGCCTGGATTAGGTGGGCAGTAAGAAAGGGCCCGAATCCATGTCTGGAGGGGTGGTGCAAGACGTAGGGATGGCAGAACTGCTTTTTAAAGGGACAGCTTGACCTCAGAGCCATTCCCTAGAATGGGAAGTACCAAGCTGCATTCCACCGGCGCTTCGATGAATCACCAGTCATGACGAGAGACACGCCCGGGAAACTAATTACTGCACTGGCAGGGAACGTCGCGGTATGATGCATGATGTTGCAAGTGGCAATAACCGGTAAGCATGGGCCGAAGGGACCGTTGGACACAAGACTGATACTGTGCAAGTAACTTAGGTAATTACTGAAAGCGTCGAGTACTGTTACGGGAACCACCTATACTATAACTGCTGGAGGGTCCGACAAGGGTGTCCCCTTCGGCAACGTATGACATAAAACTCCCTTTCTTGCGCAACTTTCTTCAGTGATAGACGGGAATCACTATACTATAATTGCTGGAGGGTCCGACAAGCGCGGGGTTCGACTGTCCCCTTCGGCGATGCATGACATGTACACAGAGGTTGTGTGCGCGGAATGAGGTGAACAATCTACTAGTAATTTAATCTTGATGATCCGGTACTCACCCGCCCTAGAGGCGTTGTTCTGTGGTACAGATACCGCCCGCGCACCGTTTTATCACTCACATATTTATTCACTATCCAACACATCTCTGAAAGCGTCCATAATCTCTTCATACCTCGATTCGAATATTCGGCCATTAAATTCTATGCCTCATGGACATTCCTTGGGTAACCTATATAGGCTACAAATGGCCCAATAACTTGAAGTCAGCGCTAGTCAGCAGCTATCATACCCTCCCGATGAGCTCAGCATACGATCGAGTGCCATGTCCGTTGAAAAACGCGCTCTCGTCGGGAATCTTTTCCAGTACGCTAACTAGACGCTCCTTACTGGAAAGTGCGAGCAAGAAGTGCTCACCACGACTACGAGCTGCACACTGGCATTTCGTTGAGTGATAGAAACACAGGTGAATTTCGAAAAAAAAAAAAAAAGAAACCATATTTGCCGTATTCGATACCTCGGGTCTATTCTCAATGAACCAGTCCACACGTTTCTTAGAGCCAGAGAACAAGTCCACTCCGGAAGGTTCGGAATGTTAACGTAGTATATCATAACCGGATAAGCCCAACAGGGCTGCGGACGGGGGGCTGCATGCTGTGACCGCCCCGTTGGATTGCACTACAGTACATGGCCATCCTGTTCGTTTCACGGACTAAGACTTTCCTCACCACCTGGGTGTGTCATTACATCTGCAATGGAGAATGCTGCGGTACAAGTCGGCCTGACAACATTCAGGGCGGAGGAAGGAGCTCGCCTCGAAAGACTCAGATGCGATATCTTCGTACACTGGGTTACTATGCTCGGCCAGTTCGAGCGCTTTTTGCGCTCTGGAATTCGTGAATACTGAACACACTACATATTCAATTAGGAGCACGTAGTAAAGAACAACAACACGCACCCATCCTTCTGTTCATCGCGTACCGAAGGAGTTGTCTGGGATATTACAGAGGAGTGCCACCTCGGCCATGGCTCCGGAATAGATGCTCCACAGATGTTCCAGCTCAAATCTCAGTTTTCGTCAAAGATGGTCATGGGATGACGTTCGTTCAGCTGCATTACCACAAAACGAGTCTTTTTGCATCCGAATTTTCTTAATCTCCTGCCGGATCTCAGACCCAACGGCTCAACAACACGCTAGACGAGCGTATCAAAGATTATACTTCCAATGCCACCTCCAGACCACAGTCCTGATGCTTCCAAGTGTCCCTCGGAAGTTGTGTGGCCAAACATAGCGCAACACATACGATGGAAAGTAAAACTGCGTACGCAAATTGCCCCCCTAAGACGTCGTTCTGCAAAGAGAAGGCAAATAGCGATGCCGTGGCTGCAGGTCCTACCGCGCATTGCATCGCGACGACCGTCTGCGCGAGACCGTTGGTAGCACCAAGCGATCGCTTGTCCGACGGCGAGGAAGATATATATATGAGTATCGAGCCTAACAAGATCGGGAGAGAAAAAAAAAAGGCCCTCGGTGTCAGTCGAGAGCAGGTTTCGGAGACTCACTGAATCCCATGTCGTAGACGGACAACGATAAGAGCTGCAGCACGATAAACGGCCACACGACCGCGGCGGTAGCAGCCGCGCCGCGTGCCAGCATGTTCTCAAACGGGTGCAAGACGTAGATCACACCCAACGCCACCACCGCAGCGACGACGACGCGCCTCGGGCCAAAATGCGCAATGATGCGCGGGAAGAAGGCGAACAGGAATACGGCACTTATACAGCCGTACGCAGACATCCACAGACCAATAGACACCGGGGCGAGGCCGAGTCCGCCGAACTCGATCGGCGTTGACCAAACGAGCGGTATGAGTGTCGACGCGGCAATGCCGAGAAGAACAAGTACTGCTTGGTTTGCAATTGAAATCACGACTGGTCTCGTCAGCAGCGAGCGCAGTGGTGGTGGTTGCTCGACACGCTCCTCAAATTGCGAACCCGTTCTGCTTGTCGTTGAGGGCTTGCGATCTAGTGTCTTGACGACAAATCAATCTCAATACACTCAAAGCAGCAGTGAGTCCACCTCTTCGAAGAATGTCGCGGCAATTGCGAACTGTATGAGGGCATAAGAGGCGACGACTAGACACGGGAAGAAATATGGGTATTTGGCCCAGAACGGCTGTGGGAAATAATCTGGCCAGCGATCCTGTGGGCGCGATAAGACGCCACCAACGAAAGACCTGAGAGGTACGAGATATCAGCGAGATGCAAGATAAGAAGAGAGTAATCAACAAGCCGGACCCTATGATCTGGCCAACCGCACCGGAGATTAGCAGTAAAGAGAACCCGCGTGCGACGTTTGTATCGTCGGTGAGTTCTGCCAGTACAGTTTTTGCAACGCCCACGTTCCCATTTAATGCGCCACCCAAGCAGCGGCTGAGGTGGCGGCACGACTCATATTAGCAAGCGGCTTAACCTCAGGCTGTGGTCTAGGCGAAGACTTACCAAAGAGCCAGGGTCCAGAATGAGCGCGACAGCCCGAACAAGGTGATCGAAACAGTCGTCCCTAGAAGACCGGACAGAAGGATGGGCTTACGCCCGACGTGATCGGAAAGACGGTTCCACTGGAGCACAGTGACCGCCTCGGCCAGGTAATATACGGACAGCTGGGATGCACACTCACATACTGGGACTTGACTGATATCAAAAGAAAATAGACGCACCGTGAACCCTGTATAGTACCCCACCTTGCGTTGATCCCCACCAACAATTGGAAGTTCGCTCATCATCTAAGTAATAAGTCATTGCCAGAAAATAGTAACAGAATATGCCAGAGTCATGTCCATACCTGGTTGATGAAGGGTGGTATGAAACTGAACGTGATAGTCTCGGTGAGCAATACCGAGAAGAGAACGAGAATCTGGAATATTGGCAGCGGTGTCCGTTTTGGTGGTACATCACAATGCGAAAGAAGTGTCGTCTCCTCGTCTAGAACAGAAATGACATTCGCAGTAGACATGGAGGTGGATGATAAGTACCAAGAATAACACGGCGCATGATCCTACCAAATCTGCCGTTCTAAGCAGGCGCACCCGGTGGGACCAATCTACCTCCCCCGTGCTTGTCTGGAAAAGGGCAAATACGATCTCGAATATGACGTATTAGGACTCGAAAGATCCCGGCAATAGATGTTCACCTAAGTCACTAGCAAGACATCGTGCATCATACTTGATATAGTGGAGGTGTTGGTGACGCAGTCAAAATTGAAGCCGTTCAGTCTTGAAGTTGTTCCCCTAATTCGGATCCGAGCCGACGGCCATCACTTCCGAAAATCTTTTTCTCACGCCGACGACTCCTACTGGATCATTCTATCATAACTTAGGCAAGTCATAACTTGAAGTGCTTACAATTCTCATATCCACACGCAAGTCCAATATTAAGCACTTACTACAATCTCATCTCTGTAAAAGTCTCGTGGCCCCGTTGCAAGCTCTTGGAATTCATGGACCCACTTGGTACCACTGATGGTGATTATAAGCTAATAGCACTAGCACTCGCCATTCTCTTTTTTCTATTGTTGGTGGGGGAGATGAATGCCAGTCGTACAAACCAACGGCTCTTTCTCAGATTTCCAACTTGCGGCCTGGCACTACTCATTCCTTGACTCATTCTCACTACAACGTTTCTACACGCAACTACAGTCTTTCTTGCCAAGTGCTAAGAAGCTGACTTTCAACCCTTTCAGCGTATAAGTGATCCCCGTGGCTTCCTCAGAGACTCTGCAATTCCAAGGAATGTCTGTGCTAGCTGAACCTGTGACGATTTAAACATTATTTTTTGTTCTCATCGTGAAGTATGTTTGGGATACTCACTGTGTCAAGAGCAACGGTGAAAGAGGAAGGGATGCTCGTTGCGGGTCCACGATTGCGGGGAGCGTTATTCTGGATTTCGAGCGCCAGTTGAGCCATCCTGCGCAGTGAAGAAGACGAGGAATCTAGGCCAAAGGATACAGAGTGAAAAGATAGCGGTTTCCTGCAAACCGGTGAGTCATCCACCAAGTATAGGAAATGACGACTTACCCAAGTTGAACGGCAGAGCGACAGACATCTTGGACCGAAGCGTCAGAAATTGAACATTCTCCATCGGAAAGGAATATCATGACAGGAGTCCTGATTACGGGTTAAAGCTAGTAGCCACACAAGACGCTGAGGGCTAGAACAAGTTGCGAACCTTTCAGTGCTCCAATGCTGCATCATGGCCACCTGGCCAACTCGAAGAGCTTCCGCAAAATTCGTGCCACCGGAAGCTCGGTGGTCTAGCACGATACTTAAGAGTTGGTCCGGAGAGCTCGTGAAGTCATTGGAGAGAATTCTAGTAGCGCGTTCGTTGAAAAGGACGACACTATAAGCATCACGCCGTGCACCAACAGTCTGTTGGCCCGCGGTGACAGCGGCGTGGCGTGCAGACCAAAAGCTGTACAAAGCTGAGTGAATTGCGCCAAGCCGGTTATTGGCGTTCCGTATGATTTGGTTTGTCGCGGGTGCATTGGGCAGAGGACCGCGATCAGTGGAAGACATAGAACCAGATCTGAAAGCCGGGTAAGAGATGCAAAACCTATTGACCCACATCCACTGGGACCTGACCTATCTATGATAAATATCCTGTGTTTCCCCCCATGTTTTAGCGGTTTCAATCGTGCAACAGGCAAGTACTTACACATGAAATGCTTGCTGCATGACAACAGGATTCCTGCATTCGAAAAGGTGCCCATCATTGGATGTATAACCGAGGCCGTTCACAGGATCATTCGGATTTCTGGCGGGATGGAACATGGGCAGTGTGCAATAAGACGGCTGCCCCGGTCCGGAGCCACAAACCGCCACCGAGTGTTCTTGCCCTGTTTTGTGGAAATCCAGACCCGAATGATGAGATCGTAGCGATTCCATCAACATGAAATCAAACCTGGGCACATGGCATCGCTGCAGTAATGTGTCCAGTCAGCTGACAGGTTCGACGACTCGCATCAAAGACGCCGACACACCATTTTGCAAAGTTCGTCTGTTCATCACGAGAATATGGGTCTGGATGCCAGTCTCGGTAAATACTTCAACGGAGAAAACGAGCAAACGAGACCTTTGAAGCCTGAGAAAAGTGTCAGGGGACAGGGTAGGCACGACATGGGAAGTACGATGTACCCATTCTACGCCAAGCGAGGCCGTGAGTGACCGAATCCTTGGGCCTAAACGGATCGGGAGTTATCCTTGTACCCAGGTGCTGCACCTCCGCATCGTGGCAAGTACTGCTTCCGCCAGAACGACAATAATCGATATGGACGTGTCTGCCCAGCGATGAACAAACGAGACTGCACATCATCGGCGCTCCCTCGTCATTTGAAGAGAACTTGCGACCTCCCAGCTCAAGACTTGTCCCGTCAGGACCGTCGACGGCCCAACGAGTTTGCGTCATAGATCCGTGACTGGTTTCATGCTCACACTGTTTATGACCTTGTGACGACCAACAACTCATATTAACGTTGTCTCAAATGGCGCAAGAGATAGTTTCTTACCGAGTGGCAAGGTGCAATAGTAATTGCAATTCTCGCATCTTTATTGATTGAGATTTCTCCTCTTAGCGGGGAATACTGAAAATCGTACCTAGACTCGCAGAAGTGAGACAGCTTCTTTTCATTGCTATGAATATGTGTGCCTTGATGCAATCTTTGTCCTGATGGAATAGTTTTAACGCATTGTAGTCGCTTCGCAACTGGTTCATGGAAGGCACGTCGTCATACACTACATCTCGGTGAGAATAGCCAAACAGACCTTGAGTGTACTGGGTGACAAGGTAACAGGAACTTAGCGACGAAGGGCAAGAGTTTACTGGCGATTCACCTTTGTGAATTGAAACGTCTCATGTCTTCCTGTGAAAGTGGCCTCAACATACTGTGGTGCTGTGTCAATTTGACAAATTCCGCTCGCAGAGCAGAGAGCATGACACGAATGTGACTCTCTGCTCCTAGCCCTTCAGTTCACATGCCCATTGGAAGCAAAATAGAAACATACCCGCACAAGTGGTACTCGCGCGGGGCAAGCCCATGAAGGTGTGGCTTGTTACACAGCCGCTTGCAAAGTTCGCAGGTCGCTGGGCAGAGCCTCGTATCGCACGAGTGAATCTCATGCTCCTGGTCACTGCAGAAAATAGACTGATTGCATAACGGAACAATGGAGGGGCACAATATCAACGTGCCTGGGAACAGTGCAACGTTCGAGACAGGAGTATGTCCTCCATGACGGTAAGTTCACGTCGCGGAGGGCGCACGGCTGCGGATTTCCCAAGAACGGACGTCAAGACGAGTCCGCATTTATGAGAGTAAGCTCATACCTCGCCACACATATGTACTGGCGCAGAGCAGACATGCTCGTCTTCAGAATGCCTTGAAATCTGAGGACACATAGTTTCCTAATCGATCCAGAAAGTGGTGGCTTTAGCTTACTTTCGTACACTTTTCCAAACAACCTCGCTTTCCTAATAGCTTGCAAGGTTCGCCGCAAAGATGGTCATTGACGACGCAGCTATACTCTAATGAGAAAAGGCCATCTGTCGCAATCGACTTACATACACATGCTTCCCTGGGTGCCCGGCGCTGCTCTCCTTTGAGTGGTAGGTGATCAGCAAAGAAACAAGAAAACGTACGGTGTTCTACAGAGCTTGGGATCGACCTTGCAGAACCCACAGTAATGCGCACACTCGTGACTTGTGCGACAGTCGTGGTCGCCTTCGTGTAGCAGACCGCGAACGCAAAGAAGGTAACACGACGCGCATTTCGCTCTGCAGAGCTGGACATTTGTCCTAATTTCGATGATAATGTTGTCAAATCTTCGGCGCAAATCATCTATTGCGGCAGGGCCACCGTGGAACCTCTCCAAATTCATATCCACCCAAAGTCGGACGTGATTGATACGCAGGTCGACCAACCCTTGGAGGTATGATGCGAGTCCCGCAATCCACTCGGCGTCAGATATGGTTTGACGTGGGGTACTGGGGCTCCAAGGCTCGAGTAAGGCCGCAAGATACCTCTCGACTTCGACCGGTGGAATTTGCTCACGGTCAGAGACAGCAAAGCGGGCCTCGGTATCATCGCTTTCCACGGTAAGGTCAGTGTCAAAGTTCTAGGACGGTACGTCAGATCCCTCGTTACAAGATTCAGACGATAAGTGACCTTCAGAGGTTCAAGATCAGGCTCGAGCTCGGAATAACCTGTAGCCAGAGCGATAGGAAGGAGGGCGGAGAGTGACCTAGCACGATGTTCTGCCATGGTTTCTGTTGAGAGGGTAAGTTAAATACGAAAGTAAGAAGTGATGCGACGTACGGGAAAGCGTGCCCCAATCATTGGCCTGAAATTGGCGTAAAAAGCCCCGTAACGATAAGAAAGAAAGAGCATACTTTGAGCTTTGCCATGAGTGTCTTGATCGTATGAAGGAATTCTCCTGCGGTCGAGTGCGAGATCTTTTGTAGGTCGAGACGCCTTTTGAGACTTGCGAACAGCTTGTAGAATTCTTTCGATTCGATTACAGGCCATGGTATGATATCCAATTTTCCACCATGCAGGCGTGAGATGAAATTGTCATCTTGCTCTTGTTCCACGATCTTCTGGAACTTCAGAGAAAACCTAGACACCGCGTGTTCGAGATAAAGGCAGTGCAGCAACTATAGAAGCTTACTCGCGAGCAATCTCAAGCTTGTCTGGTTCCACAACATCCTACAAGCGAAGTCACATGAGACCACAGGCACAGCAACAACCCATCCGAGCACCTTACTTTGATGATTATGACGAGCGTAGATTGGAAGAGTGTGGGATTTGCAGCCGGGTCTAAAACGGATGCGCTAGACTGGAATGATTGGAAGAGACCGCTTATATCTCGACTGAAAGCAAAATTATTGCGGAAGAGAACCTATCCAATGTCAGAACAGAATCTTCGTTCGGAAGTAGGTCAAAATACCAGATTGGATATCGCAGTGTTGAATAGGACGAGAAGCATATCTTCCTGAGGGGATCTTTCTACACTATCGACACCTAGGATTATGATCTAAGAATCAGTCCGGACCGGCTATAGGTGGCTGGTCCAACCTTCGAAGTCGAGTGCGACGATAAGCGCGTCGTCTGTCGGAGTCACGGACATCCATACACCCTCTGAATATGTCAGTTTTGTCCAATATTACAGGTAGTAAGGCCGTACCCGTCGTCCGCATGGCGCTCCCCGCAAATGACGTGTCCGCGAGATGGTTCAACGAGAAGCTCTTTCCCACGGACTGCTGACCCATAGATGATACAACCTTTACTGGCTATGTGAAACAATTTTAGTGTCCACGAATGTAAAAGGTCGATATGTGATATACCTTTAAGGCCATATATGACTTGAAGATTGACTCATACCAACCGAACGATAGTTTGTCCACTATCTTGTTGACTTCGGCGCCAAGTAGAGATTGCTCCGACTCAGCAGAGAGTACACCGTCCGCCAAAGGAATAAATCTGTTCTCGCGACAAACAGCAATGTGAATGGGAATGAGGCAGAGGAGATCCACAAGCCACTCCCCGAAACGGTAGCGGGATACATTCCAGTTTGAATCCTGAATCACCTTATACTGGAACAATTCGAAGTTCCCTGCAGATACCACAATGCGTCGGAGTTCGTCGCCTGTGGGCTTCCTTGTCGCCTTTTCGAATCTCTGAATGAGATCAGAAAAATAGGAAGAAAATTGCCGCGTATGGTTCTCTGTAATGTATGTCAAGCTCTTCCGACGTCGCTCGCTCGATGACGTGATTGTTTGGCGGCCAACGGCAGCGACAATCGGAAAGCGAGTCCAAACCTCAGCGTGACAGTCGAGTAGGCTGTTGTTGACAGTCTGACGCCTACTGTTGTTCGAGGGATTTCTGCTATCTTTCTCTCTAAACATAAACTCCGTAACCTTTCTTGTGATGTCGATGGCTATTGACTTCACACATTGCGCATCAACGTCGAGGCCCATGAAAAAAAATGCTTCCTCGACTGCCTATCGAAGTCAAGATGGCTCCTTCGAGTGAGAACTCCGGAACTTTTAAGGAAATTCCGCTAGTGGAGCCAAACGTCTCCCAATGATACGCGGTGAGGGATTGTCCCGAGTCCCGGGTCTGAAGAACGAGGAGACACGACCCATCCGGAGACGAATATATGGCGCTAGGGAGCGATTGCAGTTGTATTGAGGCCGGTCTACATTGTCGAGAATAAGAAGGTGATGATCAATCCAATGTTGACAGATGCGAACCTGAATTGCAGAGTGACGAAAGAAAAAACCCGGACCTGAGCGCTGGAGTCTACCAACACCACCTCGTCGTGTCCACACACGAACGATATTTGCACAATTGATATGTCCGGTTGGCTGTACCACGGACCGAGATTAATAGCGCTCCCCTGTCCTTGAAGCGTCTTAAAGGTTTCATCGAAGACGAACGCGTGAAGCTGCAACTTATTAAGAATCGCAAGTCAGAACAGCAGCCTCCGGGTTATTCGATCGATATCGCGCTACCTTTACGGAAGAGCAAACAGCCAACATTCGTTTCGCCTCGTCGAAGGCAAAAAAAACATCCGAGTTCCGTCCGAGTCCTAACTTATCACAGTTCAGAGTCTTTAGAGGGTTTCCCTGTACGGCCGCGGCCATCGCCGCTGGGCGTGCGAGGTAGACGGAAAACTTGTCTCGGTCGACGAAAATAAGGAGGAGCTTTTCGTTCTTTTGAAGAAGGTAATGGAAGCTGATAAGGGGTGATAAGGTGAGGGACAAGTGACACCATAAAGCCGACTCGTACGCGATATCCAAGCCAATCGGTATGTAAAACCGAGACGAGAGCTTGGTATTTACAGTGGGACGCGGTATGTGCTTGCGATTTGATTGCATGTTGTGCTTGTCTTCACTTGATTGATCCATGAAGTGGACACAGAGCTCGAGCTTCGGTTCTTCAGGTGCCTCTCTGCGACCGGAAACTTTGTACTCTTACAGCCCCAAGGTACGTCAGCTTGCGGGATCAAAACCCATAGTAGTCATACGTGCGTACCCGTGTGTGTTTTTCCAGAACGTTCAACGCTGTCGAGGCGCAACACGCTACGTGCGATCAGTCGATAGTCCGGCCATCCCGAGATGCCCAAACTTACGATTTTTTTCGTCCTGCCGACTTAGCGTTGAGATCTTGAATAAAGTTGACAAGCGCGTCGCTCAGCGCTCTCGCCTCCTTCGTCTGAATTTCTTTCTGTATCTCCTTCTTGCAGCTATCCCGCTGCATATGCAACACAGCGTGAGTCATCTTCTTTACCGCGTCGTCAATCGAGGACGAGAGGGAAGTATGCGCAAGCGTTTCCGCTTTCTGGATCGCAGGTTGCAAGCCCTCGATTTCTATATCCCTCATTCCGACCAGAAATTCCGAGTCGGTGAGAGCGCCCGCGATCTTCTCCATTTCTTTTTTCAACACATCTTCCTCCGACTCCGTGCCACTTTGTCCGCCGAAGAAAGGCTGAACCACCCGCAAGGCCTTCGCCATTAGACCGGTTTCTTTCTTCTTCTCGGAATTGGGGAGCACTTTCTGTGCCTCACGGAGATTACCTTCGGACAGGAGAGCTTGAATGAGCTCGGCACGCTTTTCGGGGTCAAGGTCCGGATTCTTCCCGAGGAGGTGTCGTACGAGCAACAGACGCTCCTTCAAGAGCCTGAAGTCAGGTCCTTTTACGCTGTCGAACTTTTCTTCGAAATGGCTCTGATAAATACTGTCGAAACCAGAGTAGACAACACGGAGGTCGTCAACTAGTACGTGGTCTAAAAAAGTGGTGAGCCGAGCACATATTACGTCCGGGATCTCCTACCTGCAGCCTCATGGGCAACGTCAGAATTGCCGTCAGGTCGCACATGAGACGTAAGGGAATCACGTCCTATCGACCTATGTCAAAGCGAACGCTTCAGCGCTCTAAGCTCCCAGTAGCGTGAAAAAAGGATTACGGATAGAGCTTCATCACTTTATCAACAACAGACCCACGAAGAGCGCGCCGCAAAGAATCCTCTCTGAGGAGAAGATCTTGGCACGCTGCGTCGGATCTCCCCGCGGCTTCCTTTTTGAACTCTTCGAAAATATACTTCTTGGTGGCCTTCCACATATCGCATTGTTGAGGAAATATCTTCCAGAAGGCCAAGTCAACCAAGGTCTCGATGGCCGTCACATCAAGGCCCTCCGATAGGACCACGGAATTTTCATTCCTATCAAAGAGGTAAATGTGATGATTCACGGAAGTTTTGGGTACCCACAATAGCTGGGTTAGGTACACCTTGGTGAGCGAGCGCTGAATCCGAGTCTCGGATTGAATTTGACGCCGAACATATGTGGCCGTCAAGAACCCCTGGGCGGTTTCCCCACGCAAAAGTCGAGGAACAAATATTGACGGATTGGCCAAACACTCATCAGGTACAGCGTAACGCGATATATGACGCGAAATCATCTTTGATAGGTCAGAAATAGACCCGAACACGATAGGGAGGATCTGTACCTGAAAACCGGGGCGTGACACCGCACCTTCTTCTTGTTCGTTCGTCTTTGCCACCTCAAAAGTGAATAGCCTGTCAGGCTCGCCGACTTCCACGTCCACGGCGACAGATTCAGCGTCACTGTTTTCGTCATGCCAGACTATAGATGCGGATTGCTCAGCAGATAGGAGTGCGACGACTTGATCGCATATCTTCGTAAGATATCTATTCTTTAAGTGTGAAAAATAAAAAGTGAACCGGGTCACCTGTAAGCGCTTACCGCATAAACGTGACTCGGTTGCGGAGGACGGAAGAAGCCGCTGAATCATTCCAAGTGGAATCCTCGGGCCAGTATATAACATAATGACGTTCATCGACGGATATGGTGGGCGAAGATGTCACGACATATAGACCAGATGACAGGGCGGGCTTGTTGCCACCAATCTCAGTTGGCTTGAGTAAGAGACGGGCACTAGTCACGTGGTAGTCAGCGGAAGACTTCAATTTACTGTAACGCCGGAACCACGCACATGACATCGTCCACGGCGCCGATGGACCGTAACATGCGTACAATCTCGCTTTTGGATCCATAAACGCCGAGCGGTTTGATCATTAGTCGATCCAGTGCTTTGAAGTCCACTTTTGTGATAGATGCATATGCTCCAGGACACGTCGCATTGACGAAGCGTTCAAGGGATTCTCGTGCGATGATTATCTTATCGACTGTGGTACAGGATTAAGCAATGAGAACCACATCTCAGGAAGGCTCCTTACCGTATCCGTTACTCCCAGACTCGTTAATGAGGTCCAGGAGACGGTACATGCCTTTGACTGTCGCAGCTAAGTCCAGAGGAAGTGGTTGAGCGTTCACTTTAGGTTCTATGACTTTCTTTTCGGAGGTGACTTCGACTCTGAGGTGTCCATCTGGCTGACCTAGGGCGACTAGGGGTGATTAAGTTACTTTTCGAGACAATATCGCTATCTAATTACCTGCTTCATGAGATCCTCCCTGCGCCACTGCATCTGGCTTTGGGCCGTGCTGTCGATCTATGTCACCTTAAGCAGAGAAACGAAACCACGATGAGTTCTCAATAGCTAGTTTGAAGAATGGTGTATGCAACTACCATCAAGTGAGGGCGATGTCAGGTTCGATATGTTTACATCTATCAGGACTTAGGTTGAGGACACGGAAACGAGGGTCCACGACTTACAGAGACTACCAGGAGGGTCAATTTCCATGGGTGAGGAGGGGTCTGAGAACAGTTTTGGCGGAGCGTAAGAAGTGCTCGAGTCCATGTCTGATGACGAGGGTGGTGTAGGAATGCAGACGCCGACTTTTAAGGGGGACAGCTTAGCTCCTAAGCGCAGTTCTTTCTCCTCTCAGTGATCGAGCCCTACTCGAATTGGACATCCACAGCTTTCTAAATCAAATGATTGCACTAGGTGTGGCTGAGCCGAGAGTTAGATAGGGGAAGCTAATTACTGCGCAGCGTCGCGGCATACAGCTATCTTTCCCCAATGTGTGACGAGAAGAGGTGCCAAGACCTGAGAATACTCTGCTACTGAGACCCGCCTTATGATACTGGACCTCATTTCGTTGACAGGAAGGGTCAGTAGCAGCCTAGGCACAAAGCAGATCTGTCAAAGTACTGTTAGTTTTTGAGAGACCGAAGCGGCACAGAAAGTAGACCGAAACCCATACGCATATATTCCGAGAACACCAGGCCTTTCTGTGAAGCATAGTTTAGCTATATCCCTACCTTCGATGCTCTTGTTTGCGTTGCGGGTTACCGACACGACTGTGATCGACGTCAAACGAACTTTTGGAGTTTGACGGTGTTGTCCGAGAATTTAATGTCCGATCTTGCATACTCGCGCCGCACTCTAAACCCAGATACCACACTGCAATGACATCGATGTATCCCTCGAGCTCGAGAACGGCACCCTTTCTGCGTAATTACGCTCAGAAGAAGACCCCAGAAATAGATGTCGAAAGTATCACTCGCAGTGTATTGCTCGACGGCACTGAGCACGTCGTCTCCCACGAGGGCACAAGTCAATACAACAGAAATGGATCTGGTGCAGCGGCTTGCGGACTCGCAGCACTAAATTTTGCCAGAGTGGTCTTCTTAAAGGAGCAAAGTGATTTACGCGATGCAGCTCTTCTACGGGCCGTGTTGTCGCGCGAGTGTGCAGAGGTATGCCAACATTACCCCTTACCCCTTACCTCCAAGCATAACCTCATCTACCCAGGAATCCACTGCAGTATGCGCGCTATGGTCGGGAAACCTTCATTTGGAGGTAGAAGATATCTGCCGCGTTCCCGCTTTCGAGAAAACTCTGAAATTGAAGTCTACGACATATGGTCTCCCTGGAGTCCATCACTTCAAGTCTTTAATCACGTAAGTATGCGAGCATCATAATCGAATCGAGCAGCCGATAAGTATCCTTTAAAGAGATTTGACCAGCCTCGATTCCTCGGCGGTCGTTGTTATCACCCGCCCACCCGAGATCCTCGCTTGTTTGAAGTTGCGACTTTCAACACGCAACGTCTTCATTATATTTGACTCTCATCCCCGCCCGTCCTATCCTAATGGTGCTGGTGCGATTGTCAGCACCTCGGTGGAGGGTACCGCCCGTCGTCTCACCGAGCTTCTTCCTACTGTTGACCTTCAGGATGGGATCCTTCAGTGGCAAGCGCAGCTCCTAAGCAATTGTAGCGGTCACGTGTTCGTGCCCCACAGTCTCGATACGTCTACGGCGGCGTTGTGGCAGGCGGTGCTCGAGTCTAGCCTCGCACAGCTTTCTATTCAGGCAGAAATTTCGGATTTGCGCTCCCAGAATGATTTCCAGGCCAACGAGCAGAAGCGTCTGGAATCCGAGCTTAAGGAGGCGGAAGAGCGATGTCGACTGCAAGAAAGGACAATTCAAGAACTAAAGTCTTCCGCAAGCAACCATCACACTGGAATTACCCAGTGGCGCTCCTCATCACCAACGTCTCGACTATTCAACCCGTCATCGTCCAAGCCGTCCACTTCTACCGTCAGCCGATACACCGCTACCTCTCACTCCACTAGCTCACGATCAGCCGGCTCAGACGACACCCGTGGTGGCCCAGAAGAATCATCCTTTGATTGGGACGACGATCCTGGCATCTCGTACGCGAGGCGCTTGCAGAATGAATATGACAGCGAAGACCGTGCACTCTCCGCTGAACGTACCAAACTCGGTCGATACACCACCACCTCTCACTCTACTAACCCACGATCAGCTGGCTCACACGATACCCGTGGAGGCCCACCAGCACCACCCTTTGATCGAGATGACGGTCTCACGTACACGAAGCGCTTGCAAAGCGAATTTGACAGCAAAGACCGCGCGCTCTCTGCAGGACGTACCACCGTCGGTCGATACCCCGCCACGTCTCACTCCACTAACTCACGATCAGCTGGCTCACGTGACACCCGCGTAGGCATACCAGCGTCACTCTTTGACCTGGACGACAGTATCTCGTACGCGAGGCGCTTGCAGAGTGAATTTGATAGCGAAGACCGCGCTCTCTCCGCAGAGCGTATTAAGCTCTCCCAGACTGTCCAAAAAGTTTTCCAGTGCGGGATATGCATGGAGGAGATGCCTGAGGATTCTGTCGCTCGTCCCGATTCTTGTGGACATGCCTTCTGTCGGGAGTGCATGCGCGGATACGTTTCTACTCGCCTCGAGGAGCATAGATTCCCCATACTATGCCCTACTTGCACCGCAGGTAAGGGTAAGGGTAAAGGCGTCACTGGCGGTACGTGGGTGTTCTCCTCTTCCTCGTCAAAGCTCTCATGGCACGGAATGAATGTTGCAGAGGTTTCACAGCACCTCGCCCTAAACCTCGGACTCACCGACGAGCAGTTCAGCATTTGGACTGAAATGGAGATGGTCTCGTTTTCCGTGCTTCTGCACTGTCGAAAGTACGTCACGGGGCATCTGCCCGCGTGCTTACTAATCATCGAGACAGGTGTCAGCGGTCGATGTTCGTAGCGAGAGATGAACACGAAGAAGCAAAAATCATCGGATGCCCGCTTCCGGACTGCAACCATGCTTGGTGCAAGCAGTGTCAACAAACGATCGACTTCGATGGGCCAAAGCACTCTTGCGACGGCACGTCCGAGCTGGATCACTTAATGAAGCAGCAAGGATGGAAATATTGCCCGTGTATGCCCGTTCCTGCTTTGTTGTCACTATCATCAACCTTGTTCTCCTCCCTTTCTAGCGTGCAAGACACCGATACAGAAAGTGTCGGGATGCAATCACATGTCGGTACGTTTCTATCATGATTTGGCGTTTATTCGGCAATCAGTTGAACCCTACTCCCCCGCAGTGTATGACCCCCGCATGCAACACGTGAGCGCTAGTCACACCACACTTTTGATCGGGTCTCTGATACAGGATCTTTGGCTAGACACTTCTGCTACCTCTGTGGCGGTCTGATCGTGAAGTCGGCTCTGGGCCAGGAAGTTAAAGAGGCGACGTCGAACCACTATAGGTTAAAGTGTGCGCTCTTCGAGGTGCCTGCCGAGTAAGCCATCAACTATTCAATTACCCGAAATGTATGTCGTCGTTGAAATGACCGGGCTCCCCCATAACATTCCATCGTGCTTGCGAGGGACGCCTACAATGTAACGTACCCCACCCGGTATTCACGGCGATATGTAGCAGCTACGCGATTCTGTCTCTGTATTTCATATCCTATCCAACAAGCCAGTTGTTGTTTGTTGTCCTCGCGCATGCAAAAGTCACCTGCGTTCCCCCTGTGACGTACTTCAAACATAAGGGATTCAAAGTGGGTCTCCCATATCCAAATTTCCGGAAATCGTGGCATTCCCTTCCTGTCCTCTGTTGACTATGTACGGCCCCCTCGATGCACACCGAAGTTGCTCTAGGCCAGTCTTCTGTGTGTGTGCATACACGTTCGACCGTACGGGTTACATATCCATCGGGTAACCGCAAGCACCATCGGCCATTCCCCCCGAAATTTCGAGAGGTGGCACGCTATGATGATGTGGCGATCGACCCAGAAACCTCTGAAGTTTATTTGACATTCTTTGCAGTAACATCAGCTAGCGCTGTATCTGTAGAATGACTGGCTTCGAGTCAGAATTTCTCCACTGATCTTATGTTACTTGTGTTGAGTACCCTGCATGTCAGGCTCGTGAATCAATCAACGTCCCTGGACACTGCCTGGGCCAGGGGGGCGATCTGAAACCAGCTTGGATGTTGTGTTTGCGTTTGGTCTTTTTGTTCCGTTCTCAGCCCGTTGTCCGTATAGTACACTGGAGGCCCTGTCACATCCACCCGGCGAAGGGACCGGGCTCTCCCGGCCGAAGGAGAGTCAGGTCCGGCCAAGTTGATGGTCCGAGTCCGAGTCGGCGCGGATTGTTTTTTTCCATTCTTCATCATTACGCTCCATTACGCTGTATGTCGCGCACATGTGCACATGTACACACGCAAAGAATCGCGCCGGGGCACTTCTATCTCGAACACGACCACCACATCGATGTTCGAAGCTCCAAGAGGCGCGAGGTATATCTGAGAAAATTCTAGCGAGCAAACTCATCGGAGTTTCCGGAGGGAAGGGGGTGGGTCGCGCAAATCTCGCAAATCTGGTATAATCTTTTTTGTTTGATCTACACCCGAAACACGCGCCAACGCAAAAAGCGGAAAAAGGATGGAAAGGAACAACATAGGCAATGATGCGACCCTGGATGGATGGCCAATATCTGCGGGTCTTATGCTAGGACGCTCGGTATTTTCCTACGGAACCCGCATACCACATGATGCGCAAAGGAGCATGGAGATGCAAGTGTCAGCACGCCTCATGTCATACACTTGTATCTGCTTCGATCAAGTGGCGAAAAGTTTCATGCCGTTTGGCGCGCTTCTACCGTCTGTATGGTACCCGCTTCTCTAGGCCCTCAACATCCGGGGAAGGTCACATTCAGGTGCGAGATGCCACGGGGTTCTTCCGAGGAGGCTTGTTATAAGAGGGAGGGTACGCCGTCCTACCAACCTTCGTCTGCCAAGGTTCTGAACACACGCTTTCTTTTTTTTCCTGTACAAAGTTCATACTCTCCCTCCTTTCTCGCTGTATACCACATCTATCTAGCTATGCCATCTCGCAAGAACAACTCGCTGGAAAGGGACACGCGATCGTACATTGACACTAAGTATGAATCGACACAAGATTACTATACCCGCTTTCCCAACGGCTGGGCCCGCATTCGGTGCGACGCAGTCACCCACTAACTGCTCGGTCGACCGGTTGACTGACTATCCGCTATTACACCAGGGATTATATCCGCGAGCCAGCCGCAGAGATGATTGGCACGATGATCCTCATCCTATTCGGAAATGGTGTCGACTGTCAGGTCGTACTCGGCGGCAGCACCAAGGTGGTCTCTGCCCCAAAAGGCGATTACTTTTCACTGAATACCGGGTGGGCAATCGGTGAGGCGCATCCCGCTCCAGTTGTATGTGGTCGTAGCTGACACAGGGACTTGTATGTTGCAGGCGCTGCACTCGGCGTCTGGGTCTCGGGTGGCATATCAGGTGGACATATCAACCCCGTCGTACGTCATTGCCATCGTGGCGCTTATCTCGGGTAACAACGGCTTTGTGCTTACCGTGCTTAATCGTTCTTGAATGTGGAACGTGCAGGTGACCATCTGTTCGGCCATCTTCCGTGGGTTCTCGTGGAAGAAAGTGCCGCTGTACATCTTTGGCCAGGTCTTGGGCGCGTACTTGGGTAGCCTGTTCGTATACTCCAACTACTTCCACGCGATCGATTTGTTCGAGGGTGGGAAAGGCGTACGCACGGTGCCCGGCACCGCGTCACTTTTCGCTACATACTCAGTAAGCTCCAAACCGGAAGAACTAATAATGCGGATTCCTGACGAATGCGTTCGTGTGCCCCATTTAGGCGCCATACATGCCCGCTGCGAACTGCTTCTTTGATGAGGTGAGCCCCACAATCATAGGCACCCTTTACAGTATTGTCTAAGTGCTCACCCGTCCTGTATTCTCTCTATAGTTCCTCGGCACGTTTGTCCTTTTGATCGTCGTCTGGGCGATCACAGATCCGCGCAACGGTCCCCCTCCCTCCGGGATGGGCCCGCTTGTTATTTTCTTCCTCATATTGGGAATTGGTGCCGCATTCGGAATGCAGACAGGTCAATTCGAAAGTCTCTCCTTTGCGGTTGGCGGGATTCTAACCATCGGTTGATGATCAAATACAGGTTATGCTATCAATCCTGCACGTGACCTCGGCCCGCGGCTGATGACTTGGACGGTTGGATATGGTCGAGAAGGTGTGGCCGTGCGAGCGAAAGCAAAAGTCGAGAATAAGAACTGATCATCTTGCAGTGTTCAACTACCGTAGCCAATACTGGCTCTGGTGCCCGATCCTTGGTTCTCTTTCTGGAGGAGTCGTCGCGTGCTTCCTTTATGACTCGCTCCTCTACGTTGGCCACGACAGCTTCATCAACAAGCCGTAAGTTTTATGATGATGATTCTGTATCTTTTCGTATTTCGCTCAAATCGACATCGTTTGTAGGAGCGCAACTGCACGCCAGTATCTCGCTACTCATCCAAAGCACGAAGACACTACCACCCTGACCGCACATACATCGTCTTTGAACGGGGTCTAAGTCTAATTGGCTGATTCCCTATCTTCTTTCTGTCTCTGGGTTGAAGGCCGCTCGTCAACAAAATTAGCCACGATATTTATTCACATGTACTGTGATTCCCCGTATTTTCTATGTATAATAGGCTGTTGGGAATATGAGTCATCTTGAGTCTACCATGAACAGCATCACGACGGATACTTTCGCCTTATGTCGCGGTCTCTTCGGAACATTTTCGCGTCGTACCATTTCATCCACCATGGCGCCCCGCTCTTTTTCGCAGGAAGACTCAGAGTTGATCGTTGACCTCCATTCATTGCACAACAAGTCGCCCAAGCTCGTCAAATTCGTTCAATATGCTACGCCAGCCCTCCCAGACGTCACAGTGGAGAGTTGGAAGATGAACGAATTCAAGTATTATGACGTTCCGTCGCCATTCCCAACCCTCGCACGCGGGCTGTTCTCGACTAAGGAGCACGGGGCGAAAGTTGATGAACCACGATATCGAATCGTCGCAAGGGGATACGATAAGTTTTTCAACATCGGAGAGGTTCCATGGACAACCGTACGTCCCGTCGTATGGCATATACCCGATTCTAACCTTATCCCTCTGTCATTTGACCAGTGGTCATCTCTAGAGGCGCACACCAAGCCACCATATACCCTAACGCTCAAGTCGAATGGATGCATCATCTTCATCGCGGCCCTGTCCCCGTCCAAGCTCCTGGTCACTTCGAAACACTCACTAGGGCCCGTGCAGGGCCTCCCGGAGAGCCACGCTCAGGTCGGCGAGCGCTGGCTGCATCGTCATCTAGAGCGGGCAGGAAAGACGACGGAGCAGCTCGCGGAGGCTCTATGGGCGAAGAACTGGACCGTCGCAACTGAGGTGCGTTGTTCTACGCCCACACCTCAAACCACGGCATCTTCACCTGCCAACAGCTCTGCGACGACGGTTTCGAGGAGCACGTCCTCCCATACTCCGTCGAAAAGACCGGCCTGCACCTGCACGGCATCAACGAATGTTCGCGCCATTTCCGGACGCAGCCAACTCCCGTCGTCGAGGCGTTTGCGTGCGAGTGGGGGTTCATCCCCACACCATCGCTCGAACTCTCATCCGTGCAGGACGTCAAGACGTTCACGGAAGAGATCGGCCGCAACGGCACGTGGAACGGTGAGGCGCTCGAGGGCTTCGTCGTGCGCTCGACCGTCGGCTCGTCGCCATCTGGCCCCACAGACCGACGCACCACCTCCGACGGCAGGCCGCCGTACGCCGCCGGCTCGTCCTTCTTCTTCAAAGTCAAATTCGACGAGCCGTACATGATGTATCGCGACTGGCGCGAAATCACAAAGGCGCTGCTCGCCCGCGGCGAGAGTGCGAACCTGCCGAAGAGCAAGATGGCGCGCCCTGAAACGAAGGTGTATGTCAAGTGGGTCAGGAATGAGATCAACAAGCACCCGGAACTATTCGATGGGTACACCAAGGGCCACGGAATCATCGCCACTCGTGAACGGTTCCTTCGATGGCTTGGAGACGGCGGAGGGAGAGAGCGATAAGGTGAAGGCAGAGAGCGCTGAGGGGGTCTCTGCGGCATCCGACAAAAAATTTGGGAAGACGATCATCATGCCCGTCGCGGTCCCCGGTGTCGGTACGTCGTACACACTCCGTTTACCTGGTGATGCTGCTGAACGTCACATCAAGGAAAAACGACTATTGCCGTGGCTCTTGCGGAGCTGTTCCAATTCGGCCATACACAGAGCGATGATGTTCGGGCGAAAAAGCGGGGGCCCGCTTTCATTCAAAATGTCAAGAAACTCTTGCGAAGTCACGACGTAGTCATAGCCGACAAGTTACGTGAATGAGTATTTGTCTCCCACCTCGGGGGGTTACTCAACAAAAACAATCACGTAGGAATAACCACCTTCACATGCACCGTCGGGATCTTAGAGATGCCGTCAAGGGCATGTACCCGCCCGTTCGCCTTCTGGCGCTCAATTGGTCACTTGATCAGCCTCACGCGGAGATCCACCGGATCTGCGCAGACCGCGTCCTGGCGCGCGGCACGAACCACCAGACGCTACACGGCGACGAACAGGAGAAAGCGCACGAGAGCGTCCTGTGGCGCTTTTTGCACGACGCCGAGCCGCTCACGGACGACGAGGCGGACACAGTGATCGAGATGGACGTACGAGAGGACCTCGAGCACGCGCTCTCGCGCGCAGTCGACGCGGTCGTGCGCATTCTAGGTCTTCCCCGTCCAGACGCCGAGCGCGTCGGCGCAGCTCTCGCAAGGGCACGCGGGTATAGCCCGGCGCGCACGGATGCCGAGTCACATCAGCAGAAGAAGAAACGCTCCACGCCCCCACGGTACTTTGGCATGCTCGCGGAGGTAGACCTCGTCAGCGCGCTCGACGCGCACATCGCCGCCGCACGCAGCGGAGACGCCGTGCGTGAATTTTGGGACGCGCTCAAGGCGCGGGCGGGCGTCGCGCGCCGCCCGCACGTCACGATCGTGCACAGCAAACAGCTACCAGAGCAAGTGGACCTGTGGGAGCGCTGCACCGCGCTATATGCGCTGCCCGCCCCGCCGCTGTTCCGTGCGCGGCTCGGCTATGTCGTGGCGAACGCGCGCATCATGGCGGCGACGGTCGAGGATCTGCGCGTAGACGACCCCGAGGCGGACGAGGCGCAGGCGGGGACCGCGTTCGTCTCGCAGCTTGATCATGCGCTTCGCGATAGCTTACATGTCACGATTGGACTGCGGGACGCGGATGTGCTTCCGGTCGAGGCTGGAGCGTTGGTCGCATCTTTCAGGAAAGGCGCGACGGGCGTGCATAGTGTGCCGTTGGAAAACGTGTACATCAAGGGAAGAATCCAGGGTCTGTTCAGCTGAAGTAAAAAGAAAAAGGAAATCGTGTAGTCGTCATACCCGTTGCACATAGCTCACGCGTCTCACTTACTGTATCATACCCATACATACTGCTCAACGGGAATACATCGCCTTGATGTAAATGCCATTTACACGAAATTATAGACTACCCAGAAAAGCAGGAAACTAATTTCGGGAACTCATCCATCGGAAAGGAGGAAAGAGGTCTTAGAGTAGACAAGGTTCAAGTTGCCAGTGTTAGGCATCTTTGGAGATAACCCACAAGCCACACTGGTGTCAACTCGCGAGTCAAACAGAGTTAGTGACGAGTTGTCGAAGTTCGATCCGAGCCTGAGTGAGAACCAACTCACGGTACTTACTCTGTAAGCAATGCTCACAGTTTGCTGTATTTTACAGTTGTGCCGAGTCAGAGACTAGTGTGCCCACGTCAGTTTCGTCGTTCTCGAGCAGCACATGTAATGTACAGGTCCACTTGAACTCACACGTTAGGTAACCCACCACGAGCGCCCTGTAACTCACATTACCCTCCTGTAACGTCCTTGTCTCCCACCATGGAGTGGCTCCATAGTATCAACTCTGCATGATGCTCGATGCTGCTCTCAAGAAGAGGCTCAAGCAGCCGGTATTCGCAGACTCTATTGGAGTTGAGGAGTTAGAGATGGGTGGCTACCCAGGTGTGCGCAGGGTGCGCTCATCGGCCCGCGCAGTGAGTCAAAGGGTTAGTTGAGACTCCTCACTCACACTTCCTCACTCTACTCATATTACGCCACGGTATTTGTACACCGTAATAGGACCATATATACAAATGGTACCGGTACAATGACATCAAGAACACAAAAGGAATATATAATCTATCTTACTTGCACATCTAAGAGATCGGGGGACTGGCTAAACGATATCATACCGGCAATGCGAAGGACGCGCTGGAGGGTGATCTCCTGTATGCTCGACATTTGGTTCCCGCAGTGAAGGGCTTGCGATGGCTACGTCCGAGCCGGTAACCGATGGCACTGACGGGGATTGTAATGGTGTGAGATTTGGGGTGGCCATAGTGTTTGCGTAGATTGCGGGACTTACCGAGAGGGGTTCAAGAGCATCCTTTTCCTTGCATAAACCATGCTTCGGGCTACCATCGTCCTCAGAAGCAGCACCCGGATCAGGTAGAGATGTCGGCCCTGGAGAAGCGCTGGGAGCAGTAGTGACCATTATCGAACGACGAGATTCTGGGAAAGACGGCGAGAGGTCAGACTGAGTCATGGACGAGTGTGAAGACAGAAGTGGACCTGTAGGAAGTATATTGTAGAGAAATGAATTGGAAGAAGCCGAAGATGGGAAGTTTGGTGCGTCTAAAGGCATCAGGGGGTCTGCGTTGTGCTGGAGGGAAATGGCAGCGGGTGGGGAGGCGGAGGAAAGAGGAGGGGTGGATGTCGAAGTTTCGGGAGTGGGGCGGGGCATTGTTATGACTGAGCTGACAGCGTCTGGTATTACATTAGCGATGGCTATGTCTGGTAAGGTAACAGGAATGCAGGGGCCTTCGACTGTTGTCTGATGGGAGTTATCAAACGGGGACACATCCGTGGGGCTCGTGGCGACATGAAGTGCGGTAGGTATGGACGAGGAAGGCGCATCGGGACTGATAAGGGAAGCAGGGACCAGCGCAGCGTCATCATGCGGGACAGTGCGAGCAAGGGTCGTGGGAGCAGAGTCGTCGCGAATATGACCAGCGACGTTGCACGCTGGATACGAGGATGGCTCCTTCAGAATGACATCCCGACTGCTCGTGGAGGCGGAGAATCGTGTCGGGGCGGCATTGGTACCTTGATGTAAGGCCGTGTAAACGTTGCGAATCGGTCCCAAGATATGGAGCGCCATCGACCCAGCTTCGTTCTGCGCTTTGAGAACGATTTGATTCCAGAGAGCACAGAACTCGTGCTGCAGTTCAGGTGATGTATCTTGTGCATTGAATTTCGAAGCTTCCTCTAGAACCTTCGAAAACCTGCGCGCTGGCCAGGACGATTTCCAGTAATGGCTGAATTGCTGGCGAGTGACGTAGATCAAGATGGCAAGTGACAGGCTGTCACCGTGTGTGGTGTAGTCTCGAAGGACAGCTTCCGGGACGCCTAGTGCATTGGAGGCGAGAATAAACCAAGAGCCATCGCGCCGTTGTGCCTTCGCGACAACACTGGTAACTATGGCCGAGATAACCATAGTAGTATTTACGTCCTCTCTATTGCCCCAGCCTCTTACAAAATGCCCAATTTCGGCTGATTGCACCGGCCCATACTGGTCTTCAGACAGGACTCTGTGGAGGATCCACCAAAACACTCCAGGAATGTCTGCTGGATCAATGGCGTTAGCACAGATGACAGCTCTCTGGCTTTTGACCCGCTCTTGGAGCAAATCAGATGAGAAAGTGCGGTTCAATAACCCGATCAATGCCTCCAGAAGCTTATGCTTTTGTTCGTAAGTGAGACAGGGCAGAGGATCGTTGACTACTTTCGAGCTGCGAAAGCCAGGTAAGCCGGAAAAGAAGCGCTCCAGTTCGTGGTCTTCATCCAAACTGTCGAACGTCCACAGAAACGCGCGAGTATCAATCTCCGATGGTGAGTTCAGAGCCGTTTCCTCGGCTGTCTTCTGCGTGCCCTGCACAAGTAGTTTGCGGTACCCTTCCTCCAAGCCTCTAAAGCGATGCAAGGCTCCACCATGAAAGTAAACCGACCAGGTAAACCACCGAAGAACCCCGTAGATGACATATGGTATCCCCATAACAATGAACCGTACCAATGACGTAAGGGGGGTATAGTATGGGCTGTCGTGATACAAGATAGGCATGAAGGTGGTGCATCCATAGAGAACTGTGCAAACGCCGACCCATGACAGCACCAACTTGAAAATTGTGAGATGAATGTTGACAAGGAAGACAACCAAGCCGAAAAAGAACAGGAACAGTGAAACATGTAGCAGTGTGGGCAATGCTTCGACTGCCCGCGGAAGGAGAAACTTCTCGACCCCTTCCGCAAAGAACGCACGGATCCGCGCTCGCTTGTGTGGACCGTAATGTGGCTGAGTGACCTTGAGGTACCTTCGTGCCCACTGCTGTAGCAATGTCGCGAGCAGAGCACAGGTAAGGCTGATTACCAAGCTCAAGATCCAAAGTGAGTTTACCCAAACTGCATAGTTTGGTGGGGAGAATGCAGGAGGGCGAGAACTCGAAATGTTGGATCGATTTGGGTCGGAAACAGTCCGATAGATGTTTTCCAGGTAGAAATTAGAGGTGTCCTGCGGGTTTGGTCGAATGTCTTGAATCGACACTGAGATCAAGGAAGCGACAGCAGCGGAGAATAAACCGGTCTATGGGAGGTGAGTCCATGAAGCAATTCCGCCGCACGGCACGGCACTGGAAGACGGTGACGTACAAAGATGAGAATGCCATCAGCGTCCGCCTTCCATCCTTCGGTCATCTTCTTATCTTCTTCCGAAGCCATTTCCAAGTACATTGAGAAAATGGGTCCAGAGCCATCAACAAAATTAGATACACCCTGCGATGCTTGATTCTGTGCCGACCGGGGTGGGTACTGGTCGTCACCTATTTATGCGGCAGGGATAGGTGAGAACGGCGATGATAGTGCCACGTGGGAGCCACTTACCTATACCAAATCCTGCGTCGGGTAAGTTGACGGCTTCTTGAGGAGCTTGGGACATTGCTTGGGACATTGAAACTTATGACGCGCCAGTCGGTCGTTGACAGTGTGTTGACAGTGCTTCCACGCATGTTGCCACATACTTACATATGCTGTCCTTGGGGGCGGTGCACCGTGACTCTCGTCTTCACTGTTGCAATAATCCGGGCGTCACTCTCCCTTGTGTTGGTTGTTATTCGGGACCATCTCTGAGTTTGCCGTCTCGCTCTTGTTTTACACTACACACGTATTCACTACCAACTGGAGGTCCTTACCGCCCTTCCGAGTCCTACCCAGCGAAGAGGGAGAGAAAAGGGAAGGACAAAATACGAGACGAGAATACGAGAGTACAACCTACTAGCTCATGCACAGATAATGGACAGTATATCTTGGATGGGTATTGACTATTTAATCTGAGTCCTTCTGATCTAGGCCGTCCAGTCCTTCTATTCCGTGTTGAAGGGAGAACTGAACGCGAGCGCCGAAAAACGATAGACAAAAATAACGACGAAACGGTCAGACACGACTGCAAACCCGCAGTGGAAAGGCCGGGAACCTTTTATTTTTTCGTTATCTACACGAATATTCAGATAAGAGAAAGTAAGGATATGTAAGCCTGAGAATGGTGATCTGGTGATGCGTCAGCAGGGATTTGGGTACGGTATGAATTTGTCACTCGTTGAGTTGTGCGGTTAACTTTAATGGGATGTGTTTCACCTTGTTTATTTAACGACGTCGGGGTGTAGTCCGCACGCCACCGTTGTATCCCCCTGTCTTCTTTCTTTGCTGCCACGCATCACGATCTCATGGAATGTCAAAGTAATTTGTCCTCATCAAAGTCGTATGTTGCCAAGTCTACCTTTTTAAATAGTCTTGAATGGCAATCTGGTGCTGGTGGACATGTGCTCGTGGACGAAGAGACAGGTGGTCATCCACTCGGCTGTCTTGTGGGCTGTGTACTTGATTACCATCTAGCTTGTAGACCTTGGGGACACTTTAGGGATACGGAATATGGCAAAAGGCGAAATACCACGCTTCCGTTTTCTTCATCCCGCATTCCAACAGAAAAACAAAACTCGACAGACTCCCAACGGGGTCAGTACCTATCTTCCCTTCACATAAAACATTCCGTTTGGGTGGGACCACTGGAATCACTGTTGATCGATACCAATTACCACTTACACCAGCATATGGTAACGAAAACGAAATTGTGTGGGGACAAACGATGCGCGATGTTGTGCGTTGTGAAAATAGTGTGGACAGTACGACTCGCAAGGAACACGACAGTACCACTTAGACACCTCTTCGAAAGCGACTCATAAATGAGGCTTGCTCAAAAACAACTGGTATTTTGCCTTCCTTCTCCAAATTACCGTATTCCGTATCCCTAAAGTTTCACAAAGGACTAGCAGCTAGACGGGAGCCAGGTGCGCGGTCCACAAGACAGCCAAGTGCATGACCACCTGTCTCTTCGTGTGCAAGCACATGTCCACCAGTTCCAGGTTGCCATTCAAGACCGTCTAAAAAGGTAGACTTGGCGACATACAACTTTGATGAAGACAAATTACTTTGACATTCCATGAGATCGTGAAACATGGCAGTGATGAAAGAAGACAGTGGAATACAACGACGGCATGCGGACTACACCTAGACCCTAGTTGATTGTAAGGTATGAAGAGGAAGCTGGGGCAGGCTCCGAGTCGAGCAGGTTCATGACCAACGAAGAAGCTAGTAGGTTACGGAACTTGCCGTGCTCAGAAGTACCATGATTTTGTGGGAACATTTATTAGTTTGAGCTAACGTACAAAACAAAAGAGCTGGTGCTCTACAATAGACGACATGATCGTGATTTACTTCTAAACGAAATGTCCCGTCAAATTGGTGCTGTGGTGGGGAAAAGGGACTCGGCCCGTTGTCTTCAGCCGCCGGGTTCCTCAAGCGCCAGCTGCACACGTCTAGGCACCCAACTCTCACGGGGATGGCCTTCATAGTTCTCGCTGTGCCCCCGTTCTGCTGATGCTTTCCATCCAGGAACTCAGGTTTGTTGCACTATACTATTCTCAAGTACGTACCTCAAACTAGTGCCATTGTCTCAAACGCATACCCTGCTGGGCCCCACTTGCAATATCCCACGTACTTATCCACGTATGTGACATACTACAATATGTTCCACGAGCGGGTGCAATCTCACCCTAAATCAACATCAGCTGAATGCGCTCTTTTTGCTGTAGGGTCTCCAAGTCGCGGACAGTACTCAGCTATGTCAGCTATGGGTTGATGTGCCGTTTAGTTGGAGTACAGTATCAACTTAAACCTTTCGTGCACACACCTTGAATCACAGCCAAAATGGAGCGCAGTTCCCTGATGAGCGTCCTTCAACCTTCACCATATCCTCCATGTCACTCTCTCTCAGAAGCCCTGGGGCTACGATAGCACGAGCAGCCATTTCCACACAGCCGTCCTCGCCAAACGGTGGCTTGGCTCCTGTATTCGTTGTTCTCATCTGCGCCGGTATCCTCGCGGCCACTTCGATTTCGCTCTGTATGTGGCGGAGGCTCCTCTCTGGGGAGGATTTCCATCCCCTTTCAGCCTATTCCCTAATCCCGCGAGGGCGAAAGAACCATGGCGATCCCGCGCACGGTCGACCGGAGATGTTCGACGCCTGGACAGAACGATGTAACCCGAATAGCCTGAAATGGGAAGAATATATGGTGAGTAAAACCCCATTCGTACCTCGGGTAGGTGTTCATCGCCGCTTCCGGTGCAACATTTCCCCCGTTCTAGCCTTTTTCCATAACGGTCGCTCAAAGGCGCATCTGGACCTGCCGGTGGTCGTCGGGAGCCCTGAGGTGGGAAAAATTCGGGGTGACAGTGAGAGGGAGAAGGGGGAGAGAGAGAAAGAGGACCAGGGAAGCTGCCGCCTACAAGTCGGCATCCTTGTCGCGATGCCATCGCGTCTCCACACGAAGAAGACTCACGACGGTGTTGGTCAGGAGCTATCGGGAAGTCCATTGCGAGATGGATTAACTATTGGACTGATTGAAATTCCTTGGGTTGAAGAGGACTGTCGATCGTTTAAGAAAATCGCGTCTTAAAACTCTCCTATTTACCTGAGTGTGCCACTTCATACTGACTGGGGGTTTCAGGAATTTTGTATTGACATATCCAGTCAACTCTGTTGTCCCACGTTCCATTCACACGTAGTACTTGGAAAAGCTCGATATGGTGGCAATTTGGCGGATCGCGATAACGAAGAAGATACTGATGCCACTTGTGGGAAAATTGGCGCTGCATGTAGACTATGGGCCTGAGTTGGTGGCTTTACGGGACACAAGGGTGATGGAGAAGTAGCGGCATGTGCGACGCACGTGATACCGCTAACCCAGTTTTGGCACATGCACATCGACATCCGTGACAGCCTGAGATCATGGGAGTTAGACCAACTTAGTACGTAGTTGGTGGTGCTCTGCTGTCTAGGAGAGAGAAGGGATCGTATGACGCACCTTGATATTCTCCCGTCCTTAAATTCCTCTGGGTTCATCTTACTAGATCCTCATCGACAACGTCTTCTGGCATACCAATGTTGTTGTATATCCAGACCAATTCTAGCGCAACCACTCTACGTTGGCCATGGGCCACGGCGAACTGACAGAAGAGGCATAAAGACTGCAAGCAACGTGGAGAGAATACGACAGGAGTGGTGACCAGCAACGTCGTATATGTGGGAATATTCCTCTCCAAATCTTCCAATTTAGACAGTGGGAGTTGAAGCATCGGTGCCGGGTGTGGAAAGCCGAGACATAGGAGGGGAAAAGCAATGTGAGCGACAAGAAACAAGCGATGAACGTGCGCTCCACGAAGAAGGGGTGGTAAAAACCGACAAAGCTACCTTAGCCACGGTCTAGAACCCCAAGGTAGAAATGGCGGTGTACGATGTCATGTAGAACTGCACCCCAAACTCCCGTCGAAGTCACGTTCGCGACGACAGAGTAGGATGGTCCCGAAACCAGGCAACTTTAAAAGGCCCTACGTGATCACCTACAGTTCGAACCTAAGCTACATTCGACAAAATATCAATATCCTACAGTACACGCTTGCCAAATCAATTCAAGATACTCCTTAGACACTCGACGCCGGACATATTCTCAGAAAGTGCCCTCCTTAGAACAACAACGTTAGTCTGTGACACTTCTAATGTTATTCAATTGATGGCGAACGAACCTCGCGCTCTCGACCACGGGCTTGCTTTCCCGGATCCCCCATAACTTTTCCCGCCATCTGCTCAGCAGCGCCTAAATCCCCCACGTCAGTTTGCGCAAACGCACAGCTCCATAGCACCAGGGGGTAAAGGCGTACCCTTCACTTTGCTCGTCATGGAGGGTTTGCCCGTAGGGCCGCCGGGGCCAATCGAGGCACCGTACTCATCGTCATCGTCAGGTCCTCTGCCACCACCCGCTCCAGAGACGTTTCTGGTGGAGGGGTCCACATAGCCAGCGGTCTGGCTGGTCCTCTCCTGGCCGCCGTACTGGCCCCCGAAGTCGCATACCGGTCCGATTGGATATCGGTGCTACCCGGGCCGGTACCGGTCTGGCCGCCTCCAGTGTCGTAGCCGCCCTGGCCAAGATGCTGTTGGGTGTATGTATCTCCACCCCGGCCACCAGTGTCGTCTAAAGAAAAATAAATTAGCAAGAGCTCATGTGAGTGTTGACCATTGAGCCTGGGGCGAGTGACAGTGCGCGCAGCGCGCGCATACAACTCACCTTCCCGCTGTTCCCACTTGCCTTGGCTGCCCTTGCTCATAGGGCTGTCCCACTGTCCTCCAGTGCTAGTATCGTCGTCTCGCATGCCGCTCCTCTGCTCACGAGTAGTCCTGCTTCCAGGTTCCATGCTGTTCAGACTGTTTAGTAATTGAAGTTAAAAAGGTGAGGTGGTTTGAAGGATGCAGAAGCCAAGACCGCTGTTTTAGGAGCTTGGTGGTTTTATATACGTATCTATACTGACGATCGCCAGGATGACGCGTTGCCCCTGTATCATTTGGCAAACTGGGTAAGGATGACGATGGATTGACGTCGAGTGGCGATGCGTTGCGTTGAGGGGTGCGGACCGCTAGATCGCTGATCTTCTCGCTATGCTTCCGTCAAGCCAAGGGTAAAGTTCTACTGTAGGGTGCACAGTGAAAGTTCACATGATAATCGGGACGGGTTCGTGTGGGATCAACGAAAATGAAAATGATTTGGTGACCCCTTTCTCTTCTGGGATGGCCGTCTCGTGATGGCTAGCAGCATGATGATGGCAGTAAGGCCGCACCTGTACTGCACATGGCTGGCGCTTCTGAATGGAGGGGGTAGTCGCTATCTAACAGACGACACACGCCCTGAGCGTAAAGAGCACGAAGCGCAAACCAACTTTGATCGTATACTGGGAGGTCAGCGGGGCAGACTCTGAGTCAGTTGAAGTCTGTCACTTTTTCCCACTGTACTACTCCTACCCTTTGATCAGCCTTTATATAGCTTTATATATTAAAACGACGATGACAGCGGTCAAGACGAAAAAAAAAGATATCAGTACAGTCCAAAGTTATGGCTGTATGTATGGGACTACAGGCCCGATGAAGAAGGTCGCTCATAATCTCACTTACCGTTCGTGGGGGTCTTGATTCGAGCTAGTCTCCATAAAACGAAATTGTGGTGCACTTGGTAATTTCTTGATTTAGTTTCTATTAAACGACACTTCCCAACAAAGTTGACACGGATATGGTAGGAAAAGGGAATTCGACTCGTGCTGAGCTGCCGAGCCTCCCAAGTGCCAGATCTCAAGTGATTGCTACACACATAGTATGCACCCTAACTGTCACATATCGAGGGCATGTCTTTTTGGAGAAAAAAAAAAAGCACATAGTAGGATACTTGCCGTTGGGGGAGTCAAGATACCATTCGCTCGCCTCCCCTTCTAGACCCCGTGCATAGGAACCCGGTCATGTCTCCCAACAGATCGGCATACGGCCCCAGCGAGGCTTTATCCTCTAGATTACTCTGAGGTTGCCGGATATCGTCCTCGTAGAAGTCGGCCAACTTTGTCGTTAAACTCAGAGTCGCACTTGTCTATCCTTTCAGGAACTATTAGAACGCGGATTCGCCATGTCTTGAGCTGTACACAGAACGGTACTTTGCGCAAGTGATTTCTGTGCTTTGGGACTTGCACGTCAATCTGCAGAGGCGGACACTACTGGTCCTTATTTCCTTGGTGCCCTGTGATACACGACCTCGATAATGGGCGAACGGTCAATTGGACGGTATCCTACCCCCGCCTAAGGGGTTTTGTAAGACGCTTTGGACTCTTTGTAGTTTCGATGAGCAACCCTCCATGAAGGGATCTTACATACAAGATTTCTCACTCAGCGTTGACATATTATGGCATTCAGTTAGGGATTCGCCCCTACCATGCTTAAGATAGAGCATCATACCCTGCACTATGCCACCTGGCACGAAACACATTGCTTCGAAGTGAGTTTCCCACATGCTCCATGAGGGGTCCCTGTCTGCCCTAGAAACCATCTTCTACGCGCCACACGACCCGGCCTCCCACCCATGCCAAGGCAATCGCGCAGTCCGGGGTCGAGGTCCCAATGCTCGACCTGCCGCATGCGCGGGCACAGGTTCAAGATATCACACGCGCGCACATCGTTCTCCTCTGTCATGGCGCTCTCGGGATCCCGAAAGATCGACACCCCGCGGAAGACCTCGACCTCGGCCAGCGTAGCGAGTACCTCGACCCACTCACCCCTTCCTGCCGCGTGCACCGGATATATATATATATATCGGTGTGAGGAATGTGCCAGCTCCACTCTCGCGGGCGTAATGGGCGAGTGCTCACGCCAGTAGTCGACCGCAGGCACGCACAGCCGACGTAGGCGCTGGAACAGCCGCACCGCGATACTCTCGTGTAGCCACCTCGAGAAAGCGCCGCGCCTCTACATGTATGTACGCCAGCACCTCGAGCACTTCTGCGCCTATGAAAATGTGTCAGGGTGCGGCAAGAACAGCGCCGCCCCGCACGAGCGCGGGCCCCGGCGCACCTAGGCCAACAGGCACTGCCTTCACGTGCAGCGTGCGCGGTGCTGGTAGCGCGCCAGCGGACATTTCGTCTGAGTCCAGGTGTCTCCACGCGCCGTGCTGCAGCATCGGCGTGCGCTCAAGCAGCGTGGTGTGCGCGCGCGTGTTGGACGATGCCTCTGGAGCAAGAATGTCGAAGGCGAGCGCTTGTGGTGCGGGAAGCGCCAGTCGTGCAGGAGTGCGCGCATGTATAAAGACGGCTCATGCACCATGAGCACGAGATTCTGGCATGCCGGTGTAGGGGTGACGTCAATTGAGAGGAAGTCAAGAGCGAAGCGAGAACTGTAATTGAAGTACCTCTAGAGAGAGCGACTCGGAGTCGCGCAGGGCGTGGGAGAACTGGACGTATACGCTGTGTGTCAAGTTGTCAAATGCTGGTCATGGTGTACTCGGACGCACCAAGTCTATATGTCTAATTCGTCACCACACCATCTCTCTTCTGCCCTGGGCTCACGCCTTGTTGGCCTTAAGCACCGCTGTGCCATTCTGCGAATATAAACCTGGAAGCTCTCCAAGTTGATGAGCATTTATCGCTTCCTCGCTGCTGCACGCTTCTTCACATCTACTGAAGGCTCACATCCGGGAACAGTCTTGCAACTCCTGCCTCATGTAGCTTCCTCAGTCTCCTCGGAACATTGTCGCGTCATTTCCTCGTTTTAACCGCCGTCGGACCCCTGGCTTTTTTCGCAGGAAGACTCAAACCCGTTTACCAACCTCTTTTCACTCCACATCGACTCCGGGTCGCCCCAGCTCCTCAGACCCCTTCAGTATGCTGCGCCTGCCTTCCCAGGAGTCGCTGTGGAAAGTTAAAGGGTGAATGAATTCAAGTACTATCATGTTCCGTCGCCGTACCTGACTCTCTTAAGCGGACTGTTCGCAATTAAAGAAAACAATGTGAATGCCGGATCATTGCAAGAGCCCGGATGCGACAAATATTTGAACTTTGGGGAGGTTCCATAGGCAACTGTGAGAGTTTCTCCCGTTCGCAGTTCCCCAATTCTAACCTTTTCTCCCTCCCGTTCGACTAGCCATCAGCTTTGGGGGCTCACTTCTGGCCGTCGGTGACTTGACGCTCAATTTGACAAATTCGTCACCTTCATCGTTTTCATGTCACCACCCGAGCCCTTGATCATGTCAAAGCACACTCTAGGACCTGTACAAGGTGTCCCTGAGAGCCACGTCCAGGCAAGCGAGCGCCAGCTCAGCCATCATCTAAATCAACAAACCAAGACAATGACGGAGCAGCTCACAGAAGTCCTTCGGGAGGAGAATTAGACCGTCAGAGGTGCGTCGTCCCACACCTACATCATCGGATCACCCTCACCGTGCACCTCCGCCCTCCCTTCCCATCGCCAGCTCTGTGACTTCGAGGGGCATGCCCTCCAATACTCCGTCGAAAAGCCATCGCCGCAGCTGCTGTCACCACAGCTATCATAGTTGCCGTCCTTGACTGCTCAGCACTCACCCGAGACCACACCGCTTCCGAAATAGTGCTCGACCATTAGTAGTTCAGGGTAGACAGAGTGCAGAGAAAACCCATATGTAGGAGATTAAGGGTAGAGTGCAAAGGGGATCTAAGCGGGTCAGCTATGGCCGCCGCTACCACTGAGGCTGTTGCTGCATCGCCGCAGCCACCGCAGCCAGACACGCTGCTGCTGTTAAAAGAAAGAAATTAAATAAGGGCCAGTGGTTGATTTGTGCTGTGTAAGGAGGTATCAGTGAACGGTCGCAGACGTCATTTCGGCAGCTGCCCCCGCTGTCGTCGTTTCAACTACCGTCGGACGGCGCACAAGGCACTCCGCATTGGTTTACAATCGTTGGTGGCGCTATAAGGAACAGCTAAAGAAGGAAAATTAGTCTTTTTTTTTTTGGAAAAAGGATTGCGCTTATAGAAAAGAATTAAGCATGAGCCACTGACTCATAGACTAGCATTCCCGGACCGACCACTGGCAAGTTTCGGACACAGGTAGGTATTGAGACAATCACAGGCGCAACTAACGTGTACCCTGGTTAGATCTCCTGCAGATCGTGGCGGAGTCGTTTGCGAGCATACCCAGATGTGCCAAGTGGCAATCGTCAAATTTGACGGCGTTGCTCGTGCAGCGCACACGCCGTCATATCGGCCGTAATTGAGGGTTACGACTATGCGTAGCCGGACAAGTTGGCAATCGACGTTTGCATCAAATCACGAAAGATCCAATAAAAAATATCCGGAAAGGAGATAAGAAACAATGCAGGCAATACATTCTATCCTTTCCTCGCATGGTGGTCTGACAACAACTCTGCAATCAAATCATGCCCTTCTGACGACGCTATCTGAACCGGAGTCCGGCCTTCACTATCCTTTGCATCTACATTTGCACCGTGTTCAAGCAGCAGGCGTACGATATTGCCTTCCACGGCCAGATGGGATGATGCCGCCAGGTGCAGCGGTGTTGACTGGTTCCCATTCTGTGCATTGACATCGGCTCCATGCTGAATCAGTAGCTCAACAGTTTTGACACTCAGCCTGGACGATGCCAGATGCAATGGCGTCGAGTGGGTGTCGTCTCGTGCGGTCACGTCTGCCCCATGCCGGATCAATAGCTGCACTACATATGCCTTGTTGTACCACATCGCCCGACGAAATCGCCATAAATGCCGCGTTTCCTCTTCGTCAACGCGGCCTTCGTCCTGTCCGTTAACATCAGTGCATGCTGGATCAAGAGTCGCACAGTCTCGGCACTCACCCGAGACGACGCCAGGTGTAAAGGTGTCCTGTGATTCCCATCTTGTGCGGAGACATCCGCGCCGTGCTCGATCAATAGCTTCACCGTTTCACCACTCCCAAAGGACGACGCCAGATGCAAAGGCGTTGAGTGGGTCTCATTCTTCGCGGTCACGTCTGCGCCATGACCGATCAATAGTCTCACAGTGTCGGCCTTCGTGGACTTCGTATAAGCGTATAACTTGTGGGCAGTGTCATCCTGTCCACCTACATCAGCCCGATGCTGGATCAAGAATGATGCAGTTTTGGCACTCACCCAAGACGACGCCAGATGCAAAGGTGTCGCGTGATTCACATCTTGTGCGGCGACATCCGCGCCGTGCTCGATCAAATGCCACACAGCTTCGGTACTCCCCTTGGACGACGAAGCCTCATGCAAAGGCGTCAACTGGGTCTTATCCTGCGCAATCACGTCCGCCCCATGCTTGATCAAAAGCCGTATTTTTTCGGCGATCTCGCCGGTCTTCGCACTCATCCCAGTTGATACAAGATGCAGAGGCGTCTTGTGACTCCAATCCTGTGCGGTGACATCCGCGCCGTGCTCGATCAAAAGCTGCATAGTTTCAGGACTCCCCGAGAGCGATGCCAGATGCAATGGGGTCGAGTGGGTTTCATTGTGAGCATTAACGTCTGCGCCGTTCTCTATCAATATCCGCACGACCTCAGGCATCCTTGAAGATGAAGCCAGATGCAAAGGCGTTGAGTGAGTCTCGTCTTGTGCTGTCACGTCCGCCCCATGCTCGATCAATAACCGAATGGTCTCGACCACATCGTCGGACCCGAACTTTGCTCGAACTATATTGGGTGGCACAGTGTCGTTGTCATCCTGTCCATTTACATCAGGCCTATGCTGGATCAAAAGAGACGCGGTTCTAGAACTCACCGACAACGCCAGATGCAAAGACGTCCTGTGCCTCCGATCCCGTGCGGTGACATCCGCCCCGTGCTCGATCAATAGCTGCATAGTTTTAGCTTTCCCCGAGGACGACGCTAGGTGAAAAGGCGTTTGGTACATTCGGTTCTTTCTGGTGACATCCGCCCCTCGTAATAACAACTCCCGCACAATTTTGATGTGTCCACCTTTTGACGCCCAGTGCAATGAGGTATGGTCAGTATCGTCCGTGGCGTCAATATTTATGCGGTGCCCTCGGTGTCCATTCGCCTCTGTCGAATGGAGCAGAGTCTCGTGGTTGTCCTGTTGTGTATTTGCGGATACACCATGGTCGAACAGCCACTTAGCAATATCCACAAATCCACCCTCCGATGCGGCATGCAGTAGAGTCTTATTGTTGTCGGCCCTGATACCTAGGTCTGCGCCATGCTGATAAAGTAGCTCTGCGATGTGTAGGTCTCCGCTGCGCAATGCCGCCACCACTGGGGTGGGATTTCGACCAACTGGGTCAGTTACATGCTGGGGATTCTCTGCGACGAGAAGTGCTGCCAGGTCACGGAGTCCACACAACGAAGCGTAATATAAGGGAGATCCGAGATATTTATTGAAGTCATAATCCGCGAAGAAATGTTCGCCCCGCATACGAGACAACTTGAGCCACACTTCGAGATGTGGTTTCGCCGGGTCAAACAGACGTCGAATCCCATCTTCTACACGCGTCCACACTTTCTCAAATCGGGCATGGTCCGTCCAGTGTTCAGCAGCATAAAGAGTCAGAGGAGGGTGATTTTCAACCTGGAAACGGTCAGCGCCATACTGGAGTAGGACTCCTAAACAGGCCTTGGCAATGACGGTGTGCGCCGGCTCTAGAAGGATATGAAACCGTGAAACATCCGCACTTGAAGTAGCCAGGCGATCCGACGTCAAGAATTCTTTCACTGAAAAGTGTGAAAATTGAACCACGGCGCCATAGCCATCACCGACAACTGCAATCAAGCTGGAGCACAGAGAAAGCACTGCTTCTTGCTTGTCTTTCAACCGCCAATTCTCTTTCAGCTCCGGTATCCCTTCTTTTGCGTCATAGTCGAGAGCAAGAATCTCTGCGAGATCATCGACACGAAGTGGACGCTTTGCTACGGTGAGACACTGTAACAGACGATGTGCATAAATTTGGTTGGTCTGCCCGATTTCCTTCAGCACACGTTCATACGTCTCGTCCAATGTTGCAGGCAATTGGCTCAGGATACGTGGGACGTCCTGTGGGAGGCAATTTCGCAGCGTTTCCAGCTGGCAGAAAACCCATCGGAACCTTAAATGAATAAGCCACCATTACAAATAGTCTTTAAACCCTCCTACATTCCGTCGGCTCGCTCCGAGAGCGTCTGGATCACCATATCTTTGACCTCGTCCCTCCACCTTTTCATAAACGTAGCTAAGGGAGAGTGGACCGCAGATTTGATATATTCCGCAATATCCTTCTTTTGTCCGCTTTCCTCGTGAAGTGACACGGAGAAAAGCGCGAGGGGCTCAAGGGCATACCGGATGCTGACCTCCGGACGACTGGTCACACAGATACGAAGACTTGAAAGCCGCAGGCCGACGAGCTCCTTCACGAGGTCAAGTACCTGTTCGCGTGCGGATGGAAATCCAGGGGTATTGGGACACTCGTCAAGAGCATCCATTATCAAGTAAACTGGACAATGATGAGGAAGGGAGAGCATTTCCTTCAGGCAGTGCATCAAAGCGCCGTCACTGGGCTGACGCGTGCCTTTTCCATATTCCTCATATAGCCGAGAGAGTATGTCGCGGAAGGGATCGGAACAATCAGAAAGTTGGATAAGAAGTGAGCGAAGTAGATCGCGACGGGATTGCTTGGCGACATCCCGAAAATCGAAATAAAAGTAAGCCATTGAGGCTAATCCGGCCTTATGCAGGATTTCGATATGGTTGATAATTGCGGAGCTTCTCAGTAATCATAAGTGTCTTGATATGCGAGAGTCAAGAAGCGACTGACCATAGAAAGCTCTTTCCGGAGCCTGCTACGGAACGGGGTCTCCATCAGATCATAGAAGCCATCAAGAGTAAGAGGAGCATACGTTTGCCGTGGATCCACAGCAGGGAACCTGTCAGCTTCCATTCGTCAAAGTTGTTGCCTTTACAGAACCACTCTGCCGATCCCTCGTGTTGACGATTGGATGCAATGATGTGATTTGCGGATGGATCCGAAGGAGATTGCCATTCTCTAAGGCACTTGAGTAATTCCCTCCCTGTGAGCATGTTAGACGCCCGACCATCGGCGATGACGGGATTGATAACGAACGCTCTAGCTCGTCTAGGTTGTTCGCCGTTGTTTGTATGACCAACTTCGCTTCCGTTGCTGCTTCCTTTCCGTCTAGATATAGATGTTCATAATTAGTGATGGCGTCGATGATCAGCTAACTATAGTTTACGCACCGTCGATGATAGTCTGCACTTTTTCGTCGACCACTTTGACCTTCGCATCGACCCCCTGAACTTTCTCGTCAACGGCCTGAACTTTCTCGTCGACGGCCTGAACTTTCTTGTCAACGCCTTGAACTTTCTCGCCAATCCCCTCCACATTCCTGTTGATATCGTGAGCAATCTTCCTCACCTCCGCATTCGCCATTCGGGCCTCTTCATTCGTCATTTTGTCCAACTTCTTCAAGCCGTCCTCTAGCTTCCTAATTCCCGCCACCTTCTTTAGAAACGTTTCTGAACACACATCAGCCTTGAGAAACATAAGGCGAAAGATGAACCCACTCGCTCGACTCTGCTTCATTTCCTTCGTGGCCGTCCCAAGGATATCCAGTACCTCGACCATTATCTTCACCATCATGTCTGTCATCGCCGGAGTTGGTGGCACCTTCGTATGAGTCTCAAGTCGCCTAAAGAAATTTTCGATATGCTCAAAGATATCAATAAGAACGTCCTGGCTTGCTTCGACTTCCTTGGCAGCCTAAGAACCCCCGATGTCACAACAGCCTTCACGAGTGAATAATGAGATCGCTTACCAAGAGGAGAACACCAGCACCGGCAAATATCGCCTTGGCAGGGGAGAAAACCTGCCGAATCGGTATCAGAATGAGATCGTCCACAAATCAATCGATATTCACCAAACTAATCCCTTCGCCGAGTGTCAGCGTAAAGGCATACAGTACGTTGATCGTTGGGTTAAGCCATTTGTGCAATCTCTCGTCGCCGGTCTGAGATCGATTGAACTGGTCGACCTGGTCTTGAAGTATAGTCAGAATGGCCGCAGGAGAGTCGCATGCTTGGAGCTGGGTGGCGAGAGGATGAGCGGTGAGATCCTGTTTAGTCTTCTTTCTATATTCCTTGAGGGCTTTTTCGAAGATGACATTGAAGTTGGAAGAAGATGCCGTCGTTGCGGGAGTCCTGGATGACGAGCTAGGAGCGGGAAATTGACTCATGGTGAGGGAATGGTAGTAACACAACGGATGAGATCGATTAGGTGCCTGGAAAGCGCTGGTGAGAGTGAGCACGGTCTCTAGCCGTGGAAAGTCTGGAAGGCCTTGCTGGAATTGGGGCATAGACGCTCAAAGTGCCATCGTGACGACGCCGCCCACATATTGTAGCATGGGCCCTCCATAGGCTATAGATACCACCGCGGTGCTCATGTTGCTCTGGTACAAGTCATTAATACTGTATCATCAGACTGTCGCTCATACGGGAAAGGCTGAGAAAGTTGTGCACTACCAGGACGCATGCTCTGCGCCTTGCCAAATAAATAACGTTTATTCATTACCTGACACGAACGAATATTCGCAGATTAGAGAAATCAAAACATTTGAGAAGCGTCGATCGTGAGGAATTTTGCATCGAAGAGGAAAACGTGGGCTGGCATTCAGACTGGCAGGCACAGTGAAGGGGGCGCAGGGCGTGCACCCGGGCCGTTGGTGGGAGCATTGGTTGTTCAAGTTAACCCAATGCACCAAACGAAAATTTGGTGTGCTTGCTAATTCCTCGGTTTAGTTTCTCAACGACATGTCCCAACAAAGTCGAAGATGTGGTATAGGACTCGGGGAAAGCAATTCGACTCGTTGTGCTCAGCCGCGAGCTCCCCAAGTGCCGGATCTCAAATTCATGAGATTGCTACACACATGCGCACCTCTCACGTATTGGAGGCGTATCTTTTTCGAGAAAGTCAATAGTGAACTAGCTGGTGGAAGAGTCAAAATACAGTTCGGCTGATTCTCCTTCCAAACTTCGTGCATAGGACCTCCGTCACGTTTTTTCCAATAGATCGGCAAATAGATTCAACGAGGCCTTATCCTCCAGATAAATCTAATGTTAACCACGTATCGTTCTCGTAGAAGTCAGCCGACTATGTTGTTGAGCTCAGAGTCGCACTTGTCTATCCTCTCTTAATCCACTAGAACATGTCTTGGGCCGCACGGAACAATACTTCGCGCAAATCACTTCTGTACTTTGGAACTTGCATACCAATCTGCAGAAGCGGATAACTGAAGGGTTATGTCTCTCGCCTGGTCCTTTGATCTCCTGCTTCATTGGAGCACGTGATAACACGAGCACTTTAGTTAGCGTGAGCAAACGATCAGTTGGACAGCATATGACCCGCGCTCAGGGGGTTAAGATACTTTGAACCGTTCTTTGAGACCAATCCTTTGTAGTACGAAGGATGATATAACCCTGGGAATACTTTGCAATATACCATGCACGATATAGAATATCATACCCACTACCATGCCACCTAGGACGAATATGTTGCCGCGAAGTGGGTTCCCCACGTACCCCACGCGCAGTCCCCATCCGCCCTAGAACAATCTTCTACGCGCCACACGGCCCGGTCACCCTTCCCATACCAAAGCAATCGCACGTCCAGGGTCGAGGTCCCAATGCTCGACCTGTCGCATGTGCGGGCACAGGCTCAAGATATCGCACACACTCGTCATTCCCCTCTATCGTGGTGCCCTCAGGATCGCGGAAGATAGACACGTCGCGGAAGATCTCTCGCTCGGGGAGCGCTGCAAGCACCTCGACCCACTCGCCCTACCCCGCACACACGCCCGTCAGCTCACACGAACAGACGCATGTATCAGTGTGAGGGACGCACCAAGTGCACGGGCACGGGAGTGACGGGCGAGTGCTCGTGCCAGTAGTCGACCGCGGGCAAACGCAGCAAACGCAAGCGCGGGAACAGTCGCACGGCGAGCACGAGCACCACGATGGTTTCGAAAGACGCAACCTCGAGGCGGTGCAGCGCCTCCCCGCGCATGTGCGCAAGCGCCTCGACCGTGGCCTTGTCCACGCACACGCTCCCAACCACGTCTAGAGCAGCCCAGCCGTGCCAGGGCTGAACGGCACTTCTTCCACGTGCAGCATGCGCAGCGCCGGCAGCACGCCGGGGGACAATGCGTCCGGGTCTATGTGTCTCCATGCAGCGTGCTGCAACTTCGGCGTGCGCTCGAGCAGCATGGCGAGCGCACGCGCATTGGCCGGTGCTTCAGGCGTGAGAATGATGTCGAGCATAAGCGCTTGTAGGTGTGGGAAGCACACGTCGTGCAGGAGGGTGTGCAGGTCGAAAGATGGCTCGTGTACTGCGAGTGTGCGGTTCTACCATGACGGCGTGCCAGGACAACGTCAGCTGAGAGGAAGAGAAGACCGAGATGGTGAGGGGGAGAACGGTACCTCTAGAGAGGGTGAGTTGCGCAAGACGTTCGAGAACTGGACGACGCTCGGCGGGTGCCGGAGGAATGCAGCATACTTAACACTCAGGGACGTAAGGTTCGAGACAGACCATAACTACGGATAGGCGTCAGCGTCGGCACGGCCAAACTCAGACAGAAGACGCACCGGATACAACTGCACTTTGGCCGCGTATTTCGTTGGCAGCTGGGCATACTCGAGGTGCCTCAAGGAGCCGTGAGTGCCAGCAACGGCCGCCCAGAACTTCATCTCAGCAGTGCGACACTCTCGCCCGCGGCCGCGCCGCAAGGTACCGGAGAAGACCAGTATATGTAGGTTTGGCATTATGCGCACAGTGCTCGCCACCGCCCCCAGCGTCTCTGCACACCACCCACCACCGTGTGCCTTCCACGCCACGCGCCCCGTGTACCTAGGCTTCACAGATGATGCAGCGGACCCGAGGGCGATACTTGGTGCGCACTCCGGGAGGAAGCGCCCTTCCTCCAACTTGTTAAACAGCACGAGGCACCGCACGCCAGCCGCACGGTCCGGGCGTGCGGCGATGGTCACCCAGGGGCCTGACTATGTATGTAGATAGTATGGTACGTGGTGTGTGCAGGTACTATGTGTGCGAGGGCATGGCAGGTCAATGCCAGGAAAATGAGGTCATGGTGGGTAGTGGCAAATGATGCGATTAAATCGAGGAGCTCTACCGGGAGCTGTGATAATGGAAGCGACCTAAATGCAATGTGTGTCACTATTGGCGAGGGAGATGTGGCAACATTGGGTTGGATGGCTTACAGCATGTGAAAAGGGACGAGTAATGGGGTTGTAAGGGCACCAAAAGTACAGACCGTGCCTGCAACAAGAAGAGAAAGATGATACATACCTCGCACCATGACTGTCTGCTTTATATATTACTGTAATTCCTTGACACAAAACCGGTATATGGGCCAAGGCGGTCTGGGAATTAAGTACTTGCAGAGCGAGTCGTTAATCAAGTCGTGTGGGAACATTCATCAGCGGGTATCAGTGTGGGACTTCGTCCCTCAATTACAGTAGGAATCGGACCTGACAAATAGGATCAAATTTTCCTCATGTTCAGGGCGTTCAGGCCTTGCCTGTCTTGGGCGTTACACACAAATAAGAAACGATGACACCGAATGGGTTTGTGAGGCCCATGCAGCACTTATGTCGCGTCCATCCACCGCATCACCACCCCTTAGGCCTCGAGCTCATGCCTTGGCGGCCTTAAGCACCTTGCGCACCTTATCACGCCATGCCTTTTTGTGAACTAAAACCCTGGAAGTGCTCAGAATCGGTAATTGTTCGTCGCTTCACTGCAACTAGGTGCTTCTTCGCACACGCAGACGATTCCTACTTGAAAAAGTGTCGGCCTTCTCCAAGTATTTCTCACGGTACCAGAGTCAGCATTATGCGTGAAGTTTTGGAGGGTGAGAAACGTGAGTGTGGGGTGTCGGTATGGGAGCGCTTAATGTGGGACGCCGGTGGTAGGTCTGTCAACGATTGCCTAAGACAATCGGTGAAGGAGGGATATGATATTGTGTGATGTTTGTACACTTACCCTATTGTGGTCGATTATTTCGGAAATGACAGCTATGTGGCATGCATTTGGGCTAGTTTTGAGAAGCACAATTGTGGCCATCTCTGATGAATTTGCGTTTATGGGGGAAAAGGCGCACTGGAGCTCACCTCGGCCGGTAGAGCGCCGACGGACAGCTTGTGTCTGTCCAGATGTCTCCACGTACTACAGCGTGCTGCGGAATCTGCATGCGCTTAAGCAGCATGTTGGGCACACGCGTGTTAGACGCTGCTTCTGGCGCAAGGATGTCAAGGGTGAGCGCTTGTGATGCGGAAAGCGCACGTCATGCAGGAGAACGTTCAGGTAGAAAATGGGCTCATACACCGCGAGAGCGAGATCTCGGCACGCTTGTGTGTCAGGGCGATGTCAACTGAGAGGGAGGACAAGAACGAGGGGAGAACCGAACCCGTAGAGAGGGCGACTTGGAGTTGTATCGGGCGTGGGAGAACCGGGCGAACGTGTCGTGTGTCAAACAAATACCACATTGGTGGACGCACCAAGACTAATTTATCACCACAGTACTTCTTATCTACCCTAGGCTGACGCCTTGCTGGCCTCAAGCTATCCAAGTCGGTGAGCATTTGATGCTTCCCCTCTGCTGCATGCTTCTGGACCCTTGCTGAAGTCTCCTATCCGGGAACAGTCGTGCCCCATATAGTGCCCGCAGTCTTTTGGAAACGTTGTCTCGTTATTTCGTCATTTATCCCGCCATCGGGTCCCGGACTTTTTCGCAGGAAGACTCAAACCTGATCGCCAACCTCTTTTCACTACATATCAACTCTGAGCTGCCCAAACTCTCTTTCAGTATAAACTATCATGTCCTGTCGCCGTACCGGGCCCTCCAAGGTGGTCTGTTTTCGATCAAAGAAATAAGGTGGAAACCGGATCGTCTCAAGAGCCCGGATACGACAGATTTTCAATTTAGAAAAGTTCCATAGACGACCGTGTGTGTTTCTCCCATTCCCACCTCTCCAATTCTAACGCTTTCCCCCGGCTCATTTGACTAGCCATCAATTTTTGGGATCACTTCTGGCCACTGTACACCTGACGCTCAATCTGACGGATTCACCACCTTCGTCGTCACCCTGTCACCGTCCAAGCCCTTTATCACGTCAGAGCATTCTCTAAGGCCTATAGATGGTATTCATGAGAGCCATGCCTGGGCAAGCGAGTGCCGACTCCGCCATCATTTAGATTAAGCAAACGAGACGACGGCGGGGCTGCTCACAGCAGTCCTTTGGGAAAGAACTAGACTGTCAGAGGTGCGTCGTCACACACCTACATCATTGGGTCATCCTCATCCGTGCACCCCCGCCCCCCTTCCAGCTCTACGACGATAGTTTTAAGAAGCGTGTCCTCCAATACTCTGCCGAGAAGCCAGCTGCAGCTGCTGCCACCTCACCTTCTGTCACCACGGCCGGCCATCGTAGTTGCGGTCCTTGACTACTTAGCGCTCACCCAAGACCATACCGCTTCCTAAACAGTACATGACCATTGATGGTTCGGAGTATGTCGAGGTCGATCGGGTGCAAAGAAAAACACGTATGTAGTATGTAGAATGCATAGTGTATCTAGGCAGGTCGGCTGTGGCTCTTCCCGTTACAGCTACCATTGCTGTACCGCCGCAGCCACCACAGCTGACAACACCGTAGTTGCTATACGAAAACAATTTAAATGAGGGCCAGTGGCTGCTTTGTGCCGTGTACATCAGTAAAATTACAACCCCTTCCCCTTCCTCTTCTGGGCCCTTCTTCTTTTGGGCCCCTTCTGGAAGTCCTGCTATCCCTTTTCAACAGCTTTTAGATAACTGTCAAAGCTTTCACACCTTCCCGAGTTTCTCGCTCAATATATTGTAGTAATATCATGTTACTAGGTAGCTATTAGACAAAGTCTACAATAACCTCATGTCCCTGCCACCACCCACCACCGCCATATCACTGCTGCCACCCCGTCGCCGTCGCTACCATCGTCGTCGTCATCACCGTTGCGGCTGCCTTCATCGCTTTGTCATTGTCACTGTCGCGGTCGTGTTGTCGCCACTCATTGCAGCCGCAGTCATCGTCGCAATTGTGTCCTCGCAGTCGTGTGTCATGATCCCACGGACATTTTTCATTTTTCTTTACTTTTACTCTTACGGACTTGGTACTTGACCACTGACGCAACCCTACTTACATGTGATTGCCTACTTACATGTGATTGTTCATCTTACATGTGATTACTTAGGACTTTGTAGTGGGTCAGACCCTGGAGTTACTAGTGGGTTGGGTTTGAGGAGTTAGCTGTGGGTCACCACTATCTATATAAACCCTCCATAGACACAGTAGTTCTTTAGTTCTGTCTTCGTCTTTTCATCAGCAATACCATCGTCTTCACTGTCTTATCCTGTGTGCCCCTCTCTTCTTCTCACCACCATACTAGGGGAACCCCTTTCATTAGGACCCCACCACCGAAGTCTTGACTTTTGAACTATATCAATTGTCACACACAGAACCCTCGTACCTCTGTTCTTATTTGTGCAAGTCGCACCCAAGGTCCCTGCTGAGACCTTGACATCGTGTCGTCGTCGTCCCAGTCATCATCGCCTTTGTCACTGCCTCCTTGCGGTCGTCGTCACTTTGTCATTATTGCCATTGCCACCGCCGCCATCATTATGGTATTGAGGTGGCAGCAATTGGGCACGACAGGGGTCGATGCGGTGGTATGCCGTGAGTGGTGTGGCAGCTGGCCCCGCGACTGGGGGTAGCCTGAATGCACACGGGGGGAGAGGATGGTGGTGGCATTGTGGTTGTCATTGCGGTGAGAGATGAGATGGAAAGAAAAAGAAAAAAAACTTAACTAAACGGTTTGTGGAGCCAAGCGGGTAGGGCGGCGACGGGGAGGTCAGGTTTACCGTGCACACAAAGTGGGAGTGGTAGATATGGGGGGCGAGGTGTATTGGTGGGTACAGCGTGGTGGCCTGTGAGTACATGTGAGAACCTGTGAGTGGGGCCAAGTGAGGGTGGATGCAACGGGTGGCGACATGAGGCGAGATGGTGAGGAAGAAGGGGACAAAGCCAGTGTTTTCGTGGTCCCTTCATTGTAGTTGCAGTCATTGCTGTCGTTGCCGTTGTCTGCCGTCATCACACGCTCAACGACGGCGAGAAGATGGCGAGCATGACGAAGCCTAGCTGGGTGTAGCCAGTTGGTGTAGAGGCGTGGTGGAGTTTGTGTAGATTTTCACCAAGTCGCGACGTTTGTTGATTGGCTGGTCGTGGGAAACATTTTCACGTTCCGCTTGACTGACAAAACCCTTCGTTCACTCCCCCCCAACCGCAACCGTCCATCGCCTCACTGTTGCGTCCCCCCTCACACACCTTGTGGGTACACACGAGCCAGCCCGCCACAGAGTCTACGCCTCCCCTCATGTGTACACAGGCCACCCTGCTGTAACTGCTAACACATCTCCCTCTACCCCTCCCGCTTTCATGCACCCAAGCTCCTTGCCGCCGTACCCACTTACAAACCATTTAGAGGAGTATTTTTTTCTTTTACTTTTTCGCATCTCATCTCGACCGGCAGGACATTGGTGGTCATAACACTGCCGCCGTCCCCTCACGTGCATGCAGGCCACCCCCGCTTGCTAGCCGCCAGACCACTTGCGTCACCCTACCGCATCGACCCCGTCGCCCATGCAACCCACCAACCCCATCGTGCCCAACCGCCGTCCACATCATCAAAACTGGTCGTAAGTCCGAACCCCGCCGCCCCTTGCACCTCGCTAACTCGCAGATGTTGCTCTTTTACAAACCAGTGTGCGCATACCGCAAGTGCTCACATCACTGACGGTGCCACACAAACCCAAAAAAAGGTGAGTATCAGTACATTTGGTCTCACATCGCGCTGATCAATTGCACTCTTACATAGCTGCCCTGGGACCCATTGTCAACACCATCACCAAGACAATATGACAATGACAATGACAAAGACAAAAGTAGTGACAACGCAATTGCGGGGCGACGAAGACGATCATGACCACAACGGGGGTGGGGACGGCTGCAATGAGTGGCGACCACGATGAACTAACGATAATGAAGGCGGCCGCGACGGTGACGACACGACGACGATGGGAGCGACGGCAGGTTTAGCTTAGACCATCCTGTACCTACATTGCTTGTCTACTCGATAGTGTAATAATGATATGTTGTCCTTTGCAATGTCTCTTAAGGCCGTCAGGACCTGGAAGGTGCCCAATGTTCCAGAAGAATCCCACCCTTCTAGCAGGGCTTTGACAGGTGTTGAACCCTTCTCGCAGAGCTTCAAAAGGTGTTAGCCCTTCCAGCAGCCCTTTGAAAGATTTAGGCCATGCCTTCCAAAAGAGGCAACGCTTCCCGGCTTCCGGAGCTTTTGCCCCTGCCGGCAGCCATGGAAGGGCCGAAAAGCCGGCCTGTAATTTTACTGATGCTAGAGAGGTAAACCATTGCACATGCACGTTGTCTCGGCAGCTGCGTCCCTTATCGTCGACATAGCTGCCGTCGGAGAGCATACAATGCATTCTGATGTCGGCCCGCATTCATCACAATCGTCGGTGATGTCATGATACGTGGGATAACTGAAGAAGGAAAGTACGACTTTATTGTGAAGAGGACTGCATTTATAGAAGAGTATAAGCACGAGCACAGGAGTCAGTCCGGATCAAGTTCCGGACACAAGTAGGTATTGAGACACAGGTGCTACTACGTATGCACAGTACTGATGTGGATAATAAGGTACAAGAGTGAATCTAAATGTGTGCCCAGTCTAGATCTCTTGTGGATCGGGGCACAGTCGTGTTGAACTGAAGTGCGCTCAGGCGCGCGACACTTTGATGTCGAGGAGTCGGCCGCATCGCATGTGAGGCTACTCATGTGTTCACGTGCTGGAGACATGTGCACTGGGAGTCACATACACTGGCGGAGTGTAGAGAACAGAGACAAGATGGAATGAAGGACTTGTAACACAATCATTTAGCTTAGATACTTTGATATTTGGAACTTTAGTTTACACTTACTGTGATCTAGGGCAACCCCCTAGTATACGATACTGAGATATTAACACTTTATGTTCTATGGAAGGCGGACGCCCGTATTTACTTTCACATGCTTTTACTATACTTGCGAAGTATTTATATTCGCGTTTGTATGCACTGGCACTCCAGAAACTTACGTTCTATCTGGTGTGCCAGGCAAGTACCTTTACACTCATTGAATAAGAAGAAACTTACGTTCTATCTGGTGTGCCAGACATAATATCACTTGCTGCGTTTCATCAGGTTATGGGCCCTGCACCATAATCTGTACAAGCCAAGATCAACTCACTGTCACAACACTGTGAGTATTACTCATATTACAATCCTCCTTCCAACTTGGGAGTACCTCTGCGCGATGGGGGTGTAAGTCTCTTGGGGCTCATGCTGGGGCTTAATAGGCCTTGCTCGACTCATGCCACGGACCCCAGGCGTGGGGAGACGCGCGGGGAGACCCCTCCATCTCTGTGTGCAATACTATACTACTACTTTCTAATTCCAGGTTTTCGTCCCGATTTATTAGGCTGGGATGGGGGAGCCTGGTCCGGCTATAGGCCCGGATGAACAGTTGGCCGTTGCTGCCCATTAAGTTGGGAGTGGTTCTGGGGTGTCAAGGCCGGGTGGTAGTCATTCCACCGAAGCTCTTGCCTCTGTTACAACTGCGCCGCACTATATAAGTTACGTAGTATTTACATAGGATGCAAGTGGTCGAGCCTCTGCTGGTGGGGGTAACTCCCTGTAGGCACGCTCTGCTAACACGGACCTTTCCCATGTGTCGCGTGCGTCCACCAAGGACTCCCCCAAACAGCGCGGAGATAGGGATTTAATCCCGAATCTCCATGGAACCTGCAGTGGGCGGCTCCTCCTTGGCATGGGACCCCAGGATGCCTCTGAGCGCAATGTTGCTGAGCATGCTTCGTCATTCAAAGAAAGGCGTTGCTCGGTACACGCTTATGCTCCAGGTGGGGATAGGTTAGCAGTAAATTTATTTACAAAGTCACACACATGGGGGCAGGACATGTTAGCATTCTGGCCATACAGTTACACGGGCCAGAGGGGAGGTCATGTGATCTCGGCCCTACGATCGCACTGTCGCTGACTGCTCATCGGTGACAGAAATCATCCCTAATACATATGTCTTCTTGTTACGATATGGGATCCCGGGTAGCTCGTATCCCCGGACCGGTGACATGTGATAGTGGTATGTGACTCACAG